>JAQFVV010000398.1:163708-511208 GCA_028023455.1 Epiperipatus broadwayi | reverse complement strand
TTAGATTTACAAAAAAATTTTATATAGTTATTATGAGCTTTATTCATAATGCATATATGTTAATTTTTTTTTAATTTAAAGTTTAATAACATATAATTATTAGATGATGATAATTTATTAGCAAGGAGATTAAATGCATACTGCTATGGCCACTAAAATAAAACACTGATAATAATTACTATAAACTGAGTTGAGCAAAATCGCAATAATTGTGTGATAAGAATGAAATTCAAAATGTTTGCAAAAAGCATCTATGGTTTGGTCTTAATAGGTATAACCAATAACTTTATATAAGTTCCAATATTAATATCCATCACTTTTCTTTATTCATTTTTTTACAATGCATTATACACTTATTTTACTATCATGAAGGTTTTGATTGCCCAACAATCTTCTTCAGATCTATATTAAACAAAAATATAAATACATGAATATTTATACATAAACCCATAATTTCTACATATTATATATACTTCACCGAAATATTCTTTCTTTTAATCATCATACCTATACATCATACAAATGTTTTTATACTCCCTTATATATATACTTACATAAATATCCTTAATAACTTGAGTCATTTTTACATTTATATTATTTTTAATAATTCTTTTTTTAATCATCTATATATATTTTATAAGTTTGTATTCTATCTTTTTTTTATATTCACTTTTTATTCTAACTTTAATGTTATATATTTAACCTACATATTCTAACTTTAATGTTATATATCAATATTATACATTATTTATTTTTTCACCTTCCTATATTTTCTACTTATATTAATATCCCCACCTAATATTTATTCTTAATCTATATTCACAATCTTAATTCCTCTTATTTTTTGTTTTAATTATTCTTAACTTATTTTTATTATATTTTATACTCCACCTTTTACTCATAAACAACCCAACTGACTACTGTTTTCTTCTATCCTTATTTTAACTTTTTTTTATATTACTTTTACTTATGGTAAAATCTTTTTTAAACCCAAATCTCTATTTAATAATGGTTTAATACTATTAATAAATAGTCTCTATTTTTCTATCTCTCCTATTATTTGTAAATTTTATCATTTTTGCAAAATATTAAAGAATGTTTAAGCTTAAATAAACAAATCGTTAAAAAGAAATGTTTTAAATTAAACGTAGTTTAAAGAAACATACACGCATCTATATATTGATTAATGAAACCAAGTTTATAAATTATCTTATATGGAAAGGAATTCCTAAAATATTAAATTAATTGTAAAACCTTACAGATATAAAAATAGACTTTATAAACATATACAGAAATAAATTCCTAAGACAGTAATTAATTGTATAACTAAAAAGCTAAGGAATTTCATTATATGACAACAAACTAAATAAACGAACAGATTAAAGCCAAAGAATTTAGTCCAGAAAAGATAAGAGAAACAAAGAAAGAGATGATATAAAAGGCTAGAGAAAAAGGACTGCTGGCTTTTTCTGTGGTAGCTGCTACTGTTAGTGCATTCGCAAGCTGAAGAGCAGTAGATCATCATCAGAGTATTTCTTTTCCGAGGATCTCAGCTCCTGTAAGTCACTAAGCCAACTAGTACTTTTAATAAACCGTCTCGGTCTTATTATTATTTTGAAATGCCTTAAGAGACTTGTCGAGGGTTGTATAATAAAGCCTATAGATGGTAGTGAAGGTAAAGTTAGATTTTCCTTAATTGTATAAACAGTATTCGCTATTCAATAATTAACCAGGAATTAAGCTCACTCAAATGCAGACTTTATATTAGTGTTAAAGATCAGTATACTAATTATTTTTCCAAATTGCTAATAAATTACTATTGCTAAATATATGTGTTGTTATTTAGTCGTTTTATTGTATATTTATTTGCTGATCGCCCAGTCATAGTTGAGGACACAGCAAATTATTGGCATAGTTGCACTGAACTTGTGAAAAGTGGATAAGTTTAAAAGCCAAATTATTGGCAGTTGCTGTTGTTCGAATCTAGGGAAATAGGAGTTTAAGCCATTAGTAAGCTTCTGACATTCAGTTTTTCAAACTTAGGAAGAAAAATACAGAATTATAGTAATTAATGTGAGTAGTAAGACTAATTGTTCAGTAATCAGGCATGAGTGCTTTTGGGCAGAATAGTATACATGAATTTGAGGTATGTCTGATAAAATAGAGAGGAAAAAAATACAAACAACGGATCGGAAAAGAGACAATATATACATAATAGCCAACATAGTTTAGGTTTGAGATATAATCCGGAAGAAATGGTTTAAAGGAGTAATTGCAAAAAAGCTATCAAAAACAATAACAATTATCCAAGTCCAGGATGGGACATCATACAGAAGACATGTAAATCATGTCTGTCAGCGATTCAAAGATTGGAAAATTGCAGTGCCCATGCCAAAAGATGAAAATCAAGAAAGACAAGACACTGCAGAATAAATACTACAGATCGAGGATGAAGAAGAAAAACCAGAAAGCTGGGGCATAGAACCTGGAATAATGGAACAGGAACTAGAATAAACACCGAATCTGAATGGATTAACAATTAGATCACCCAGACGTCGGATACGAAGACCAGCCAGATTCAACGACTATATGTAAGCATAAACAATTTTCTTGAGTAAGGAGAGGAGTGCAAAATATTAAAGAATGTTTAAACTTAAATAAATAAATCGTTGAAAAGAAATGTTTTCAATTAAACATAGTTTAAAGAAACACAGACACATCTATATATTGATTAATGGAACCTAGTTTATAAATTACTTTATATGGAAAGAAATTCCTAAAACATTAAATTAATTGTAAAATCTTAGATATGGAAATAAATTCCTAAGATTAATTAATATTATAGACCTTATAAACTTTCCATATATAGAAATAAATTGCTAAGAGAGTAATTAATTATATAATTAAAAAACTAAGAAATTCCATTGTATGATAACAAATTAAATAATATGAACTGATTAAAGCCAAAGAATTTACTCCAGAAAAGATAAGAGACACAAAGGAAGAGATGATATAAAAGGCTAGTGAAAAAGGACTGCTGGCTTTTTCTGTGGTAGCTGCTACTATTAGTGCATCCGCAAGTTGAAGAGCAATAGATCATCATCAGAGGATTTCTTTTCCCAGGATCTCGGCTCTTATAGGTCACTAAGCTGACTTGTGCTTTTAACAGACAATCTTGATCTTATTATTATTTTGAAATACCTCAAGAGGCTCATCGAGAGTTGTATTACAAAGGCTATAGATGGTAGTGAAGGTAAAGTTAGATTTTTCTTAATTGTATAAACAGTATTCGCTATTCAATAATTAACCAATGAATTAAGCTCGTTCAAATGCAGACTTTATATTAGTGTTAAAGATCAGTATAGTAATTATTTTTCCAAATTGTTAATAAATTACTATTGCTAAATATATGTGCTGTTATTCTGTCGAGTTTTATTGTATATTTGTTTGCTGGTCGCCCAGTCGTAGTTGGGGATATAGCAATCTTTATACACTTATTCAAATTTATGTCCTGTTTCTAATGTATATAAACATATTGGTAAATTTCTATCATATTTATGTTGAAACAGCCTTCTGTATATTGAATTTTACATAAATTAGAAACAAATTTGAAGAAGTCTGTATAAAAATGATAAAATTTGCAAATAATAGGAGAAATAAAAAAATAAATGAGGCTATTCTTATTAATAATATTAAACCAGTATTAAATAGATTTGGGTTTCAGATTGATACTTACATAGAATGCCTGCCTGGAAGCTTGCCCAGCGTTTTATTTTAAATAATCCATTTTTAAGAGGTTCCGGTATATGGTATAAACAATATGGCTGACTCTAAATTATCGTGCTCAATATTTACTTTTTTTTTTATTTATTAAAATGATAACAAAACACAAAAGACCAAAGGATACATGATTAAGCAAAGTATAACAAACATGGTTATTCATGTTGGTAGATAGACATCACTTTTCGGGCAAGCACTATCCTGTAATTTTGAAAATATTCTACTGCATCTTGTTCTGTTGATGAAAAATTTCAAATTTTAATAATATTTCCAAAAATGATAAAAAATTATGATAATTTCAGTAAACGAATGTTATAAAAATCACTATAATTTTAGTCACATGTTAAATGTTTGCCGCATGTTAAGTGTTCATCGTGTGCTAACATTGAATGTTATGTTGTGAATGGAATTTATTAAAAAATATATTCAAATTTTTTTAAATTAATATTTGTTAATATTTTTTTAAAGTTAACAAGCTACACATGTTCGAGAAAATAATTTTGAAAAAAAAAAAACAAATGTAAACAAATACTTCTACCACATTCAAGAAAATAATTTTGCAGGAAAAAAAATGTAAACAAAAATTTTGATACTGAAGATGGATTATTTAGAATAAAACACTTATGTATTTTAAAATGAATGTTAATTTAAAAATTTTTTTTAATAAATTCCATTAACAACATAACGTTCAATCATGAACACATGGTGAACCTTTAACATGTGGCAAAGTTATTATGTGGCTTGATTTTTATAATATTCATTAATTGAAATTGTCATTATTTGTTTAACATTCCTTTTTTGCTTTATCATTTTTAGAAGTATGATTAAAATTTGAAATTTTCCATTGACAGAACTAGATGCAGTAGAACATTTTCAAAATTACAGGATAATGCTCAACTGAAAAGTGATGTCTGTCTGCCAACATGAATCACTAAATTTGTTATATTTTGCTTAATCATATTTTATTTTTATTTTCTTTACTGCATTTACATTAAAAAAATTATCATTTTAATAAAGAAATAAAAAAAAAATATATTGAATACAATAAAGTCAGCAATATTGTTTGTGCCATATGTTGGAAGTCCCTGAAAATGGATTATTTTTGAAAAAAAAAACCTCTTGGCAAGCTTCCAGGCGGGCATTCTACATTAGTACCGAAAGATTTTACCATAAGTAAAAGTAATATTAAAAGGAAAAGGAAATTAGAATAAGGATGAAAGATAAAGATAAAAATGCATTTAGTTTGTAAAAAAAATATAAAGAGGGAGCCACTAGAAATCATTAGAAAATGTTTGATTTAAACAGTGGACAGTGGGTTAGTTTAAGAGTAAAAGATGAGTATATAATAAAATAAGTTAAATATAGAATAATTAAATTAAAAATAATTAAAATAAAAGGATTTAAGATTGTGAATATAAATTAGGAATAAATATTAGTGGGGATATTAATAAAAATGGGAAATATAAGAAGATGAAAAAATGAATAATGTATAATGTTAGATATATAACATTAAAGTTAGAATATATGGGTTAAAAATATAATGTTAAAGTTAAAATAAAAAGTTAATATGTTAAAAATAAAAAATATATTAGAATTAAAAGTGAAAATAAAAATAATAAAAAATAAATAGAATATAAAATTATAAATATATTATTTATAGATGATAAAAAAAGAATTAATTATTAAAACATAATATATAAATGCATTTTATCCACTCTACTTTGAACACTTTTTAGCAAAAAACATTTTATTGTACATATCTGCATATACAATACAATAAAAGGTTTTTTGCTAAAAGTGTTCAAAATAGTGGATAAATTGTATTTATATAAGATATTACAGCAAAATAAAGAAAGTGGTGAATTTGGTAATATTTCAAAAAATAATATAAATGTAAAAATGATTGAAATGATTAAGGATATTTATGTAGGTATATATATGAGAGTATAAAAAAACATATATGTAGGATATATAGATGTGTTGATTGAAAGGAATAATTTATAATATGAAATATATATAAAATGTAGAAATTATGTGTTTATATATAAATATTCATGTATTTTAAATTTATGTTTATTATAGATATGAAGAAGATTGATGGAGCAATCGAAACCATTATGATAGTAAAATAAATGTAGAATGCATTGTATAAAAGGTGAATAAAGAAAAGTGATTGATATTAATATTAGATAAATTGGGCAAAGCAATAAAGAAAGATTAGAATTATAACTTTATATAAGCCTAGTTAAATACAGTATTAGAAAACTATGCAAAGATCCAGGATGGTATACAAAAGGGATATATATATATATTGCTTTTACCTTATAAATTTTCAAATATTAAATAATAACTAAAGGAGTTATTGGCCAAGGGATATGCAAGATATTTGTTAACTTACAATATAATAAGATTATTGAACTTAAAATAAATATTTGTTTCAATCTATTTAGTCTAGAGTTTGCTCATTACTTGTTATAAGATTCTGAATGCCATTACATACAATAGTTATTGCATTATTCCAAAAAATTTGGTAATTCTCTGCAATCTAGTTAACATATAAAAATATTGGTAATGGGGTTGCTGAGTCTGTAGGGTTTATAGTTGGACATCATCAGTAAATTTAAATTTCGAGATCAGAATAAGGAACATCTAAAGAAGTTTGATTCTACTAGACAACAGAAAATCACCTTCTACCAAGATAACAAGAAAATTCTAGATGGTAAACCTAGTGGCTCTCTTTGATAATTGATGTTGACTATATCTGCAGATCTCTTTTGTCCATTACATTAGTCACTCTTCTTTTTTGATTACATAGAAAACCATGTTCTTAATAAACAATATATAAATATAGTATAAGAAATAAGAACTACCTTGTTTGAAGCTGTTCTCATTTGTTATTCTATATAATACATTAACCGTCAACTGATATATATAATTTTTCTCATATAACTTCTCCAATAATTTAAAAAATCTTATCTAATCATGTTCTTCCCAACTTAAACCAAAAGTACTCCCTGATTTCAAGATTAAAAAACTTAATCAATCTATAAATTATTTCTATAATTTGAGACAATACAAAAATATGATCACCATTTTCTCTATCATATATCTTCTGCTTTTGATTTTATTCATTTCTATTTTAAATATAATCCCAATATCATATTTAAAATAAGATAGTAATTGATTTAACAGTATGCTTTTTCACCATCTCTATGCCATTTATTGTAAGCTTTAATAAATAATAATAGATTCCAGTTGGTACTGTTTAAAAAATCCCTATCTTGTACTATCCTATTTAATATGATTAGACTAGTTTCAAGTGAATTTATTTCATCAGTGATGGAGCTTTGTATTTTGGAGCACTGCATATGGAACCTTTAGGGTCCTTCCAACTGCTATGATTCACCTCTCTTTTATACTATCAACCTATCAGCCCAAACTGAAGAATATAAATATTTTCAATCTAAACCAACTAGCCTGTACAATCATATAGAGCTGAAATCAGTTCTTTCTATATATTATGGTATTCTTAATTTTTTAATATCTATAGATAACCAATAAAATATTATATAACTTTATAAAATGGTTCTAATGATGCCAGATAATAGTAAATCCCTTTCCTGTACTGCCCTATCCAATAATTCCAGACTAATTTCAAGTTTATGGCTTTCATCAGTGAAGGGTTTTGGATCTTGAAGGACTATATCTGGATCTTTGGGATTTAATATATCTTCTAGTTGTTATAATTCACTTCTTTAAATGCTTTTATTCAAATTATGATCTTGGTTTGCTTGTTCATTTGAATAAAATTATAAAATTGAGATTATATATATTTATATTCAATAGAATTTGTTCAAATTTTTAACGTGTTCTAAACTACTGAGAATATAACAGGACAATAAAATATTTTAAGTAGAAGTTCCCTAGGTTTTTTACTGTAGAGGGGTTGGCAGATCAAATTTCAAATATGTTACTATAAAATTTCATATATATTGATATGTATAATAACTTGTAATGTGCATGAAAGGGCAGTATATATATGTATTTTTAAAAAAAGCTTACACTAAAAAGATTTTTAGCAATCTTTTAAAATGAAAATAAAAACTAAATTTGATTATACACTTTCTTTTTTAAAATTAAATGACATTTTTTTCTAGATTGTAAAAGTTGATTTTTTTAAAACACTTTCCAAATAAACAAAATTATTTTGTAGCTATAATATATGTGATTTTACTTTTAAATATTATAAAGCTGATGTTTGGAATAATTGCAAAAAATATCTGAATGTTAGAAACATAAAAATAATATATATAATTTTTTTTTTTATAGCAAATGTTTTTATTTACTGGGAAATAAAAACTCTTATAATAACTGTTTCTTCAATCACAATTAGACTTTTTATATTTAACTTGAAATAAAAGCATAGAGAGTTCAGAAATTAATTAATTCAGTCTTTAGGGGTTTATTATTTAACTTAAAATAAAAGCATGGAGGATCCAGAAATTAATTAATTCAATCCTGAATTAATTAATTTCTAGATTACTTAGGCTTTTATTTCAAGTTAAATATAAAAACCCCAATTGTGGTTGAAGAAACAATGTTTATTAGAGTTTTTAATTCCCAGTAAAAAAGTGTGTTATAAAAAAAATTTACATCTATTATATTCTAGCAAGCTATTAACCCAAACTGAAAAACATATAAATGTTTTTCCAATCTAAGCTAATTAGACTGCATAATCATATAGAAATGAAATGGTGACCTTAGTTTTTAATAACAATAGGAAACTGTATGCTATGGCCGGGATTTGATATAAACCAATAAAATGTAACATAATTTTATCATATGACTCTAGCTTACATATTATCATTTCAACAGCAAACTGTTTTACCATCTCTATGTCACTTATTGTAAGCATTATTAAGTAATTATGATGTCGTATAACATTGTTTAATAAAACCCTATCCTGAGTCATTCTATCTAATATCCCAAACTAGTTTGAAGCTTATGGTTTCAGTGAGGATTTTTTGATTTTGGAACACTGCACCTTCCTTCCAACTGCTATCATTTGACTGTCTTTTATATTTTTATACTTGAAAAACATAAAAATGCATTCAAAGTCAATTAGTCTATATAATCAGATAAATATGAAACCAGTTCAGTTTCTATATATTATGATGTCCTAGGTTTTTAATAACTACAAGCACATCTTCCCTGTGATCAGAATATGGTATAAACCAATAAATTATTAAATGATTCCAGCTTACAAATTGTTGTTTCACCATCTTTATGCCACTTATTATAAGCTTTATTAATAATAGATGCCAGGCGACAATATTTAATAAATTCCTAACATATGCTATCCTACCCAATATCACCAGACTAGTTTTAAGCTTACAACTTTCATCAGTAAGAAACTTTGGATCTTGAAATAGTACACTTTGACTTATAGAAGTTAATGTTCCAAGATTCACAGCTCCTCACTGATTACAGCCATAAGCTCAAAACTAGCCTGAGGATATTCAATAGGATAGCACAGGATAGGGATTTATTAAGCATTATCACCTGGGACTTATTATTACTTGCTTAAAGTAAATGGTATAAAATAATGAAAAAGTATGCAGCTAAAACAACAATATGTAAGCTGAAGTCATGATAGATTCATGTAATATACCAAATTCTGACTATGGGATAGAGGTGCCCGTAGTTATTAAAAAGTAAGATCACCATAATAGGCAGAAACTGAACTGGTTTCAGATCTATATGACTATATAGTAGTTGGTTTAGATTGAAAATATTTGTAAGTTTTTCATTTTGAACAGATAGCTTGATAATATAAAAGAAAGATAAATGATAGCAGATGGAAGATGCATTAGGTACATGTGCAATGTTCCAAGATGCAAAGCTCCTCACTTATGAAAACCATAAACTTGAAACTAGTCTGGGAAAATTAAATAGGATAGCACAGGATAGGAATTTATTAAGTGTTATTATCTGGCATCTATTATTAATTAATAAAACTTAATTATAAGTGGCATAAATATGGTAAAATTTATGCTACTAAAACAATATGTAAGAAGTCATATGATTACTATCTCTAAAATCTATATATATTTCTCCTAATATTTTGATTTCTTTTCTCTTTAAAAATTAATTTTACTCTTGTAATCTTCTAATTCCCTGTAATGTATTATATATTTGCAATTATATTAAACAATTCATTAATAAGATTAAAAAACCATTGCCCTAATTTTAAAATAATTTCATTTCCCAGTATCTAAACTTCTACCTTTTTCTATTTTTTAACTGTTTAAAAACTTATATTATTTTTTTTTTCTATAATTCTATTTCATTTCTCAATTATTTATTGTTTAGCCACATCAAATTTTGTCTTTATTTTCTTTAAATAAAATTTTTATAATTTTTCCCATTCCTCCATTATAAGTACATTCTTTACACTCCTTATAAATACTAATTTAATCTTTTCATCAAATCTGTTTTCATATATACTGTTATTTCCAAAAGTTTCAACAATTACCTCTACTCATATTACAACATATGTACCTTCTAATAAAAAAAAAACTGTTTTTATTCCCTCAATCTCATTTTTTTCTTCATTCATTTTTTTTTTCCTAATTATATTTTAATTTATATTTTTTCCTTATCACAATATATTTTCCGCTTTTTATGATATCTGCACATAATTTTTTCCTTATTGCCTTTTTATAGTCCCTATTCCCTTTTTTTCTTTCCAATGAACATTTAGCATAAACATGTTGATCCATCTAACATGATCTAGAACTCACAAAACGTACTTCAAACTCAGTCAAGCCCGAGATTTCAGTCAGGAACCAACCTGGATTCGAACCCATTCACTAAGTCCCAGATCAAACACCTAATGAATAACATATAATGATGGCACACGAGAATTAATACTAAAATCTGGCCCACTAGCAGAATGGAGAAGACAATGAGACTTAATATTAACTACAATAGGCATACGCATGGTTGCACATGTGAAAGTGGAGAAAAAGAAATTTGAACGACTCAAATAAGTTTAGACAATAAAATAGTTTAATAACATGACAAATTATTTATAGACATTTATGTGTGCGTGAATGAGCAAGCGGTCTACCAAACGATAGATAATTACATAGTGAAATTCATACTAAGAGTTCTCATATGTATCTTTTATCAACCAAATAGTATATATATACCTTAACACACATCTTGAGTGGGTACGGTATTAAGATGCCAATTAATTATTAGAAAGATTACACAAAATTGCTATTAATGCTTTGTTGTATGGTTCTGAAACACAGTGACTAATATATTATTTCGGGGAGCATTCCAAGATTCATTACATACATAAGAAAAACTATTTTCACACCATTGCGGTCATGAAAATAATAAAATATATTTGAAAATTTATATTTGATTATTTAACAAACAATTTCTTGAAAATTCTTTTGATTAATAGAAGACAGAATGCTTGATTTTCCCCAAAACATATACTCTTAAATACAGAAACAACAAGTTACGATGGTGGGATTGTACAATAAGATTGACATAACATTATTAATTAGTAAAATTAGTAATACTCAGCATTTACATATACTTTTGAGCAGAGCACAATTTTAATATTATAACATCAAAACTGGGTCATGAAGCAAAAGATAATAATAAACAAAGAAGTGGTGGTACTGACATAATTGCAAAGAAATAACAGGAAAAAGTCATGCTTCTGGACAAAAAACAAAGTCTAAGATCCCCTTCTAGGGCAGTGCTTAGAGAGATGAGATTAGATCTGGCATGACCCAGCCATACTGGAATCACTGACGCATGGAAACCTTTTTTATACGTAGGATAATCCTGGGAAGCTCAACTATCCACAGGACAGATCATGAAGAAAATCTATGGGTCCGAACTTGTCACAACCCCCAAATTAGAAGCACGTATATATATTTACGAAGAAAGACGAATGTCAGTAACGCAGTATGGATAAATGTCACTATCGACATTGAATAGGATTTACTGCTTTAAAAATAAATGACCCCTGTTTGAATGCTATAATTTATACAAATAATATGCTATGCAGTTGTAATATATAGAAAGAATTCCTTCAATAATAAAAAATACCTTAAAATTTTACCCCCACCTTTTATGCTTTTTAAAATAATTCAATCCCACCTTTGTGGATTTTGATAATAACTAGAATATTTAAATATTTGATGTTTTAAGAATATGAAAAGTAAAAGAAAAACTAGCATTTTTATCAAAAACAACTAATAGGTCACTCTTTCAGAATTTAAATAAATAATATGTTAAAAGATAAAGTGTTAATTAGCTTGAATGATGGATTTACACCGTCTAGAATTATTTCATTCTATTTGGAGTTGCACAAATAATAATTTTTATAATAAAAACCAACATAAAATGTTGATTCGTAAAAACAATCTAAAAGGAGAAAAGATTTTGAGAAATTCAGCTTGTCAGATTGCTTGAGATTGGCATATTAATAATAACAAAAGCATACATATAAAATCAAATAATAAATAAATATAAATAAATGACCGCACCAAAATTAAAGAAAGCTAGAGCATATGAGAGAGAAATAGATTTATAAAAGTTATTTGAGAGCAAATTACATTTTTACATAGTATAAAAATACAAAGTAAAATCAGTCGTGAAAGAAATTTTGATGAGATTAGTTAGGCTAGATTTAATTTCAAGTGGCGGCTTGAAAATTTACCTTGCACCATTTTAAGAGTACATATTAAAAGATCCAGCTCAAGCTAATGCATGGCAGTTCAAGGATCCATGCGAATTTTTATGTGACAGCAAGCTTCTGATCAGCATTTTAAAATTTTCAGGTTGGGCTTTTACTTCATTCTTAGGCAGCAGGATGGTATGGCAGCGGGAGATGACACCCCCCCCAAAGGATCGGGAAGGTGATGGCTTTCTACATGATCATTATTTTTAAATTTCAAACCAGTCTCGGTTATGTTGACAAGACTCTCTCAATAGTAGCTATCCACTGGCATTTAAAATCAGCCCATTTTATATCCCACTCAGGTATTTGTGGAATGCTTTTAATTTCTTATTTCTAACCCAAAATCTTACATTTGTGTCTATTGTTCTTGGAGATGCAATCGTTAGATAATGTTCCAAAAATATATTTAAATCTATTTCCAGATTAGAAATAGATTTGACAAAAATATTTATAACAAAAGTAAAATCAATTAATCTTATTCCTCATTTTATTTTCAGCAAAACTTAAATTAAAAATTCCTTTCCAAGATTAAAACAATATTATATTTCCAACCCTTTTATTATTTTTGGACAATTAACGATTGCATTTTCCATCCTGGATTTTATAAAAATATACAGTTTAATAAAAAAAATAAGTTAAAAGAAAAAGTTTTATAAACAATGGTATAATAAAATAGTTATAAAACCAATATTTTATTAGTCAAATTAAGAGTCATAGATCATATGACCCTATCTCTCAACAAGCTTTATGATAAATGCTTAGCCAGAGCCAGCATTTAAAACTTTAATTAAAAATCCCTTCCCAAGATTAAAACAATATTATATTTCCAACCCTTTTATTATTTTTGGAGAATTAAAGATAGCATTTTCCTGACAGATATGTTAAATTCTGGCTCTGGTTAAGCATTTATCATAAAGCTTGTTGAGGAATTGGCAATCCTCATTGTTTATAATATTTTATTAGTATGTTTGCTCCTGTAATATATATATATATCTGAGCCGCACCTACATATTTTAATGTGACAAAGAAAAAAAAATTAATAATAAAAAAAATATTGAAAAGCAAAAATTTATAATTTTTAGGGCGCTTCTCAGAAATATATATGAAATATATATACACGACTAAAGGAGCGGGATGGGACATAAGGTTTGATCATAGGTTAGTACTTGGTAAGTGGATAGAACCATGAAGCTCAATCTTAAGCTAAGATTGACTGCTTCAATATATATTACATCTGTAAACTTTCATATAATATATATTAAGATTAACACATATTACACTATCATTTTTTTAGAATTAAAAGTTTATATTTTTTAAAGAATGAATGATCTTTTTAATCTTTCTTTTTAATAAACATTATATAATATAAGTAGTACTCTTTTCTTAAATATTATATTTATATGGCTACATACTGGAGATTTTTGTCATAATGTTTTAGTCTAGTTAATTACTTTTTATTATATCCTATAATTTTGTATTATTTTAAAAATACTTCAAAGAATTTTTAACAAATACATACTGACCATTCATTATTTGTTATATTATAATTGTTTGCTATCTAATTAGAGCATTAAGTTAGCTTTTTATTATATAGAATTTTCATTTTTATTTATATGTGATTTCATGCTTTTAATTTTTGGTTTTTTATTCACTATATTTGTTGATTTTCTTTTATTTTTAAATATTTTAATTATTGTTTCTTATTAATATTAATTATTCTACTGTTTCTCTTTTTTTCTTTTCTTTAGATTAAAGATAATATTTAGCAAAAACAAATCATTCTGAGTTCACATAATTAAAGCATATTAGTAAAAGGTTCTGAATATTTACTGTAAGAAATATTTATAGTTCACATAAATGTACTTACTGGGCCACAGCGCTTAGTAAAATTATCAACAAACCAAAATAATGGCTCCATAGAAGTGTCCATAAGATAATATTTATCAGCAAAAATATTAAAAAATAAAGTATAATATGTAAGACGAATTAAAAAACAACGATAATAAATGCATTCTTTTATGCGAATCCAGCATAATTTTCCAGTACATCTGAATCTAATCATCTTTTAGCACCTTAAACAAACAGAAAAATATATTTAATGTAAGCATAAATATGTAGACAATTTTTTATGAAGCTGCTATTAAATTACATATATATACACATCTAAAAAAAAATGTATGTTTCTGTAATAGATAACATTGCTATTCACAATTAAATGACCAAATATATTTGACATAACCATTTATACTTATAAGCTCAAACATATATATATATATTAAGATTTTCATAGGCCATAAATAAATATCTGATTCAACAAAATAGCATTTGCTTTCAAATGGGTAATGGTGTCATTACATGATTGCTGCAAAGACATATAATTTAGTAAGAAATAGAACATGTAATATTAGAAAAAAAAAAAAAATTAGAATTTGTACAATTTTTATCCAGTCAAAATTAAAACAAGAAATAACAAAAATAATAACAAGCACAAAATCAAATAAAAAGATTTTAACTTAAATTTATTATTAATTTATGTAAAAAAGTATTCCCATATTTACAATAGTTTGATCGTCTCATTATGTATATTTACATAGTTCATTCTTTTTAAAGATCTCAGTTTTTCTAACTGTATTTTGATAGGACCAATACATTTGAATAGGATTTTGGTTGTGGAGAAATTTAAAATGGCCAGTATCTAAAATGGAAAAAATAGTATTGGCAATGTTAAATGTTTTACTGCATTACCCAGTTCATCTTTTTTAGCACTAATACAATGGTTATTCATTCCTTTATATGTGATTTAGCATACAAGGAATTTTATAGACTATTTAAGCCTCAAAAGAAAGTATATTTTTTAAGGTTGGTTAGAATATCAAATCTTCTGATCAATCAAAATATTGTATCAAAATTATAGCATTTCAATCTTTACCTGATTCTAGTTTTTTGTTCTGTAATATTATATGTTCTACTTTTTTCTATAAGTCTTAATTAATTCTTTACAACTTCATATGTTTTTGCAACAACCATGCAATAATATTTCCTGCACTTAGGAACAAATGCTGTTTTGCCAATATGTAGATACATTTTAATATTCTACATGACATTATTTTTTGAAACTATTATAGACTATAATATTTATACACATATAAATGAGTGCAGTTTTTGGATCCTATGTATGATTGCTTTTTATTATTACTATTATAGCATTAAAGCATATCTATGAAATATGGCTGGGTCAATATCTGTTACTAGACATAACAATGTTTCTAACATAGTTATTGATTTATCATATTATCTGGAAAACAGGGGGAAAGATTGAACAAAACTATCAATATTCCTCATAGAAAATAATTAATAAATGTATTCACAATTTCTCCAACATAAATTATTTTAATATAAATATCTATAGAACAATTTATGAAGAAAAAAAAGTATTTATATGTCTATTCATACATTATTAAACAAAAATACATATGATAAAAACATTTATTTAGTTTGATATATCTATCATCATTATCATTCATTTTAACCATTATCAATCAAATGTAGGATAATGGTCTAAGTTTAATCCATTCTTTTCGATCCATAATCTCTCTTCTCCTCATCACATTATCAAATTTCCTTTCTTCATTTATCAGGTCTATTTCTAGATCTTTTACAATATCTTGAAATCCAATCTCTTCTACCAATATTTCCAGATGAGCTCCATTTCACTATCTTAATTCTGTCACTAGTGTTAATGATACCTATTTGTTCTCTCATCTATATATTTCATTTTCAATCTCTTCTATCTATTCCTAACTTACATTTTTCAATGCTTCATTGAATAGTCTAAAGTCTTGGTATGGCTCCTTTCTTAAGTGTTCAAATCTCAGATCTGTAAGTAAGAAATAATAGAAATACATGTATTAAAACTCTTCCTTTTCAAACACATTCATCCAAGTTTAATTATATATTTAATTTCATCCATTATGTTTCTATCTAATCAATATATTTTTAGTTGTTAACTTCTAATTCTTGAATACCCATCTATATTTTCTTCTGAGAAAATCCATTAAAATGTTAGTTTGTATTTTTATCATTTGTCTTAAATTCTAAAGCATTATTTTCAAAAACAATCACATCATCTGCAAAATGTAAATGATTTAAATAATCATTTACTTTTATTCCCTCAGCTTCCTTTCAAAAATTACTTCTTTGTAAAATTGCTGTAAAAATTTTCAAAATATGGAATTATTCTGCTGGACACCTTTCTTAATACTAATTTTCTTAGTCTAAAATTATATTGCTGATATTTTGTAATACATATTTTTCAGAATATGATAATATCCTGGATCTATATTTTGATAATCCCATTTTAATCATTGTTTATAGACTCAAATGCCTTTCCATGATCTACAAATTCAGAGCATAATAGCAACTCACATTCATTGATCTTTTCTATAACTTTCATGAATATTTAAATGGGATTTATTATGCTAAAACCACTTTTAAATCTAGTCTGTTCTTTTGTTTGGTTAGATTCCAAAGTTCGTTTTAGATAAATTATAATTATCTTAGTAATTGTACAGAACTAATAAAAAATTTCTAATATCTTCTTTATCATTTTCTTAAATATTATCATTGCATTCTACTGAATATCTGGCACATATTTATCATTTAGATAATTGGCATATAATTTCTTTTATTTATTCATTTGATTGTCTAAAAAATATAAAAATTCCGTATTTTCCTGGAGCTTTTCCATTTTCATAGATTTAATTGCATGTTTTATCTCTTCATTTAAAATACTAGATAATTCAAGAGACGTAGTGATTGTAGATATTTTATATTCTTATTTTTTATGATGACATCTCTCTTTGCAGTAATAGATCCATTTTTTTTCTATTGTTGAAACAGCTTTTCTTCCAATAGCAAGGTGTTGTTTTATACTTCTAAGACTTTTATTCTCTTCTGTTGCTTTCCTTGCTACTCAGAGTTACACTTTTTTACATTAATTCTTTTTTGTGTCATTTTACAAAAATCTAGATATTCAATTCTTCTTCATGGATCATATTTAATACTTTTCATGTTCTTTCTTTTCTTCATACCTTGTTTTGTTTCAATAGAAAATTTACTGGTAAGATGCTGGATTTTTTTTATACCAGCCACCTTTTTTGTAGTTCTTAATAAAATATCAATTACCTTCTTAATGATTTGTTAAATCTGAATCATCAATTAAAAATATTTTAAAACAGTTTGCAAATTCTAATTTAAATTCACTGGGATATTTCTGAAGATTAGGAATATCGACTGTTATCATTGTCTTTATAAATAGTTATCGTTTTCTAGTTTTGCATTGATATGTATCTTACATCTTAATGATTGATAATCACTTCCTGTATTAAATCTATTAAGAACACTCTTGAAAAATATTTTTTCTGTTATGTCCACTTCTATTTAGCATTTTTTTCCAGAGAAAGAATTTACAATAAGGTATACATTTTTTTCTTTTACAGTGAATTCCACAAGTCTTTGTCTTTTCTCATTTGTCATCATAATCAAATTTATCTGTAGTATTTGCATAATTCAATAATTTACAAATTTTAGTAGTAAAGTTCCCATGTCAATTTTAAAATATTTGATCTAATCAAAAACATTTTTGTACATTCATATAAAAATCCTCAACTTCTTTATAACATTAATAACTTATTGGGGTTTAAACCTGAATTATTTGCATCTGATATTTTCTGTTAATTTAAATAACTAATTTTATTACTCTGTTTGATATACCATCAATTTCCACAATTTTTGTTCTTCCACTTTTTTATTATAATGAATTCTACTGTAATTGTGCTCCCAATATTTGTGCTTTTGTAGTAAGTACATATCTGATTTTTAAATCGACTTTTCACAACTTTCATCTAACTTCACAAAGTCCAACAATATGTCATTTAATATTAAACAGTTTTCTTCCAATTCAAGCAATCTTCCTTAATTTGAAAGTCAAGTGCATTTGTAGATACCTAATAAAGGCAAGTCATCAAATGACAACCTGGGTCCACAATCAGAGAATTTTTGTTAATACCTTCTACCTTTACAGACTTCTGAGAATAATGCCAAAATTTAGTTTTATCTGACATGATTATAAATACCTATTTAAAAAAAAAAAATGATTCACACACACATTCATCCTGTCTTCAAGAAAACTCAATTCATATTTCAGTTAAAAACTATCAGGCAACCAAAAAAAAAAAAAAAGATTATGCTTTTCCTTGAATACAAACTCAGAGGTAAAAAGCCAGTAAACTCATCACTACAGCTGATGCATGTTGCTGAGCAGACCAATCATGTCATTTACCTTGCAAACGATCATATAATAATAACAGATGCAATGACAAAAATGTATGGAATGGACATAAGAATTTGCCTGTTAGGTTCCTTAGATGCTTCAAAGAAAAATCAAAGGGTCTCCTGCCATTTAACAGCAAACTTCTTTCCGCAACTTATTTATATATTTATAAAATCTGTATCTAAATTTTAAATAATAAAACATATATATACCAGACTCCGTGACCTGAATCTGGTGTAGTGCAAAAAGCATACCCAGCTATTAAAATTTTAAAAATAATCTGTTCACACATTGATTTTCTTTTTATATATATAAATTTATTAAGGCTAGCAGATATCAAATAATAATGTACAATGCTAAAACCTTCAACAGAAGCACCTTAAAAATGCTTATGTGACGTCCAATCAGATGTAATAATGACTGCACACTTCTGTTGAAAGTTTTAGCCTTGTACATTATTATTCGATATCTGCTAGCGCTTAATAAATTTATATATTTACACTTGTTACTATCATTTCATTAGATTTAAAAATTGCTTCGTTGTAAATCATAAGATTTCGCATTGTTTATATATAATATTTAGTGAATTAAATGTGAAGATGTTTTAAGCTTCACGCTCTTAGTTCGGAATGCTTGAGTCTGACTTATTTATATATAAATTTAATTATAGAAAAAGATGGGTCCCATCTATTTCTTGTGTTCTGGCTTGTGTTCTTGAAATGAGAGTTCCACGTGCAGTCATTATTACAACCGATTGGCTGTCACATAAGCATTTTTAAGGTGCTTCTGTTGAAGGTTTTAGCCTTGTACATTATATATATATATATATATGTGCGTATATATTTATATGTTAAAAAAAATTATGATAAAAATATTTATTTAGCTTTATGTATATATCAGTCTACCATGATTATAATCTGGAGTCCAAATGCAAACATATTTAAATGACAATTGTTTTATGGAATAAGCAAGCTTAAGATTGTTTTTCAAATAGCTGGACTATAATAGGCCAATGATCCATTCTTGATTGATAAATTGGTATCTAGCTATTCTTAACTAGGAAAAAAAAACTAATATTTTCAATTTCTAGAAATGTTAAGCCTAATAAGTCATAACTACCTTTAACCTTTCTAGTTAAGTTTTTGGCATATAATTAACTTTTACCTTTTATATGTTTATATATACTGTAAATGTATATTTTTATAAATACAATTTTAAAATTGTATTTTCATTCTCCTTATATATATATATATCTTAAAATGTATATTGTACATAATATTTAAAAAATTATATGTAAATTTTATACATATTATAATGATTTTAATGGGCATGGAAATATTTTATGAACTTGAATAAGTTTAAATATACTGTAATGGGGGTGTAGAAAAGCCATATTTTTACATAACAAATAAAAGAATTGCCCAAGAATTTATTTAAAAAGCATCAATGATAAAACATCTAATCTGTAAAACACATTATTATTATTATCCCAACTTGAATGCCATGCACATCACAATAATTACCAAGTACATACTCTGCTACATCTCCCTACTTTCGTTATATTTGCTACTAAGGCAAGCATGATAGAACTATAGATCATGAGACAAATTTTGATTATTTATGTTAGTTATAATAAAAGACTACATGATAAATTTATATTTTAAATCAGCAGAATATCTGGTATTCACAGATATGTATCATTCATTCATTTATTTTATTTTGGGAATGTGAATGAAGACCACATAATTTTTTTATTATAAAATATACATGGATAAAATATAAATTAAATTAATGTTATCCAAATAAATAAATAAACAATAATATAATAAATAAATAAATTCCTAATGTGAATAAAATTCTAAATTCTCATTTTATTTATCTTAAATTTGTTATTTAAATATTTTCTTTATCTAGAATTGTATTCCTATATACTTTTAAAAAAAAAATTATAGTGAAACATATTTATATGAGAACCAAATAATTCTATGTCTTATAATTAAAATTTATACAATTAATACTTTATGCATTCTTTCTATGATAGAATAATGAGCAAATGAATTATAAGATGAGACAGAGAGGCATATAAATTTTAAACTAACCTATTCTTTAGCTATTGGAAATCCAGCTGACAAAAGAGAGAAATAAATCTCTCCCTTTTCTTCCTTTTGTTCAGAAATTTATTTTTGCCTATAAGTTCAAAAATTAAATAAATATGTCCTTGTTTTATTATCAGTATTGAGACAAACTTTTTTCTACTTTCACTAGAAAATTCTAGGTTGCTTATCTTATTATTTTTCTTTCCTACTTTCCTTACATATCACATTTTAAAATCTAGAATTTTTCAAAGTCATTCTTAAACAGCTTTCTATTCAACAGAATTAATTATTGTAAATACAAATAAAATTGTATACATTAATATTTTTTAAAATAATAATAATTAATCAAAATTATTTATTTTTCCACTTTTTTTAAATTTTCTTTTTATATAAGCAAATATCTTTTTTTTTTTTTAGAACAGAATTGCAACCTGAACCCAATCAAAAGATTGGTGATGAGCATACTATATCCATTAGTGGTAATGTTAGTCAAGCAACAGTAATTTTTTCTGTCATATCTCACACTGCCTTCAGAAGTGAACTTAGTCTAGATTCCTTCCTTATCTGATCGAATTGAGTATTTATTGCCATTAACTAATGTGTAAACATAGATAAAACACAGCTAATGGTTAGTATGGGCCAATAGGCAGTGATGCTCTCTGAATCCGTTTGCTTCTAGTAAAGTTGGGGATCTGACAATAAATAGTCAGCCTTTTTGTAGGTAAGGGGACTAAGCGACAGTACGTGTTCTCCATTGAAACTACTGCTAACAGTGAGCATTTCCATTATAGCCATTATGCTATAGTTCTATCCAGTGAGGTAAGACCACAATAGGACTGGAAGCTGCTAAAACTGGAGCTGACATGAAGCAAGCTGTCTGGCACAGCAAGAAGTCATTGGACAAACTCACGAGGCAGGCTGTTATATACAGCTGGAAGTGAGTTCGAGTTTTTTGGGCACCACCAGCCCTGCGTTAATTGAAACTATGTATGTGGCAGTATATTCATTGATATTGTATATGATCTAAGTATATTTAATCCTAATAAATTATATTAATTGAACTCCGGATGTTTGTATTTTTTGTAACTGTTGGTTTAAGTCTGCAAACCAGACCAAACACAAGAGAATTGACACAGTCTGACAAAAAAAAAATTTTTCCCCATGACTGCAAAACTAGAGTAAATACACTAGTGTGCAGTTAAAGACAGTCGTCGTATTTACAATACAGTGATTATTAAAATCATTATTCTGCCTGATTACAAATCAGCTTCGGCAGTTTAGAAAAAAAAAGTGACCGCGAACATAGGTGTGTCAATTGAAATGTTAAACCAATCATGAGGGCGTTATTCATAATACACAACAGAAGCTTTCTCTTGTGGATTGCTAACTTTGTCATTTATCGTTTTTGGACAGTTACAAACAGTTAGCTGTCAAATTAATTTTATGAGTGCTAACTCGCAATTGGTTTCTCTCATGACATATAGAGGGAAAATTTACAAAATGACTAATTTTGCTGATTCCATGGAAGCTTTTGATCCAGGCTACCCTGAAGGCTAGTCAAGCTATAAGGAGCGATTAATTTTTTACCTACAGGCTAACCAGATCAAGAAGCCTGAAGTAAAATTAGCCACATTAGTAACGATAATAGGATGTCAGACTTATGAGATCCTGAATTCGCAATCTGTCAGAAAAGCCGTCTGACCTAGATTTTAATCACAATCTATCAGAAAAGCCGTCTGACCTAAATTTTAACAAAACATTAGTGATACAGAGTATTTTTCCCCCAAAATCTCTGATAACATTGCAGAGATATTATTTCAATCTCTGCGTCCAAGAGCAGGGAGAAAAAGCCAGAGAGTTCACAACTTGATTTTGGACAGTGCGATTTCAAAGATTTTCAAACTTGTAATCGTTTTTATTTGCAAGACAAACAATCACAATTTAAGACTTAAACTATTAATAATGCCAGATTTAGATTTTGAATCAGCTTTGTCCCAAGCAATAGTAGCAGAATCAGTAGCTAGTCAGACAAAGCCATTAAAAAAAAAATTTGACAAAAAATTGAGCAAAACATTGGGTCAATCAACCAGCCAGCCAGCCAGCCAGCTCAAATAATTCAGCAACAACAGATATAAAGTGTTGTTATAGATATGATGAACAGATGCACACACATACAAGATGCCCACACCGCTATACTGTGCATACATTGTGCGAGTTGGGCATATAAGAGCTGCTTATCTGAAAATGGAGAATGGAAAAGCCCACTACAAAAAATAACAACAGCAATAATAAGAAAAATAAACAAGTTGCATGTATAAATCATATAAAAGACAATCAGTCTGGATTTAAACACAGGATTATGATTAATGATATGCCAGTTACAATGGAACTGGTCACAATGTCAGCAGTATCCATTGTTTAAAAAAGGATCTGCACTATCATTAATAAAAATAATGAATATAAGCTGCATCCTAGCAGCAAATAAATAGCAGACTATCAGGGCAATCAAATAAAACTGATGGGCCAAATAACAGTTAAAATTACTATGCCTAATAAGACTATATACCTACCACTGGTGGTGGCATCAAGTGATCATAGTAACTTATTAAGCCATGACTGGTTCAATCACTTAGGCTTTGCAGTGAGGAAAGGTGAACCAAGTCACAACATTAAGCAAAATGAATCAAACATACCAGCAAAGAACAAAACAGTTCAGTGGCCCAAACCTGAAGGGTCCTGGTCTAGATTCTTGTGGACCATGCAGGCCCATGGAAAGGCAACTGCTATTGATAATAGCTGACTCACCTTCCAAGTGGCTGGAAGTAGCGGAAGTCTCACTACTTCAGTCCATAGCAACAATAGCAGCTCTTAAGAGGTTATTTGCAATACATGGCATACCTAAGCCAATAGTGTCAGATAACAGCACAGAATTTACAGCAAGTGCACTGAAAAACTTTTGTACCAATAATGGCATTGAGCTAAAAGTACAGACCATCATTTCATCCAGAAAACAATGCCCAGGCTGAAAGACTAGTTCAAGAGACAAAAAAGTTGATAACAAAGATGGATACAGAAAGCTGGAATACCCGTATTGCCAGAATGCTGCTACCACAGCATTCTGCACCAAGTACAGCAATAGGAAAACCCCCAGCAGAACTGTTATTCAATAGACATTTGCGAACCAACCTGACAGCCTGAAAATTGATACAAACTATGGGGAAAAAAGAAAATGACAATATAAAAGTGCAAATAGGCATTTAGGTGCTATGCAGAATGTACAATGACCCCACAAAATAGATCCCAGTGGTGGTGAGCCAAGTGAAAAAACTTTACACAGTAGTAGTAGAAAGGGCAGATGGTTGTCAACATCATCGCCATCTAAACCAACTGAGACTAAATCATATACAAACTGAAGACAGCAGCAAACCAAATGAACATCCAGGGACAAGTATATGACAACCAATCCAAAGCTAGCTGCAAACCAAAGGAACTAATAAAGCGAACAAGACGTCATCCAGCACATCTGTATGACTACATTCGCCAGAGCTAATTGTAGCCAGAGGGAGAGAGGTCATATCTCACCCTGCCTTCAGAAGTGGACTAATCCAGATTCCTTCCTTATCTGATCAGATTGAGCATTCATTGCTGTTAACCAATGTATAAACATGATAAAACAGCCAATGGTTAGTATGGGCCAATAGGTAATGATGCTTTCTGAATATGATTGCTTCCATTAAGATTGGGGATCTGGCAATAAATAGTCAGACCTTCTGGACGTATGGGGAGAATGTTTCTCTAACCTATGCAAGGGTATGCATTCTCCATTAAAACGACTGCTAACAGTGTGCATTTCTATTATAGCCATTACGCTACAGGTCTACGCAGTGAGGCAAGTCCACAATAAGACTAGATGCTACTAAGACCAGAGCCGACTCAAAAAAGCTGTCTGGTACAACCAGAAGAATCATTGAACAAACTCACAAAGCAGGTTGGTATATATAGCTGGAAGTGAGCTGAGTATTTCAGGTACCACTGGCCCTACATTGAGATTATATACGTGGCAGTATATTCATTGATATTGTATATGATGTAAATATATTTAATCCTAATAAATCATATTAAATGAACTCTAGGTATTCGTATTTTTTTGTTACTGTTGGTTTGTGCCTGCAGTCCAGATCAAACACAACATCTCTGGGCATTTTTCACTTGGTTGGAACAGTTGACCAAGACCCATCATGACATCACCTCATTACCTCTATGAGTAATGACCAGAAATCCAGTTTCAAATTATTTATTATGTGGTAATCCCATCAGCACAGAACAGTAGCTTGGGTCACAAAAAACTCAGCAATAATATTGTACACTTTAATTATTCACTGAATTGATGGAATGCAAGAATGAGAATTAAAACATAGGCTAAAATTTTCAAACTCAATATACAAATAATGCTCATCAAAAAGGCATTTAATATATAATTTTATACTGCATAGTGGAATTTAATCATTTTCATTACACTATATTTTCATTATTTTAAGATATTTCTTTCTCCCCCACTCCCATTCCTGATCAATGTTTTAATTATAAATATTTGGGGGGGCACAAGAATTAATAATCAAAAAATTTCATAAATACATATACAGTATTATACTTAATATAAATACACAAACAAGTATATAATTTTTTTAAAGTAAAATAAATTAGCATTAAACATAATAATTCACATTTAAATAAAGATTTGTTCACAAACATATGCATTAACATTTTTCATGTGGAACAGATATTTAAATCAAAGTGTAAAGTAAGCTTATGTTTGTTTCAGTAATAACTTACCAATTTTTGAAATATTTTGATTTTTGGAAGCCTGGGTACAGTTTGTTCTTTTGAGAGTTCATCGATTGGTTACTCATTTTATAGTCTCACTTATTATTCCAGGCTAGTTCTTAAGTACATTTATTTCTGGGATACAACTGTTATTTATTTTATTTCTTATTATTTCAGGATCTTTTACAAATGATTAAGTCTATCTTATTCTTAGGTTGGAAAACCTTATTATTAAGTCATTCTCCAATTTAAAATAGCCAGTATCGGTATATTTATTCTTTATTATAAAAACCATTCACATGTTAACATTATTAATCACTAAAATTTTGGAGAATCTGGACAAGAAAAACATGTGATGATGCACAATGGATTTTATAACTTTCTTATTTTATGCAGATACATATGAGGACAAAGATGAACACATGTAGAGGGCAATTAGCATAACATATTACAGAAGCATAAACACTTAGCTTGCTGGATTATTTTGTAGTTATTTTCTAAATGATCTTGAGAGTATTCTTCTCTCACTGTCAAATATACAGCTAGTTGTATTTAACTTCACTAAGGAAGATAGAAAGCTTCTGTGATGTCCTTGGTTCAATCTGCTAGATAGATATATTCTGATCTCAATCATGTTTAAAAACATTTTTTAAAAATTAGTTTCCCAACACCTCAAGCTGTCCACTTCCAAAACTATCTTATCTATTTTAATCAATCAGACCTTAATTACATGTTTCTTTATCAATAACATTTTTTTTTTAATTTAAAATTAAGAAAGAGGAAAAAAGGAAAGAAAATCTGTTTTTTTTTTTACTTTTCACAAATGTGAATTCACTTTGAAACAAACAGCATTTAATACTAATGTTAATAACTTGAAAAGTTTTTGTTTACTTTTTAATTTTAACAATTTCGATTTGTTTTTTGTAATAAACACATTTCATTCCATTTTATTTTCTCTTTAATACAATTACAGTATTTTATACATATATTTCTTTTAATTAAAAAAAATATCAAATATCTAAAAGAGAGGATATTGACAAACGACTAATGACTTTTCAAATTGGAGCTAATTATGAAAGGTTACAATGATAAACAAATAACATGCACATGTACACTCATGCTCATCTTATGATCATGTTTCCTATCTATAATTAACTAGTAACTTTCATATTCATGGAGAATCATCGGTTGTTTCTCTCACAAAAAGTGCAGCTGTTCTGTTGCTTTAGACATCTGTTTAATGTTTATCGTAAGTGATATTAATGTAGGGTTTTTTATAACAGATTTTCCAATCATGTTTTTATTGATTTTTTTATTTGAAAAAAAAAAAAAAAATCTGAAGGGGTCAATAATTTAGACATTCTGCTAACATCTAAAGTTTTACTCTATTGTTTATGAGAGAAAATTGCCCAGAGGGTGTTCACTTTCTTCTGATCTAATTTTTACATAAAGTTTATGGAATGAAAAAAATGATTTTTTGCATTAAATGCTTGATTATTATTTAAAACAAAAAAAAAAAAATATGCTTGTACACATTATTCATTTATTTTTATAATGAAGTTAAGAAGCTTAATTATAATATTAAAAAAAATCCACAGCATGTTTGATATCATTATCTGTCAAAATTGACTCAATATTAAAATATTTTCAAATATTTTTATTAATTATAAAGCAAATATCAGATTTTAAACCAGAATTTGATAGATTTGTGTTCATTGATATTTATAAAAAAGCTTAAAATAAAAAATAATTTGTTCATTATTTGAAAGAGGTTTAGATTAAAACAGTTGATATTTGAAAAAGGTTTAGATTAAAACATAGTTAATATTTAAAGTCTCTTGCTTTCATTTATAAGTCAGTTTTTAAATATTTAAAACCATCAAATGTGATTTTTTAAAATATTCTATATAAAATCAAATTTAAAAAAAATCAAATTTAATTTATTAAGTTTTAGTATAAAATTAAAAAAAAGGTTGGCATTTTCAAAAATTCTCGCCTCAGAGAACAAAAAAAAAATGTCAGATTTCATAAATGTTAAGGTAAAAGATGAACTTGATAATTTTAACAACTATTATTTACCTATATAACAAAATTATATGAATTAATTAAAATAAAGAAAAACTAACTAAACAGCTTAACACCTATTTTGTTTTCTTGTTTATTATTATTAGACTCTCCCTTAATAAATTGTCATCTTGAACTAACTGTTTCAAATATACATAATAAAATTTAAATACAATACTCAATGTAATAAACTTTTAAATTCTTATATTAAACCACACTTTGCATTCTATTAATCATTCTCTGCCTTGAAAACTATCAATATTTTTGCATCATATTCATGACACACATTCATGCATGTCATAGATAACCATATAAATTTTAATGACAGATAATGAAACTTGATTCACAATTGAAACATTTGAAAACTAAGTAAAGGGCAAATGTAATGAACACATATGCACACTACCTTAATAATTGAAAAATCACAATATCAAAAAAAAAAAAGTGAATGTTGGCAGACAGAGACTAACAAAAGCAACGTGATTGAAGCAGCTGCTGTCCAACAAACAATCTTTGCATTACTATAGAGAATGTCTCTTTGAACTAATTAGTAATGAGTCAAAAAGTGCAGAATAATTGGCTCAATATCATACTCCTGGTTTAATATTAAATTTGAAGAAATCTAAGTAGACGAAATTTAGAAAAAAATGAATTCATGTCACAAAAACCATTATGGAGATATTGAGATGCCAAGGAGCATGTCAACAATTATATTTGTAAATAATCAATATCTAACAAGAACAAAAAAATTCTGAATACATTAAGCCAAACTATTGCTAGCAAATTATCCATTAACATTTTTTTATTATTATACAGGTAAACTATGATTGAAGTTATTTTGTGAGTAGCAGTAGTGGTATAAGCAATGGTTAATGAAAGGTTTAATAATCAACAAAACTTGACTTATTTATGTATATATCAAAACAGTAATTGGTTAAATATTAAATAAACTGCTATGTACGAATGTATAAAGTAAAGCTATATACCTGCTTCTAGAGTGACTCTGTAAAACAAATGTAAAGAGAGCGCTACTATCATTTATCTGGCCCCGACAGAAGTGACCGATAAGTGTCCAAAGATAAATAACAAGAACTGTTTTCTCTCTCGTGTCATGGTTCCCTCGTGCAGTTTGTCAAATGCCTTGGATAAAATATGACTCCAAGAAGAAGCCATATTAGAAATAATAAAGTGAGAACTATGTATAATAAACTTGTAAATAACTAGTGAACTTTTGCTAATGTTAATTCACGATGGATTACAAGTGTTTATTCGTATATATAAATATTTTAGGGATTTGTTATATTTATACGTTATTAAAATTGTATATAAATTAAATTGTGTGCTTAATTTATTTATGCTTTCTGACTGGTTTCTAAAAGAGAGAAACCCTCAGACATTGCAGAGTGGCGCAATTGTGACAGGATTGAACTGTAAGCGAAGCGACGCATAAAAAAATTTTTGAAAAAAGAAACATGGCAGCAGGTGCTCCAATACGTGAGTTCGATGTGAATAACAGCGACTCCTGGAAAATGTATTTAACACAAGTGGAATATCACTTCTTTATAAATAAAATCGAAGATGACTGCTATAAAATTGCTACACTTTTATATTTCGCGGGACAAAACATGACATAACTGGCAAACAGGCTTACCAATCCAAAAATGTCCAGAAGACCTGTCCTATCAGGAATTCATAGAGAGGCTAAATGCATATTTCGTCCCGAAGACGCATCTTAGACTAAGGAATAGAATACAATTACCGCAGGAAAAATACGTAGATTTGACCTTGCGTTAAAAAAATTAGCTAAGGATTGCGAATTCAGGCAGGAAATTAATGACTCTTTATTAGAACAATTCCTATATGGCATGACGGACAAAAAATTTAGGAAAGTGCTTTTAAGCGATCCAGATTTAAATTACAAAACTGCTATGGATAAATGTGTTGCACAGGAGGCCATGTTAAATATGGCTTCAGAGTATAACATAGCAAAAATCCCAGAAAAAATAGCATTTAGTAATGAAAGAAAAAAAAATAATATCGCGACTTCCAGTGGCCAAAGTAAACAACTAAAATGTAATTGATGTGGAAAAATTAGGACATTTTAGAAATGTTTGCAGATATAAGGACAAAGTGTGTAGGATTTGTAACACGAGAGGGCACTTAGCTGCCATCTGTCATTCCAAAGAAGGCGAATCTCCGAGAAAGAAATTAGATTACAATTCACGGAGTGGGGTGGAACATAAAGTGTCTATCAATGCAAACAAGAGAAACAGCAAAAAAGTGGATAACATTAGTGTGGAACTGCAAGTTTGCAATAAACGGATGTCAATGGAAGTCGACAGCGGTGCCAGTTTATCACTTATATCGAATAAAGACTGGATGGAGATTAAAGAAGACTAAAGCTACAGAAATCAGATGTATTAGTCACAGATATAAACGGAAATAAAGTGCATATTTGAGAGAAAGCTATCGTGCCAGTGATGCTGAACACAAGACTAAGTTCCTAGAATTATATGTAGTTAATAATGATATTAGCCTGCTATTAGGCAGAAATTGGTTCGCAGCTTTGGGAATACGTATAGAAGTTTTAAAAAAGGTCCATATAGAAACTACTATGAAAAACCGATACCTGGAATTGTTTATGCCTGGACTGTCACAATTTAGAATTAGACCAGTGGATACTGAATTATTGAAAGATGCAAAGGGAATTATATGTAAACCACAGAAAAGTGCCGTTTACAATAAGAGAAATAACTAAACGATCTTGTAGATAAAGAAGTTCTTACACCTACGAAAGTCGTCGTGGGTGACCCCTATCGTAGCGATAATGAAACCAGATGGTAGTATACGGCAATGCAGAGATTATTGCATTACGATAAATAAAAAAATAAATAAGGGAGCTTACCCTGTACCAAATGTGCGAGAAGTATTGGCATTGTTACAGAAAGCAAACTACTTCGCAAAATTGGATTTGAAAGCGGCTTTTCACCAGATCCCAGTAACTAAGGAGACAGCGGAGCTATTCACATTGATGACACACAGGGGCTTATACAAGTGAAGTGCAATAAATTACCATATGGAATAACGATTGCACCAAATGTGTTGACCGCCAAAATGGATATGTTGTTTCAATCAATGGATGGAGTAATCCCGTATCTGGATGATATCCTCATCATTGCTGAAAACGAAAAAGAGCTTGAAAAGCGTGTTGATATGGTTTGTGCGAGGCTAGCCCAAGCTAAAGCAAAATTAAATGTGAAAAAATGTATGTGGTCTTCAAAGGAAATCAAATTCCTCGGACCCATAGTAACTGCAAGTGGACGCCGCCCAGGCACAGAAAAGGTAAAAGCCATAAAAAATGCCAGTAAACCCAGAAACGTGAAGGAACTTCAAGCTTTCTTAGGACTGTTAAACTTCTATGAGAGTTTCTTAGTTGGAAAATCACACGTGTTGTCACCGCTTTATACATCATTAAAGAAAAAACAACGTTGGATGTGGAACACAGAACAAAACAAAGCTTTTGAAACATTCAAGGACTTACTGACAGCTGAAAGTCTATTAATGCATTACCGAAGTGATTGGGAATTATGTATTACTTCGGATGCATCGGAATACGGTGTGAAGCTGTTCTAGCTCATCCAGGTTAAGAAGGTGAACATCCTATCACTTTTGCTTCAAGAATGCTAACACCAGCTGAAAAAAACTAGTCGGGTGGATAAAGAAGCTTTGGCAGTGATTTTCGCAGTTAAGAAGTTCCATCAATAAGTGTATGGACGCAAATTTACAATCTATACCGATCATCGCCCTCTAATGGTAATTTTCGGCTGTGTAAAAAATCTATATGAATCGGCAAGCCCACGTATATTACGGTGAATAGATATTCTATCACATTATGATTTCACGTTAATTTACAAACCCGGAAAAATGATCAGCCAGGCTGACGCATTGTCAAGATTGCCAGATGCTAAAGAAAATAGATATGAAATAAAGGAAATAAATTACATCGATGCTCTAAAATCAGATGTGATAAATAGCAGTCATAGCAGACTGGACTAAAAATGACAGGGATACCAGAGTCTGATAAATTGGATAAAAATGGGTTGGCCATCAGATGCCCCAGTGAATTAAATCGTGCCATTTGGATTGCCAGAGAAGCATCTGTATGTAATGGATGCATTTTAAATAATGATCGTGTTCTAGTGCCTACTGAGTGCAGAGCAAAAATCTTAGTTATTGCATGAAGGACACCCAGGAGTAGCGTATGAAAGCTATGGCTAGATCATATGTATGGTGGCCAAACTTGACAAAGGATATCAAGAACATGATAAAAGAATGCATAAACTGCCAACAGATATCTAAACTGACTCCAAGAACAGCTTGAAACATGGAAAGCACCGTCTGCCCCATGATCACGAGTTCATATGGACTATACTGGATCGCTAAATGGATATATTGTTATTAGTAGATTCATATTCACGTTGGACAGAATACAGACTGGTTAAAGATACCATTGCTGAGAGTACCATCAGTGTTCTAAGTGAAGTATTTGCTACCCATGGTTACCCAGAAAGTGTTGTAACTGATAACGATTCTGGATTTATGTCAACAAAATTAAAGGATCTTCTGAGCGATAGAGGAATAAAGCATACTCTTACATCACCATATCACCCGGAAAGCAATGGTATTGCTGAACAAGGAGTGCAGCATTTAAAGAATACCCTAAAGAAATTAAAATTAGTGAACATGACAGATGCTTTAGTACAGGCCATGTACTCTTAGCATTTCACACCGAGTACTGCAATGGGAAAAACCCCAGCAGTTGTTAATGGGTCGGAAGTGCTGGACACACCGATCACAACTTTTGCCTGAGAAACATAAAACCAGAAATTTCTCGTCGGATAAATTGCTACCCAATGAAAATGTTTGAATATACGATGGGTTGAAATGTAGATGGATCCCAGAAATTGTAAAACAGCTACTGTCAAAGCAAATTCGCCTGGTGGAGTTAACAAAACGAAAAGTCGTTTAGAAAACACCTAAATCATCTTCGCCACTATCAGGAGAACCCTACATCAGATGACGAGTTTGAAACCCCGTCTGATACCAAAATAGAAGAACGTGGAGAGGAAACTAATTTGGAAATTGTATTATGAAAATACTTTGAAGGATAAAGAGCTGGAGGATGTACCATGCGACCCAGTGCAAAAAGTGTTGAAAAAACCAAGAGTTTCCAGAGCATGTCGCCCACCTGTTAAATTTAAAGACTACGTTTGTAGTTAAAGCCCATTTATTTCCAGAGTAAGGGGAGGAGTGTACGAATGTATAACATAAAGCTACATACCTGCTTATAGAGTGACTCTGTAAAATAAATGTAAAGAGAGCGCTATCATCGTTTATCTGGCCAGGACAGAAGTGACCGAGAAGTGTCCAAAGAAAAAGAGCGAGGAGAACAGTTTTCTCTCTCGTGTCCTGGTTCCCTCGTGCAGTTTTTCAAACCCCTTGGATAAAATATGACTCCAAGAAGCCATATTGGAAATGGTAAAGTGAGAACTATGTATAAGAAACTTGTAAATAATTAGTAAACTTTTGCTAACGTTAATTCACGATGGATTATAAGTGTTTATTCGTATATATAAATATTTTAGGGATTTGTTATATTTACACGTTATTAAAATTGTATATAAATTAAATTGTGTGCTTAATTTATTTATGCTTTCTGACTGGTATCTAAAAGAGAGAAACCCTCAGACATTGTATAACTAATTTACTAATCTTGTTTGAAAAATAATCATTACAGTATCTAAAATGTTAAATTCACTATTCGAAGCTAATTTAAAGTAGCAACAGAATACTACAAATAACAACAGTTCATCATTGACTGTAGTTTTTCTTTCCTCATTCCCTCTCTTAATATACTGTAGCAACTAAAGTTTAAACACTCAACATACATTTTATTGTGCTTTGTCTTAAAATACATTACAATTATTTAAAAATAATTTAGCGTAGGAAGAGGCACTAGTAGTTGAGTTAATCTCTAATGCTAATTGAATTGTCACAGCAAAGTGGCTGACTTTTGGCAGGAGACATTTTTTTATATATCTAACAAGAGACGCAATCAATTATATTAGTCTGTCTAGAGGAATAAACATCACATGATCACCATTTCTCATGCTTGCTTATAACTGTTATTAAAACAGGCAAAACTCTCTATACGTATTGCCACTCAGCACAAGCCAGAGCAATCAATGGATGCCAGAAGGCTTGGGCATAAAATACCCATGTAGTGCCTACTCACCCAATATCCCCAGACTAGTTTCTGGCCTGTGGCCTTCGTGAATGAAAATATTATAGTGTTTTCAATTTAAGACTCATAGTTTTGTAGTTGAGATAAAAGGTGGCTACTAGAGGATTGCATTAAATCCTAAGATATCTAGGTGCAGTGCCCTCAAATCCAAGGCTCCTCACTGACAGCCACAGGTCAGAAACTAGTCTGGGGATATTGGATGAGTAGGCACTAGATGAGATTTTATGCACAAGCCTTCTGGTATCCATTGATTACTCTGGCTTGCACTGAGTGGCAATACATATAGAGAGTTTTGTCTGTTTAGAGGAGAAACTACATCAAAAAATGGTATCAGTCCAACTAACATCTTGGATCTTAAAAGTCTCATAGCCTTTATAGAATTTTTGTAATTTACTATGTATACATTGCTTTTAATCAATTTATCTATGATCTAACTATCCCAATTGTTTTTGTCTACAAAATTAATAAATCGTATCGTAATAATATTTAAATAATCAGATATAGCAAACACATTTCAACTTTTTACTATTATTTTTATAAGAATCCTATTGTTTAACTAAAATATATTATAAAATCTATATATATTAAGACTCCATAATCTCACCCATCAGAATCTGACACCAACTGCGCTAAACCGCACAGGGGACTTCATACTTACTATTATTCTATAATTTCATTCACAATATCCTTCGTAGCAGAACTTCTGCCGCCATGCCAGTTTTTTAGAGTAAGAACTCTGGATATCTTTTTTTTTATTTTGTTAAATAAAATAATAAAAGTAATATGCAAATTTAATAAAAAAAATTTAACATTGTTATTAAATCTTAATTAAAGTAAAATTTTTACTTTTTTGATTTTTTAATTTAAATTCTTAAGATAGTGATTGAATTGTTTACCTTAGAGAGTGTAAAAATGGCGTCGCCCATAAAAGTTTTGCTTAATTTAAAGAGTGCATTTGCAATTAGCTTTCGCCCTTGGCAGTTTAGGCGGTCATATTCTGTAGTTTCTGGGGTAAATAATTTTTTTTTTTTTAATTTGTTAATAACTGTTTATATTGTAATATGTTCGTGATTTATTTTTTTAAAATAAAAAGATGGTCATTCGTAAACGAGTAGTTTTGTAAAGGATAAAACCGATTGAGTAGGAAAGAGCTAGCCAATAGTAACTTCATAAATAAACAATCAAGGAGAAAGCATTAAATATTAGTCTTTTCAAATCTTCCACTCTTGTCTACCTTATAGCTAAGAATTTTATGTAAGCTATTTTCTCTCAACATAGCACATTAGGGTTTTAAAAAAAAAAAAAATAACGGACATAAATATCGATCCAAATTAAAAAAAAAAAATCCTTACCTTCAAATAAATATTATTTTTATTCTAAAACTAATGTTTTAATCAAATTATGTTAACATAAGCATTTTATATGAATGTGTACAGTCCGATAGTACATAATACCGAGTGCGTAACTTAAGACAACCTTAATTCCTAAATGTGGAAAGTGGTGCATACGTTTAGGGATTAGTCAAATAATTAATATAATTCTCGCGAAAATTGATTCTCTGTGTGTGTGTGTGTGTTTTTTATGTCAAAAAAAAATTACGTTTATTTTACCAAAGTATGGCATAGACATGGAGCATTTATCTGTATTAAATATTGAAATTAAATCATAAGTTGTTTCATCGATGGGCGATAGTGTGGATGAACTGCTTCCAAGTTATTCTTACTATTTCTTTTCTGCATACTTTCAACACAGTTAACCTGCTCATTCTGTGATGTTACTTATCCATGACAATTGTGGTTGCTGTAATCTTTATCCGTTCGTATTTAATCATGACATTCTTTTCCAATATGCCTGACTATGTCACCATATGTTCAAAACAATCTCAGCTTTCTTCACCTTATCTTCTCTAATATTTGTCTTTGTGCATCTGTTTTCATCAAAATTTATTCATTAGTTCTTATATATATTCAAGATATCTCCAAGTATTCTTTGATAAAATTTCAGTTCAAAATCACAAATCCTTATCTTCTCTTGTTGTCTCCAAATCCATGTCTTGTATTCATACATTGCAACAGATTATTCTTCAAAAGTATATAGTTTGTTTACACATTTATGCCATTGTTATTTCCATGTGGTCATCCATTTTTTAAATGCTTTCAATGCCAACAATAACAGTATATATCATTCTTCATTTAGTCTGAAAGCTGTTCCAGCTGAACACTTTTCTGTATATTTCTCTAGTTAATTGCATTATCCTACTTGTCTTGTTCATAAAGAACCTTAGTCCATACTTTACTTCTGCTCTCACCAATTTATATACTTGATCCATAGTTATTGTTCTGTTATTGTTATCAAAATTATTGCATGATTATTTTCCTCCAGTACAGAATCGTTCCTGAAAATCATTCAAAGTCTCTCATCACTAACTCTGCTGCAATCTTGAATAAATAAGGTGACAATATGCTTTCCTATTTTATCTTTTTTCAATCTGAATTTGTCTGCGCTATTCTTTATCTTTCCTTTTATTTCTTTTTGAGGAAGACACCTGTGCTAAATGTGGAGGATATTATTTACCAATATTGATATTTAAAACTTGTTATAATATATTGCAGGGGTGGCCAAGATGTTGACCATAGTCAACCAGTTACCACAAAGCTGACATGAACATTAACAAATTATAGTGATAAATTCAGTGCTGATTTGAATATAAAAAATAATAAATAAAAAAAGTAAAAATTCAAAATTATTCTCATTTAAAAATTGTTAAATTTAAAATAACACCTGTTGTTTTTGTTGATCTCAAAAATAAACCCAGGTTGGAAGAAGCTGAAAAGAATTAAATTATTTTTGTGTAATGCTAGAACTAAAATTTTTAGAAATATTTAATTACTGTTTTCTTGAGGAAAAATGAAAATAAACTTGTCTTGGAGAAACAAGGATTTTAATGAACTGATTTTAAAACAGTAAGTTGTGAACTTATTTAAAACACTTTGTATAGTAATTTAATAATTGTAATTTACCTCATTCAAAATACCTATTGGCAGAGTGAATTGAAGTTCTAAATTTTTGATTTGTCAGTTACAGAATCAGCAGAAAAAATATATTTAATCTTTTAAAATTACACTCATATTAGTTTAGTTTCTAAAAAGCAGATTAATAATTTGTCAGATTATTAAAGTAAACTAAAATTTTTTCAAAAATAAATTTCTATTTATAATTGATAAAAATAATCTATAGCAGACAATATAAAAACTTACTTTTCATAACCTATTACAAAATGCAGCCAAGGTCATTAATTTCTTTCTCAATTTACTTTTTTCTAAAAGTAAATAATTTCTATTAAAATCTGAACTATTCTTCTAAAATAATTATATTTTCACATATATTTTATGAAAATAATAATAAATATGTAAAAAAAATACTCTAAATGATACATATTCATTTTGAAAATTAAAAACAAATATCTTAGAGCTGTCAAAATTATTGACAAAAGCTGCCTTTTGTAGAGAATGTGAAACAACAAATCGGCACCTCGGAAGGCAAGGTTTATCTCATTGTTACAACTTTAAATTTAAATATTATTGATTTTCTAGTTGTAAAATAATTATAAAGAGAGCATCATCATACGGTATGATTTTCTTGATAAAATAACCATAAAATCGGCAAAATAACAAAAATTAGCAGTTTGAGAGGAGTTAAAGCCACATATAAGTATCATCATGGAGAACAGTCCATAGTTAATTTAATAGTAGTCATATAAAATGTCTTCAACAGTTCATATCTTATTGAAAAAAAATTCATCAGTTCATATCTTTTACAAACATCACCAATATTTCTGAATGCCTAAAAACCCTTATAAAAAAAAAAAACACCAATTCATAAGTATATTCTAAAAAAAACCAGGGCTTCAAACCATTGTTTTTTTCCATTCCAGTTTTCGTTCTGGCAAAAATAACGTTTTTTTTTTTATAGCTTCCAGTTCATAGCCCTGAAAAATCATAGTCACCATCAAGTACACTTTCATCAAAAAAATTGGCCCCAACGTCTAAAAGTTTGGCCTTCCCTGGTATATAGAATTAAAAACTTTCTTATAATCTGTAAAACACAGATAGAATGTCTGCTGAAGTTCCCTAACTTCATTGAGAATAAAGATTAAATTAATTTTCTGATCTCTTGGTCTTCATTATCTAAAATCTGCTTGCTTTTTTGCCAATTCTTATTCTGTTTTTGCCTATTTATTTCAACCAAAACTATCTTTAACATCTATATGGCATCAAGCTTTCATTTCTTTAGTATTAGCACAAATGTCGCAGTAATTCCACTCTTAAAAACAGTCACGACTCACTCACATACCAAGATTAATCTAATAATCTATATAAAATCGACTCTCCTTTTTTGAATAATTTTCAATATTTCAATTGTTGATCTCCAACTAATATTTTTTAATATTCTCTTAATATTTCTCATTTATTGGCTTTGGTTTTGGTTCATATTCTATAATCAGTAAATCAAATACTATTTTGTCTCTTTGTACAAAACTATCTCCATTGACTGACCCTTTCTTTTGGATTTATTAATAGTCACCTTTATTTTTTTTTAAAATCTAATCTTCATATAAACTTTCCTGTAAATTTTTTTCATGATCTGATTATTTTCTTAGTATCATTAAATCTATTCTTTCAAGTTCTGCACAAAAGTAGTTTATAAAAACTCTTGTTTGCCTATCTTCATTCTTTTCTATACCCTCCGTTTCAAATCTATATATTTTATAGTATTTACACTAAGGCAAAACTCTCCATACAGTAGCGGCACTCAGTGCAACCAGAGTAATCAATGAATGCAGAAAGATTTGTGCATAAAATCCTATCTAGTGCCTACTCATCCAATATCCCCAGACTAGTTCCTAGCTTGTGACTTTCATCAGTGAGGAGCTTTGGATCTGAGAGGACTGCACCTAGATCTTAGGAACCAATGCAACTCTCCAGCTGCTACCTTTTATCTTATTAGCTAACTATAAAGCTTTGAGTCCAAAATGAAAACATAATAATGGTTTCAATTCAAGCTCATTAGCTAGTATAGTCATATAGATCAGAACTCAGTTCAGCATCCATCCTTTTTAGGGTCTTTGGTTCTTTTATAACCACAGTCTCCATAATTCTATTGGGCAGGATTGATATTAAACTACTAAACATCACATGATCACCATTCTTTATGCTTACATAAGCTGTTTACACTGTAACGGATGGTAAAATACGCCTGGATTCAATCCTTTCCAGACCAGATGTAACGAATGAGAAAATAACCTGTGGACTGTAATACTATGCAACAATCTGGAGACTATGACTCAACGTGCCCTGATTTATTGTCCCTGATGACATGGTCTTCAGAATTCTACCAGGCTTGGAAAGGGAAAAATCCGCATCTAACTACGTTTGGACTTTGGGTCTTCGGGTAGGATTCTGGTGAAAACCTGATGAAATGCTTAACCAATGATTGCACGCACCTTTAATTGACTAGTTCTATCCCTATTTAATAATATCAAATGCAATTTAGGTTTGTTTATCCACTTTCACCCCTTTCCGATTCCTTTATTTCCTAATATTCAAGCCCAGATAGAATATTGCTTTTGACTCCCTTAACAGGTATGAACAGATACACAAAGCAACTTCTCCACCTCTGTATAGGTTACAACTAGCATTTATTATATTTGTTTTACTATACAACTTTTATATAACAAGAAAATAGATGTGTGTGCACACATAATTGTTTGTTAACTGTGGAATATCAGGAGAACTCGATAAACTAGAGACGGGAATAATATAAACTCTTAAACATTTATTGACAATGATAAATAACATTAACATAAAGTATAATAACAATAGTAATGATAAAATATATATATTATAACGATCCGGAGATATAGAGCTAACGTAATCTGCACTACAGGGCGCCACTAGGCATTTGAATCTAGAAAATTTATAAAGTAGGCAGATACGTAAGTCAAAAAAAAAAATTTTTTTTTTTTTTTTTTATATATTTTGATATCCGGTCGTTAGCCCATTGTCACTAGCTCAGTGGAATAGCAGAGATTTATATTTTATAAATTCTTATCTAAGAATATTTTTTTAAAAAAGAATAAAATAAGCCACTGCCAGTAATTAACATACAAACATTTATTTACGCACATATATATAAAATTTAACATTATTATTTTAGCATGTTTACTTTAACATTTAACATTATTTTTAACTTTTATTTTAGATTTTAATTTACATTTTAATTTTTATACTATTATAAGTTCGCACAGATGGGTTTATAAAAGTTTGTTTTAAAATGTTGAGTATAGATCGGTTACATAGATTACACGGTTAAAAAACATTTCAAAATAAACATAAACGATCAAAATACAAAGTCATTGATACCATCAATTGCATAGGGAATACAAGAAACCCAATGGTATTCATCATAAGATACCGCAGAGACACCAATAACTTAAAAGACATCCGAATAAATACATTTTAGATACTCACCGTAAGGTATCATTATTTACCAAATGTCTATATATTTTGATCAAATATGAAAACCAAAAACATAATTAACCGATAACGAATCCATGCAACGTCCATACCCAACTTAAATTTAATGCATTTTTATTTAGAGTGTCGAGTATGAATAGACTACATAGATTTGCATTTGAAAGAAAATATTCTATCCTTATTTAACCTTAGGCCAAAAGTTCGCAGTCAAACTAACGTCAATTCATCTGATATATCGATGCATTCAATGTAATACGAAATACGGCAGCACAAAAGGTTAAGAGAAGAAATTGCCTCTCGTCAGATAGGAATACTACATCTATCTGACAAGAAGAGCAATAAAAAAAAAACTCCATAGGAAAGGACTGCGGTCATTTTGCCGACTTACGAATCGCATTCCATAGGCCAAAAAGGAAGTGTGCGGCGTATAAAGCGATTCTGCCCGTAGCGAATCTCATACTACATCTACTAATTACACCAATATATCCAATCCATTGACCCAATTTAACTACGAAACAAATAACCTAAGATTACCCTCCCCTAATATAACTTTACAAATCTATATAGCCATTCATGCCCGACTTAAGTTTAACATTTATATAATTTAATTTAACGAAAAACAAAACAGTCATAATAAAACTTAAAAGAACAAAAAAAATAAATGGAAATGATTTTACAAAAGAAATACATCAAATTAAAATTACTTATTAGTAAATAAAGTTGGTCAGATAGGATTCTATTGCAATTATTTTAAATACGGAAAGTTTTTAATTTAATGTTCATTAATTATAAAGTTCTTACGGTTTTAAACAGTTCATTTTTATCCGTTGCTTGCCGTTTGAACGTGAATTCCCACACCGTCCTAAAGAGATTGGTTGAGTTAGCCATTGTTTTTTTATTTATCCGGAGGTCTTTTAGTTTAGCTGGTCCTTAATGTAGAAAAAACGATGTCATTTCTTTTTTTTTAACAAAACTGAAGGGATTGAAGAGTGCGTCTTTTCAATCCCTTCTCCTTCAACTCCGCACTAACACATATAGTCACATCGTAATAACTAACTAATAATTTCCAAACTTTTCCTTTTATATTAATTTTAAGGATTCAATTGACATTACATCATCGATGATGATGATCCTTCCGTTGAGGTCCGATTTCCCGATGGATTTCTCTCATTTGCTATTAGTTTCTATTGTTTTCCTATCTGACCATTGCTTATACATTTAAATGCCCAAAGGCTAGTTCACTTTAACTAATTAAAACAATCATTTCCATTTTCTGATTACTTAATGTGTTTTCCAAAATTAAAGATATATTTTTATCTCTAAATCTTTTTAAGTTTTTGTTTTTAAAATACCTTTTCTATTTTTAATAAAGTTTTATTTTAATAATTTTTTTTTCATCTGTGCGATTTTATATATATGAGTTTAGTATAGAATTTTAATTTTCAATTTTTAATTCTTAAAAAGGAAGTTTTATTTGCGAACTTTTATTCTTTTCATGTTTACTAATAAAAAACAATGTAACGTACGTATGTGCACGTTACAATATATACATGTCAATTTCTATCATTCTGTTAATTAATAATTCTCTAGATTCCTCCCTTTTACCCCATGGTAGAAATCCATCTATGACACGCATTATTTACAAATCATGAACTATCCAAGAAAAATAAACATTAATAATTTAAACTGATTGTGATGCTGGCTAGCTAAATTAAATATTTACTGATTTCCACAATGCAATCTATTTAGTTTAAGTCCCCCCAATATAGTTGATTAGTCAATCACACTGAAAAATATATATATAAGGGTTAATCAACAAAATAAAACATATAACGTATTCTGTATCAAGTGTTGCAATTTAATCTTTAAAAATAAATATAGAGAATCTTACCTTACTATTTACATGGATAACCTGATGTGAAGCAGGTGGGTTGACCTAGCTTTTATTTACAATAAAATAGAGAAATAACTAAGTGAATCATTCCCCCATTTCTGCTTTGCTAATTCTGAAAAGTGAGGTTTCTAGCATCAGAGTGTGAAAATACAACATAGATAAAAATTAAAAAAATCAAACAAAAATTTATAACATTAATTTCTTGATTAAAATAATAGTTGGGACAAAGTTCATAAGTGGTAGTTGATGGTTAGGCATGTTACTCTCCAACAGCAGTTTGACTCAGCAAATCATTTACCTTGGCGTGATGTGATGTATTTTGGCTTCTCCTTAAACGAAGTCAAGAATATCTCAGCAATTATGCCCAGATAAACCTGTTAGCCACTTTATTTTCCATTCCCCACTTTAAGTCTTTCCATATTCTGCCCCATCCCATTTCCACAACATAATCTTTAGCAACTCTATGGTGTCTCCTGTGGTCGTGTATAGTAAACACCTCAATCCTTAACTGATTCACCTTTAAATATTCCAATGCTTGTTTACTTTGGACTGCAAACATCCTCTTGGGTGTTTTACAATAAAGTAGAATGAAAATAGAGTTTTTATGCAACTGTTAGGAAATGACGTGATTCACAATAGCATGTTTTGCTTTAGCCCATCTTCATCTTTAAGTACCATTAAATTATTTGTAATCATAAATTATGTTAGATAATATAGAAGCACTTTACATATATATATATATTAAAAGAGTTATTGCTTCCTATTTTCAGCAGACTTAATTTTCGTTTTTCTTTTTGAAAAAATTTAAAATACTAAAATTATTCCAATAACCTTCAAAACATGATTTATTTATTCCAAAATTTATAAATTATTCTTACTTTTATTTCTCACATAAACAAACTCTACATTGGACAGACTAATTGTAGAATAAACAAGAAAGGAAGAACACATTTTGAGAGTTAGAGAAAAATCTAATTCATCAGTCATTTATTCCCACATTAAATTAACTAACCATGACATCAATATTAATAAAATACATGTTTTTCCAAAAATTGAACAATATGACCAGATTGCTAATGGAAGGTATAGAGATTTTTAAAAGGCCTAAGAGCATAAATGAAAAATGTGATTTTAAAGAAAAATAACAATATTTAGAAAAAGCTATTGGAGGATAAAATATTTTTTAAAACTTCTCAGCCAATACAATTTGAGAATGAGGAGAAAATAAGAAGAGAAACAAATAATGATTTTAAATCACCACACACATACTTATGATTTAAGAAAGAAGAAGCTCTGAAGAAAGTATGTTATTGTACTGAAATGTCAGCTTTTTAGCTATTATATTTTTATTACACGGAAACTCCCAGAAATAATACTATGAATTCATAAATATAGTTTTATATACAGTACAAACTCTATATATAAACGATATTCTAATTTTATTCTTATGATTATTATCATTAATAATAATCATATTTTTATAAGTAATATATAAATATTTATTATTTATTAATATAATAAAAATATCAACAAATCTTTGTCCACAATTTTTTTTTTATTTATTTAGTAACCAAAAAATGCTTGATTCTCTAAAGTCACAGTGATTTCTTTTATTCATGATTGGAAAAAACATTAAATAAAATGCTGAAATATTAGCTGAGTTTTCTTGAAGGTAGGGTGAATGTGTGTGTGTGAATGAATTATTTTTTTTAACAAAAAAAAAAAAGGATTTACAAGCATGATAGACAAGACTAAATTATGATTCTTATTCCCAGAAAACTATATAGTTGCCCGCTAAAACAGTTGTTAGAAGCCAAAGGTAGAAGGTCCTAAGAATCTTCTGATTGTAGACCTAGATTAACATTCATTTATAATGGATAATAGATTTGAATTATAAATACTATAGTCTTATCTGTTGTTAAGATTAGCTAGCATGTCTTTATGTATTTTTTTTTTTTTTCTCAAAAAAATTTCCAGTATTTTGATACTACTATGTTGAAAATTTTCAGGTATCCCATAAGGACCTGCCACTTTCCATGTTGAAATTAAAAGAACTGATTTAATCTCATTAAACTATCTCAACCACATGTAAATGAGTGAATAGAGAATCTTATTATATTATTCTTATGCTAAAATCCAAATATCTTTTTTACATACTAAAACATATTTTCCTTGGAGAAAAAATGCATTTGAAACTGGTTAATATTTATTAAATACATTTGAGGTTTTTTTTAAATTGATAATAAGTAAACTTTTTATGTTTATTACCAAAGTAGCCAGTTTCAAATGTATTTTTGCAAAATAAATATGCTTTAACATGTGTCTTAAGTCATTTGAAGTCTGATACAAAAATCAAAATTGCAATACTTAAACAACTGCATTTAATTTAATTAGGACTGATAAAGTAAAAGTAGTGATGAAATTTTAATAGAGGACATGAAAAATGATAATTTTTAAGTTAAGAGTTCTTTAAGTAAGGAAAGAAAAACAGTATAATAGATGGATTTTGTTTTGAAGAGTGCCACATTGAGCTTAAGATATGCTATTAAAATTTGTATAGATGATAGTCATGTATATATCGATTCTAGTTTTAATGGGAAAAATTTTAAGACTGATGAAAATTCGGGGCTATTACGTGAATTAAACCTTCGTAAAGAATTTATGGATAATACATGTAAGAATTTAAGTATAAAGGACTGCTATATCAAGATATACGACCATGGGAAGTTATTTAGGAAACGGTATTATAAGAAGATTTAGCTCTTCGCATTCTATAGCTAATGATGTCAGAGCAAACACAAAGTGTTTAATTTATAGCAGCATAGATTTCCAAAATATGATTCATCCAAATACATTAAAATGTGTAGATAGAAATGGCTATAGTCAAGAATATTTGGCTCGTGGTCGAGAAGGCAATGGAGATTTCATTTGGTATAAAGAATCTGTGTTTTTAGATGAATTAAGGAATGAATATGTTAATAGGAACTTATGCCATTTATCTAATCTTTGTGATTTGTTTTATAAATATCTGGTAAGAATGAAATTTGAAATGAAAATTGTTATATTGATAGCCTTCATTCTTTTCAAAAATTATCTGTTTATATTTAAGATCGTAGCTAATAGAAAGGAATCTTACAATGTTGAAGGGTCGATGCCTATTGCATCATTCTGAATTAAAAAGATATAGTTTGTTTAATTTGATTTACTGTTCCATACAATCTTTTTAAATTAAATTGTCTTATACATAAGCTTAGTTAAAATAGAGTGGCTATTGCTTTCTTGTTTTGAGAAATATATTTGTTCCTTATAAATCAGAAATGAAATAGAGAAAATAATGTAATTAAGTTAATATTTAAAATATCTTACTTGTTATAGTGAAATGTTTTAATCCTGTAAATTAATATTGTTTTATAGATTACTCCCTGTTTTCATTCCATTGACTTAGTAAGTTTTTTTTTTCAATTTTCATAAGGTGGAAGAAATGTAGTAGTTAGCCCTTGCTGTGAATTAAAATATATATATACACGATCTTTAAACGAATATTTTTTTTCCTTTTTATCATATATAATTGTGGTCAAAATTATCACATTATAAATAGAGATCTGTTGTGTATTTGTTTCAGGCGTAAAGTTGTTTTCATTTTAAACTTTTTTTTTTTTTTAAAGTTGTTGAGATTAAAATATTTTATTCATATTTAAATGAAAAAGTTATTTTTTTTTATAAAAAAACAAAAAAGGAAAATTGAAATATAGGCAAATATTCGAATTATATTATTTGCCTAAAAATATTTGTGTGCTGATATGTATTTAAAAGAACAAAGAGGTATAATATTAAATTTAATAATATTATGTAAAAATTAATTATTTAAGTTATATTTTTATTTTTTATCAATATTAAAATTAAACATCACATGACCACCACTTCTTATGCTTGTGTATAGCTGTTGTTAAAACAGGCAAAACTCACTATACGTATTGCCATACACAGCAAGCTAGAGTAATCAATGGATGCCAGAAGGCTGCTGCATAAAATCCCCATCTAGTGCCTACTCATCCAATATTCCCAGACTAGTTTGTCTCTAGCTTGCTGTGTGTGGCAATACATATAGTGAGTTTTGCCTGTTTTAACAATATTAAAATTAATGTTAAAAATAGTTGAACACAAGGCATTCAACAACAAATGTTCAAGGTGTGTGTGAGAGTATGCAATGCAGACAATGGAAAATTTTAGCATCATATTGTTTTTAGGAGATAATCATAATAATTTTAAATGTCATTAATTTTGCAGTAAAAGGGGGGTTGTTTACTCTTGAGGGGAAAAACTCTTGGTACTTGGTAAGAAACCAGTTTTTTTTTTAATATACTTGTAAAAAATGGCAATAGTATTAAAGTTATTAACCATAATAGTTGGCTGAAGCCTCCGTTCCAGTTGCCAATATTACCGTCAAGTCTCTGTGGCTTAATGTTAAAATAAAATAAAAGTCTATCTACCAAAAAAAAAAGAAAAGGAAATATCTTTTCTAAACCTAAGCATTGAAGAAGTTACATTTTAAATATATTCAGAGGAGAATGTTATTGCATTGACGAATTAATAGTTTATTTCCAAGATTTCTTAAATTTTATATCCACCTGTAATTGTCTAAACAAGTTTCAGAAACAATTGACTAACTTATAAAAAATTTAACCAAGATGAAAGATGAACTTTCTTTAATAATCATCACTTTTTATTTAATCAACGAGTACACTCAGGAAATCTGCTGTAAATCTGATTCAAAATGAACTTTGAAGTTAAGACTTGAGATGAAAAAAGAAATAAAGACATTATTTCCATTAATAATAATTTTATTATGAATTGTTGCTAGGCATTTTTTTCCCTCCAAGTTCTCCCTAAAGAAACCTTCTTTTAAATCAACATGGGTAATATTTAAAAAAAATTTTTTTTTTGCTTTATATGTAATATATGTTTGCAAACATCCCTTTTAATAATTTTTGTTTGTTTATACTTATTAAGGGTTATATAATGATTATTAAAATTTATTATTGTTATAAACTTTAAATCTTATAAATACATCATTCCAGGGTAAAAGGAATCATGTTGGCATGTAATTAGTTGTTAGGGATACAAGTACTAGAAATAAGGTGTTGGTAACTTAGTTAGTGGCCTTCACATATTTGGCATTGTTACATGCAGTAATATATATAATTTTTATTTGTATAAGAGTTGGTGAATTCCTCTTATTATAAATTTGTTTTATCTGAGAGATGTGAATTCCTTTCGTGTAGCTATTTCATTTTTATGTAAAATGATAAAATTCATCTTATTATATCTTAAATGAGAATGTACATGAATACATACAGTAATATATTTATTTTGTTTTTTCCACTTATTAAATGTCATAACTTATAATCCTAAGTTCGCTTAAGCAGAAAAGCTCTCTATATATAATTTTGTATAATAGTTATTAGACAAGAAAACTTTTGCCTGAAAAATATGTAATAAAACTATATTCCAGATTAGTTATTTATTTTATTCATGAATAATTATAATACTCTTTTATATAACTCTAGTTTAAGATTTTTTTTTTTTCCAGCTTATAAAAAACAGTGCTGAATATCATTTTGGATTTTTTTTCTTTAATACTTTGAAAAACTGTAGTAACTTTATAAATATGTTTGTTATTAATGATAATATTAAATCACTTAAATATCAATAATAAAAAATTTTTTTTATTAAATTTGGTTTTCCTGTATTTTCTTTATAAGGTCGACACTTATTATTAATTTATGGTCACACATATTAGATTTACTATGGCATTTTGATAGTTACCCTGTGATATTAAATATACATACCCTAATATTTTTATTTGCCTAGCCATATTAAATTGCTATTAGATAATATAACATTGTAATATAAAAAAGGAAAGGATGATGTTTACATTTAAAGTCATTTAGTTAAAAGTAAAGAATTAAGATCTATAATTAAACCTGATCGCTATCAGTCTGTATCTCATAAAGTAGCTGCTTTAAGGAATTATTGTCATAGGAATATTAAATTAAATAATTCTAGTGGGGTAGCTTTGTTTCAGAAATATCAATTTTATAAAGATTACTTGAGTGTTAAATACTCTGATAAATTTGTTAAAAGTATTTTATTTAATAGTAATATTTGTAAGGATGTAAAGGTTAAAGAAAAATATGATTTTATTTCTTTGCCATTTAAATTGTCTTCTTATAAAATTGTGTGTAAAAATAGTAAATTGTTTGGAAATAAGAAAATTGCTTGGAAAAGGGGTGTTACATTGAATAATTTATTAAATAATACAAAAGAAGTTTTTGATAGAAAGACTATTCCTGGTGTAGTATATTTTATTTCTTGTTTATTTTGTAAGAAGGTTTACATAGGTCAGAGTAGTTTGAGTTTAAATGAAAGAATAAAGATTCATAAAAGTAGAGTTAAAAATAGATATCTTAGTTCTGCTTTGTATGTCCATGAAAAAGATATTGATTTGATGAAGCTAAGGTTGTCTTCTTTGAGAGAAATGAAATCAAAAGAAGAATTAAAGAGTCTTTATTATTGAAAATTTATTATTCTGAAGCAGTTAACTTATTTAAGAGTTCTTTTAATATTAAGGGTGGATGGGAAGTGAATTGATTTGTGGGTAGTTTTTAATATTATATATATTGTGTAGTTTTTGTAGTTCTTTACACTTGAGAAGTCTGCTTGTAGTAGTGAAACCTTAGGTTGTGTTTAATATTATTTTTATGCTGGTCTGCTTTAATTTTGGATTTGGGGTAGTTTTGATTATATATATATATATATTGTAGACTCAACTTTCTCCGCGCACTCTTTCACTCATTTAACATCAATAAACTTTAATTTATTTCAAGTAGCTAGACAACTGAATTTAATACTAACTTGGGATCAAATATACCCGGGGCGCCAAATTGCAGCTATAAATTGTAATGCCCACCAGAGATCATCATCATTAGCCATATTTAGGACTATAGAGGATACTGGAGAAAGCAAATAAATTGTCTCTTAAAAAAATATTAATAACAATAATGATATTGATAAAACCATCTAATCTATGTGGTCTTAATTTCAAACTCGGTTGAGTCATGCAAATATTTCATAATTAATTTAATATCAAATCTATAATAATAATAATACAACTTTCTCCCATAACTTTATTATAAATATCTGATCTCGAGTGGTAACTACAGAAATTATTATATACATTTCTCATTTATATCGGACTGGAAATGAATCAGTAATCAATGCAGAGGACTCATAATCTATGTTCATAATATAAATTTATCATTTAATTTAACACTAGGTAAAAAAAAAAAATTATCTAAATCAATTCTCCTCATTTGATTCCATTACCTTATTTTTCGTTCTCAGCATCTGTCACTTTAAATTAGCTACAATTATATAACACAGAATGTCTGTGTTATGTTCTCTGACCTGAGAATCCCTAATCTTACTTCTAAACATTTAAATTAACCTGTCAATCGACTATCAATTTATGATCCCTACTTTAACAACAGTATAATAATTTGATTATGTGATGCTACTTGACTTCCGAACTAGCTCTTAGATTAATAATTGAACTGCTCTTTCTCAAGGTCTAGATCTGTCAAAAGATGCACTTACACATGATTACATTGTAATGGATATGATTCCAAATACCTTAAGCCAAATTTTGATACGAATTTACTATTGGGAATCACTCTAAACACCGAGAGCAGGAAAGGGATTTTATGTCTGCTCCCAATATTCACAACATTACCATGAACCAAAAGATAAAATTGACTAAATTTAACTTAACTAATCCCTGTCATTTTATTCTATATATCTAATATGTTGACCAAGCTTTAATTAATAACTTTAAATCTATCCTATAATACTAAAGAAACTATGGAAGTAAACCATGGACATTAATCAGATGAATCAATCAAAATTTACTGGTAATTAAATTACGGAAATAAATCACAAAATTAGGTTTTGTGAATTAACTATAAAAATAAATTATGTGAAACTGAATTATAGAAAAGTGACTTATAAAATGAATTATGTAAATCGAATAGAAATAATCAATATAAAAATCAACATCGTAAGTCAATCATGGAAATAAATTGTCAATATAAAATTAACTATGTGAATCGAATATGGAAACAATATAATAATGACTACTGCAAATCGATCGTGGAAATAAATCATCAATAGAAAAATGAATAATTAAATTGAAATATAAATTAATATTACTTAAAATATAGGTGCTGGATGAAAATTATGTAGATATTGGAAACATCAAAACACAAGACACAATGTAACTCATAACAATAGTAAAACTTTATTATATGAACAAGAATTAAAATAAAACATACCCAAATATAATATGGTTACACTTAAATCTATATTTTAAATCCACTAAATATTATGGTTTGAATACATGTTTAAAATTATTATTTTATTTTTTTTTAGATAATTTATTTATTGCTTTTGACCCATTTATTTATTAAGATAAACACACAAAATAATACACACACACAGAATCAGAATTTCATATTTCTTTTAGCTTTAGTAAATCTATATCTCGAAAGAGAAGAAACCTATAAACTCATACTCCCCTTTTATTTGTAAACATTGTCAATGGACTATTCCAAATAATACCTCATTTCACTTACTCTAATCAGCAATGTTAACTAATCAGAAATTTCCATATCATTTATTAATTAATAATTTCTTTCTATTCTTATGAAAAAGGATGATATAACATATAATATAAAAAAAAAACTTTTACTGGTCTTGTGGATTGGTTTAAATTCAAAAACCCACACTTTTACGTTAATGCCCGTCAGATCTTTACGTTTTTAACCGTAGATATTTTAATAGGTCAGTCTGTTGATCCAGCTCGACAGCTCTCAACTTATCATATTCACAAAATCAATACGGATCAGTTAGTTTACCAATTAAAATCTCTGTCATTCCTCATCATACCTCCATCTGACCGAATCCTTATCCTGTCAGGGCAATTTTATTCTGTCCCACATCAGAAAAACACTCTAGATCCTTCAATACCATGCAGTATATATATAACGCGCACACAGCAGCGTCTGGATAAGGGAAATTAAAACCAAACCAACGACAACTTCAACTCTTAACTCCAATTGTTTGCTTCAGCCCGGGGAAGAGAAATCTTTTCTTAAGACTTAGAATGTGTGAGGAGCTCCGGCCTACACATTTATTCATAATGGGCATGCAAAACCTTTTCCTCAATTCAACAATAACTTTATTAATAATTCCCTATCTTTAATAGAATAAATGGAGTGAAACTCAGTCATCTCCAACTATCATGGTAAATCAATCATGAGACAGCTATTTTCCATCTATGAGGTGGTACGATAACTCTACCTCAATAATATTAAGCCTTTACTGCTTTATATATGCACCCACATACATTGATTACAGTCTAAATGAATGACAAAGACTAACCGGATCCCGGATTAAAACATGTATGAATCACTTCAATCTTAAACAACCGAGCAGATCACACACCCCCTACACCTATATCAATAACAGATCATCGACACTGATAGCATAACTGTGGTTTTCCACACGATCATCCATATCATTCATACCTAATATCAAGCACAAATACATATCAAAATTTGTTAAGAATATAAAAGGTATTCTATATCATTTCTCTCTTCTCTTTAAATTTAAATCTACGTAAGCACTTATCTTTTCAAAGGGATCAAAATCATTCCTTTTCTCTTTCCTTTTGCATATTTTAAAATATAAATAATAATAAAAAAAAAAACTTATTATATTAAGATATTCTAGTGGTAAAACAAAAAAAAAAACATTTCTATCAAACATGTACATATTATAAAACGAAATAATAATAAAAAACATATTATATAAACGAAATAAAATATAGAATAATACCAAACATTACTATAGTCTCTTTCTAATATCTTTTCCTTTGATTGTACTCAGTTCATTTTATTTGGAGATAGCAGTTATAAACACACATCATAGACATTTATTTTAAATCAGATGTATACTAAAAACGCACATAGTTATTTGAATCACAATAGATAAAAAAATGAAGACAGTCTTTTTAAAATCAGAATGCATGAAAAACGAAAGGGTTATTTAAATCACATGTCGAAGACGAAGAGTTACTTTTAAATCAAATGTAGCAGACGAAGAGTTACTTTTAAATCAAATGTAGAAAACGAAGAGTTACTTTAAATCAAATGTAGAAGACTGAAGAGTTATTTTAAATCAAATGTAGAAGACGAAGAGTTATTTAAATCAAAATGTAGAAAATGAAGTGTTACTTTAAATCAAATGTAGAAGACGAAGAGTTATTTTAAATCAAATGTAGAAGATGAAGAGTTATTTAAATCAAAATGTAGAAAACGAAGAGTTATTTTAAATCAGAAGGTAGCTGCAGGACAATTAATAAATCTTAAAAAGAGTTTTGTTAATTACCTTCCACTTTGTTGGTTTCTTTCCGGGATCGAATTCATTTGTTTCTTTTCTTCTTTTTCCATTTTTTCCAAAGGTTCAAAGTATATACAACAAGTGGCTTCTCATTACCAAACATGAATTAACTTTTCTTTAACTATTATTCAGAAGTTTGCTGGAGTTTTTTTTTTTTACAAATTTTACCCAGCCAAACAATTATGATAATATAAATTGATCCTTCATAGTTATACCATAGTGTGATAGTTCTTTCCTTAAATAAAATTTTAATAAGCAAAACCGATAGACTCTGGCATTCAGAAAAAAACATCTTATTGAAGGCTGAATGTTTCATGATTAACTTCAGGAAGAATAAATGCACACCATTGCTATATGAATTAGAAATTCATATTTTGGTAAACTATACAACTCAAGTACATTGTTAACTTCTGAGACAGAAAATTAATAAAAATTCGGAGATAATTGAACTGCTCTCTCAGCAAGAAGCAAAAAGTTAAAAGTCCACACCTAGCAAAAATTTAAAAAGTCCCCACCTAGCAAAATTTACAAAGTCCCCTGGCATTTTCTCCAACTCCCCTTTTATATTTTCCAGCAAAGGGAAGAGAGGGGGGGGGGACATTGGCCAATTCCTATCTCCACAGGTGGTCCCCTTCCAAATTTTCTAAAAAAAAATCCATTCTCAGAACAAACAATTGAACCATTTATCAGTTGTCAGATTTTGACAGCTTTTTTAATCTTTTTGGTAAAACAATTGTTACACTTCTCTTGATCTAAACAATTTCCCATTTAGATTTACATTTTTGAATTACTAATAATAAATTACAACAGCTTCATTTATTTTTCCATTGTTTCACACTCGTCAGGAAATAATATAAAAAATGGCATCAATTTCTATAAAGGAAAGAAAAAATGTCAACTCATATATCTGTATTACACACACACATACATCTGTAGATTATTTAATAAAAAAAAATTGCTTATTTAGACTACATGAACACAAAATATCCCTCACAATTTCTTATAATTGCAAACGCAATATTAATTATAATTTATGTTAATCATAACACAAACTCCCATTATTATTTTCTATAACTCTTAAGCTTATTCTCCCGAAAGAAGCTGTTAAACAAAAGCTATTGATAATCATTTTACTTTCAATTCTCACCAACTTTTTAGTGATAGACATTAAACTTTACAAAACTCTATCCCAGCTCTATAAATATCTATTTCTCCATCATTATATTGGCAAATCATTACTGCAGCGTACAAAAAAAAATCAAATCATCCCCCCTTGCACTAAATAATGCTAGCTATTTTTCTACAAACACAAACTGTCTCTATATGTTATTTCTGAGCTATCTAATTAGTGATTTCTCAATAAAGCTTTTTAATTTTTCCCACATTCAAAAAAAAAAAAATTTTCCTTCCTCTTTCCACAACTATCTCTCCTCCTCTACAACTGTATTATATGTGATATAGACCAAAGGGCTACAATATATATATATATATTTGAACATCATTGATTACTATCATTGTTGTCTTGAAAGTAATTTATTATCCCATGTACAATTTTTTTGCTTCTAGTAAATTTTTTTTTTTCCAGAATATTCAAAAGTCTAAACCGATTAATCCTTAGTTTTTTCACCACATCTATAAAAGATACATTGATTTTCATTAAGCAAAAAGATATTTTCTTCTTTATTACTTTCTTCATAAGGGTATTAAGATTTCAGATTATATCATTAGTTAAACAATTATAAAATACATCACATCCCCATTAGTTTGTCCTATAGTGAGAGCGTCTATATTCATTCACATTTCTTTGTATAAGCACCGATTTAAGTAATATTACTAGATAGGATTGTTGGTGGGCACCTATTCTTGAGCTTAAGTTACCTTTATTCAGATGATAGGATATATTGTGTTGTCTAGTAATTCCTTTATTCATAGTATGTGCTGTCCTAAAATGTTTAAGATTGTAAAAAATTTTACAAAAATATAGTAATAAAATTTGTGTGATATGTATGTCATCAAAATTGGAAAAGAATAAATATCTTTATGCTGTTCTTCCATAAAATAATAATCAGAAAATAATAAATTCTTTATAACAGCTATATAAATATCAAAAATTTTTATATATTAAAAGCCTTTTTCAGCACCTGATTTGGAGCTCTTTTCAAATGTTAATAATCTAGTAGCCATGAATATGGGACTATAAACTGTCCTGAAAGTGCTTGGCGATAACTTTTGGATAATATTACTTATGTTTAACAGCTTCATTATCTGCGCAAAGCACATATATATATTTATTGATTACGTTAACGAACTATTTCAAACATAAAACCATCTAGTGTTCTATAATGAAATTAAAACAAACAATACCAATATAAATCATTAAAATAAATCAAAACCCACATATATAAATCCAGTAATTACAAAATAATAATGTTTAAATTACATCAAAGATCCAAAAAGAAGACAAGTATATGAAACATTATATTAAAAATAATTTAAATAATTGTATAAATATTTACAATACTTTTATAAATTTGATTAATAATTGGTTAATTAAAAATGAATGGAAAATTATTAAATTGACATATATATAATTGTAAAAAAAAAAAAAATGCATATAATTTATTTTATTTGTTATATTGTTATGATATAGTCAATTATTTTGTAATTACTGGATTTATATATGTGGGTTTTGATTTATTTTAATGATTTATATTGGTATTGTTTGTTTAAATTTCATTATTGAACACTAGATGGTTTTATGTCTGAAATAGTTCGTTAATGTAATAGATTATTAACATTTGAAAAGGACACCAAATCAGGTATTGAAAATGGCTTTTAACGTATAAAAAATTTTGATATTTATATAGTTGATGTAAAGAATTTATTATTTTCTGATTATTATATATGTATGTTTATAACATTAATTGTAAATTGTCATGAGCTGAAAATTATTAAACAATTCAAAATACAGCAAAACTCACCAATCCCCTCCCCAAAAAAAAAAACCACACCCATCCCCCCCCCCCCCCCCCCCCCCCCCCCCCCCCCCTCCCCGCCCCCCAAGAGCAACCCCACCCCCACTCAAAAAAATAACACCCCCCCCCCCCCCCCCCCCCCCCCCCATTTAAATCAAAAAAAATAAAAAAAAAAAAAAAAAAATTATAACTATATTATCAACCCCAACCCCAACAAATAATATAATAATTAGGTCTGAACTCAATCCATCCCCCCCCCATGGTGTTTTTTTCTTTTCACCCACAACCACCCCCACCCCCCTCCCCCGAAGGGGGGGGGTTGACCAAACCCCCCCACCCCACCATCACCCCCTCCCCCCACAACAACAAAAATAATAATAAAAAAACAACAAAAACACCACCCCCCCCCAAAATATAGTCCTACCATGACAAAAAAAGAGATCCAAGGGAGGGCAGGAGGGATGCCCAAAAACCCCCCCCCAGCCCCCACCCCCCCAAACCCCCCAGAAGAGTTTGGGGGCTGGGGGCCGTTATTGGGGGAGCCCTGGGCCCGGGAGACACCCCCCCAAGATATGAGAACCAACCCCACCCCCCCCCCCCCCCCTTTTAACCCTATTTAACCACAAAACTATGAGAATGAAATTATATTACTACTTGCTAATTATTCAATGTTAAATAATAATTTGAAGTTAATATTGTGATTCTTATATTCCTAATAATTTAGTTTAAAGTTAATTATTATATAACATATTTCATTTTAAAATGAGCTTTTTAAATATACTAATATATCCTAACTCATATTTGTATGTAATTATATATGTATATGTATTAAAATTAATTTTAAATTTATTTCTAATAGAAAGGATTAGTTCTAGGGTTTTATGAACATGAAAAAGAAAATGTCCTTCCAACTCTAGCCTGTGAATTTGTCCATAATAAAAATAAAATTCTGGATATTTTGAAAATGTGAGTATAACAATTTTTCAATTTTTATAATATATATATTTTTGAAATTATTTATAAATGTATTATGAGGTCAAGTGATCTTAAAGTATTCAAATGCTAGGCTTGGTTAAAATGTCTTTTTTTTTTTTTTCACTTAGGGAATTAATTTAGAGAGGTTTATCTATCAAACTAGCCATTTTTTATAATTGGCCTGAACTATCAAAAATAAATGAAATCTCTAAATCAAAATATAGTTAATTTTTATAAAAAATTAAACTTATTTATTTGCTAAAACAAATTGGCTTTACAAAAATATGAATAAAAAATAACACTAATTTACATCAATTGTAAAATGTCATATTGCATTTTAAAACTCACCTTTTCTACAATATTTAGAATAAATAGTAATAACACTGTTTTATTTATTGGAAAACCCCTCAAAGTTTTTCAAACAGGAAATAAATATACAATTTGTATTAAAAGTTAACAAAAGTCTCATTATCATTTTTTCCTTGACAATCCACATATTACTTTAGTGGAACCAGTTAGTATAATTTCATATTCAAAGCAGGTTTTTGTATGTATTTATACAAGACATAGCATCAATTAACAACATTAAAACTGAGTTATGACTATATTAGTTTCAAAATAAGTTAGTTACCTTGACTCATGGTAATTGCACTACTGGTCAAAGCCTTATTAGTATTGGGATATATAGTCTGATATATATATATAATCGTTTTATACCAGTCTAAGAGCATTTACATGCCCTCTATTATCTCATTGTGAAAATAAAATATTAGCTATTATATATAATAGCCTCCTTCATAATTCACAATTCAAATGTTGGTTATTATATATGGTCCCTAATAGCTTATTTTCAGGCTAAACTAATAGAGAGTATGTAATTGCTCTTCATGTTTTAATTACATAATTTATTTTGTTATATACATATTTAATTTAATAAGTGATATTTATTAATTATGTAAATAAATTTGACAAAGTAAATAATGTCTTTGTGTTTGAAAGTTTGTGATGATAGTAATTTTAGTTGTATTTATAGTTGAACTATTTCCATCATTTAATACTAAAGAAATTCAAATTTCATTTAAACTTTTTAAATACATTCAGCTATTAGTAATAACACACAAATTAGTATAAAATACATTTCAAATGATATTATTCTCTTTCTCTTTGGGTGTTGTTAGCCTGACCAATGACAGTATTAGCATAGTAATTGAACAGGGATCTTTAGATTTGTGAATATTAAATTTAAGGTGACTCTCTAACCAATTAGGCTACTCTATTAAAAGCAATAATCATTAAAATTTTACATATTTATTTTTGATGCTTCTGATTTTTTCACTTTTTCCTTAAGGGCAAAGTTAATCAGTAATATATTAACATTATGAATTATCTGACTAAGTAGTTTGTGGTATTATTTATTGATGCCATATTTATAACTTTTTAATTTTATTTTTTTTATACTTTTTTCTCTTCAATATTTCTTACTTTTTCCAATCAAACATATGTTCTTTTGGTGCAGACATAGTCTATTACTTTCGATACATCTATTTTTTTCTTTTCTAGTCATCAGTTTATAGTAATACTTTTTCAATGGGGTTACTGGTATCACAATAATATAAGTCCTTTCATATTTACATGGTATTTTATAGATGCAGGTTTTTTTTGTTTTTCAGCATTTCAGTATAGGTTTTGTAGAGATTAGAATTCCTCATAAGGTATTATGGCTTTAGTAAGCCATTCTGATAGTATATTGATTGTAGATTTTCTTTACTTTGTTTGTTCTCCCTGATATGTATGAAAAAACTATAGAGATTTTATAACTGTTTTTTGTTTTTTGTTTTTTTTTGTTTTTTTGTTTTTTTTGATGTTTCAAATCCTAGCCTTTGCAAAATCTAAATCTGAAATGCTGAAAAACAAAAATTGCATCTATCACATAACATATGAATGTGGAAGAATGTATATTGGTGAAACCAATCATCCCACAGAAAAGTGATTAAAGTAGCACAAATTGATGATTAGAAAAAAAATGTATCTAAATTAACAGATCATATTTCTATCAATGAATATATATATATATGTTCAATTGGGAAAAGACAAAAATATTGGTCAGAGATGAAAAAGCACAAAAAAGAAAATTTAAAGAAGCCACTCATATGACCATGGGAAATGACTTCATACATAAGTCATCCTAATATGATAATTTATAATTTTTTGAAACTATTCATTAACCTTCCCCTTAAAATAAAAATGAAGAAATCAGGAGGATGATTATAGATAAATAAGTAAAAATGCTACTGACTATTGCCTTTAACAAAATGGCCTAGTTGGTTAGTTTTAAATTCATTGTCTCTAAATCTAAATGTCCCTGATTCAATTCCTATGTTAGCATGGTCACTGATCATATTAGAAACACCTGAAAGAGAGAGGCGGATAATATCTCTTGAAATATGAATGTATTTGAAAAGTATAAATAGATTTTGAATTCCTCTAAAGATATTTAAAATATTAGATGGTGGAAATAGTCCAACATATAAATAACAACTAAATAATATCTTCTTCACAAATATATAAATAAAAGACATATTTTGCAGGTTCATCCGTGTTAAAATATTTTAAATATTGATATACCGACGTTTCGACTTGACTTGTGTGACCAAGTCGAAACGTCGGTATATCAATATTTAAAATATTTTAACACGGATGAACCCGCAAAATATGTTTTTTATATATGCAACCCGTGAAAGTCTTCGTATCAATATATATATAAGTAATTACATGTATTTCATCTTTCACATTTTAAAATAATGTAATAAAATCTTATTTTAATTTGTGACTAGTAATGTTTAAAGATTTGGCAATGGCTGAAGGGCTGTTTCGTAGAATTTTGTATTGTCATTTATAATTCAGAAATCAAATATACAGATTATTTAATATCTTATTTTTATAATGGTAAACTAATAGAGGTACTTAAATGCTCTCTTTCATAATATTATAAGTTAACAGCTTTTTAATGTAGTAATTACATACACTGTGTAGTCTTTTTGTGATTTTTAAATTAATGATGAATAGAATCGAAGACTTTTTTTTTTGTAAAGTTCTGTGTGCATGCATGTAAATAACCCTTATAAAAGAATCAGTAAATTATTGCTGCCTTGATGTATTATTGAATCAATTATTTCTGAAAAGTGTAATTTTAATATTTTTTCTAACAATTTTCTAAATGATCAAGTCTCTGTCAGGCTCCCTTCCCACATTTATGCACCCAATGAATAGTCAGTGTTATAAAGTGTCATTTTTAGTAAGAAGCAAAATTTATTGAAAAAAACTGCCATTAAGTACATTTTTCTCATGCAATACATATTGCTGGTATTCAGTTAGTTTGTTATCAGTAGTAATCATACTTTACGCACTTTAGCACAATTGGTAGAATGTCAAACTTTGGGGAGTAAGATTTTTGGATTGATTCTGATTCCAGCAGTTCCAGTGCTCAATCTTATGAATTCCCAATTAATAAAGCTATGCCTTTTTTTTTTAGTAGGAATCATGAAATTTCCAATATTTTTTAGTCATACCCTTTTAAATGGAATAATGAAATTAATATTTAAATGATTTTAATTTTAGTGATTGCAATTAAGGATATCATCAGGAGTGAATATAAGCCAATTGGACCAATTGCATCCAATCAGGTTTCGGACATGAAAGGGGCCCCACATCCATCAATTTATGTAATTAAAAATTGTATTAAAAAATATATATAACTTGTTATTTCAAAAATTTCAATAAAATATTTTTTTTTTTTTTACATTATTACCAATATTACAACATAGAGTTGACTAATTGTATTGCAGTTTCAGCCAACTATATTTATGTGTGAGTATGCATATAGCAAATTGTCTTCTGTGCAGTCACAAAAAATAAAAATGTGTCATATATTATCTTTAAAAAAATTACATTGGCCAAATAAATTGTTACCATTTATTGCACTAAATTGAGAATTAAATTATTTACTTATATGTGACTTATTTCTACAACAAGGTAACTATTTTTAATATAGTTTAATTATTTTATATATGATGAACAATTCGATAAACTTATCTATAATAAACTTTTTTTTTAAAATAAAATATTCAAAAATAAGCTTAGTTGTTCAATTAATTGCAACTTATTTTTGATTATTTTAATGCAAATTTCAAAAGCATAAATCACTATAAAAATATTTATTTTCAATTACTATCTCCCTTTGTGAAGAAATCATAGCATTTAACTATTTTTTCATAGGATATCCAATTCAAAATGAGAAAGAGATGTGGGCAGAAAATATCAAAGTGTTATTACCAGAAGAAAATTAAGTGAAATAAGAAAAAGTACAATTGAAAAGCAAAAAGGCACTTTGCTTGAATTTTAAGAATTCACAATGATGACACAGAATAGGAAGTGCATATAAATGAAAATGTCTCAAGAAAAGATGTTCAGGGTAGTAAAATAAATATAGATAATAATCATGAAGAAACACATTTATAAGAAGGAAACATCATGAAAATAGCCTGAGAATAAAGAAATAGTTAATAAATTACTAAATATAACATGATCCTGATGTTTGACCAAAATGAGCCAGCAAATAATAGATTATTTAGTGAAAAAAGGACCACCAAAAATTATTGTGGATGAATCTTACTGCTAAAATAATGGAACTCTTTTTTCAAAACTTTATCTTAAAAGAAAACTTCCACATGATGAAATCATATTATTCCTGAATAATATATTTTGATAAAATGATAAAATATTGTTTCTATTGCCATCTTTTCTATGAAGATATGATGATTGCTTCGTTTTACACCAGAATTCAGTAATTAGTTGAATACCCATAGTAGATCTGCAGTACATGAATAATCAAAATATTATTTATTTTCAATGTTAAAATGTATAGAACTTCAAAAGAGACTTTCAGTTATGGACAATATAGATAGTAGAAATTACTGAAGCAAGAAAATTTGTGATTACATCAAGTTTTTGAAAGCTTATTATCAATGATACATTTTCTAGCTAAGAATAATTAGACATTTCAAGGATCTATTGAAAACTTAGGTGATTTATATAATGGAAACTTGGTAGGAATTATTTAATTGCTTAGGAAATGAAATTTGACCCAGTGATAATTTAAGACCATCTTCAACGAATCGCCAGTAAACAAATTCAAAAATGTTTAAGCAAAATAATTCAAAATAAATTAGTGAACTTAATAGAAAGTAAAATCTAGAACCAGATTATAAATTGAATACAATCAGGAAAATATTTTGCTGTAATTCTTGACTGTACTCCATAGATCAGCCATCTTACACTCACATATATCTCTGATTGTAAAAGATGTGGTTCAGTCATTGATGTTTATGAATAGCTTATTAAATTTATAAATATAGAAAGCAGTTCTAGAGAAAATTTATATGCTATACTGTAGCAAAAAATTAATTCTCTAGGATTACATATTAAGAGTATGATAATGGTTCAAATATGAAGGGAAAATTTTCTGAAATTTAGGTTAGACTCTTAAAGGAAAATTCAAGAGCATTTTTTATATCCTGTGCTTGTCATAATTATAATCTTGTTTTGGCAGATGTAGCTAAAACTTATCTTAATGTATTAACTTTCTTTGTGGTATTGCTTTACATTGTATTATTATCATCTACAAGGAAATGGTCAATTCTCCATAAATATGTTAAAAGTCTTACTATGAAGCCTCTTTGCGATACAAAGTAGGAATGTCACATTCATGTTGTTAAAGTAGTAAAGTATCAAATAGGTGATGTCTTTGATGCACTTTTTGAAATATTACATGATCCTCAACTTAAAAGTAATGCAGAGTCACTTGTACATTCAATAAAAGATTACAAATTTATAGTATCTCTCATTTTTTGTATGATTTACTTTTCCAAATAAATTTTGTTAGCAAGGAATTTCAAAGACATTTCATGAATATGTCTGTAGTATTCTCTTCATTTGAAAATCTATTACATTGATTGACCAAATATAGAAATACTAGGATGGAGCAAATATTAGTTGAGGCAAAAACACTCCCAAAAGATTTGGAGATAATTCCAGAATTTCAAAATTAGAATTTGAGAAAAGTAAGAAATATTTTAATTACAAATTGTTAATCCTATAGAACTGTTTAAAGTAAATTTTCTTAATGTAGTTCCGAATAATGCAAAACAATCATTAAAAACTGATTTGAACAATTAAAAATCACATGAATTTATTTGTCTTTTTGGAAAAATTTTAAAAATGGAAGAAGATGAACTAAAAATGAAGGCAGCACTATTAGAAATTGCTCTGATGAATACTAAAACTGTGCAAAGACTCATCTACTGATTTTGTAAAGGAGATCAGTTTAGATTGGCAGTATGTTGGTCGACGAAATGCAAGTTCTAAAAACTATTTTTTTTATCAGTGAAAACTTTTTAAAATGTTTCAATTTCTATCAGAAAATGATAGAGCTACAAGCTTTCCTAATCTTTTCATTGCTCTTCATATATATTAACCATACCAATCTGTTGCTTCTGGAGAAGGACGTTTTCTAAGTCAACTGTTACCCAAGATAAGCTAAACAGTTTACTGATCCTATTCATTGAAAATTAAGAAGCACAATAGCTAGATTTTGATTCAGTTTTGGAAGACTTCTCTGAACTAATAGGTGTTATATACATTAAATTATACTATTCAATTGCTAATTTTTTTATATTAAAAAAATGTGTATATATTTATAAAAGTTAACGCTTTATTTTGAAGGGCCTCCACAAGAAATAACCAATTGGACCCTGCACTAACTGAATTCATTCCTAGATACTATAAGTTTAAAACTAAAATATTCATAATGAATTAACCTTGTACATAGTTGAATGCAAACAAAAATTTTTATTTCGGTAGCGAATAGGTTTTTTAAAAAAAGTAATGAAAGCAAATATGATCAAAAATGAGCACATGGATTTTGGAGGATAAATAAATGTTATTATTTGTTGTGCATAAAGTTAATTTATACATATTTTAATAGGCCAGTCACTGTTTAGAGATAATGCTCATATTTTTATTTTCTGAAAGTGAAAATTATTCACACTATAGCAATTATTTTTCTGGCAGTTTTTGGCATATTGATTGTAAAAAGATTTTTCCTTATATTTAAAAAATAATAATTGAAGGTGTATTAGAAAATGATAATCTAGGAATATTTGACCGAATACTTTTTATGAGATCATAAAAACTGTAGATGATGTCAGTTTATTGTAAGTTTGTAGATCAGACTTGGTTAGATCTAGGAAATAATCTAGATTATTTAGAAATAATAAATTAAAAGAATATAAATTATAATCAAATACAAAATTTAATAAAAATATATTTAATCGAGTGAGAAAGTTTTACATTATATATCCAATCATCTTGTTGGAAGCAAATATTTGTCAGTATTTTTTTAACAATACAACTATTTAAGAATAAACATTCAGCTCTTCTCATTTTTTTATAATTTTAGAAAATATAAAAATTGTTGTCCCTCTGGATGTTTTTAATTGAAGTTGCTTGTTAAAAACATTTATTTATTATTTAAAGATAGCTGAAATATTTCATTAAATTACTTTTTTTTTTTTTTTGGTAATTATATTTTTTAAAAATAATTGCTTATAATATTTCAGAAGCAAGAATAAAGATAGAATTTATAAATGATGACATATAGAGTAATCTTGGGTTATAAAAAACTTTGAATTTTAAAAATTACTTATGGGAAAAAATACAAGAATGAGAGTATTAATGAACATTCAAAGAACATAAAATAAATGAAATTAATAAAGGCTGCATAATCAGGAGAGGAGGGATATCTATAGCTTTGATTAAGATATCTAGAAATACATTAGATACACAAATTATTTAGAGCAATATATTAAAAGATATCAGATGTCTATAGAAAGGATTAATTGTCTGTTTTTAAAAAATGAAATGTGATGTCAATATCTTTGATGATAATTAACAAAATTTAAATAAGAGATGAGGTAAAAATAAAATTGGAGAATAATAATATGACATGATCACTATCTCATACTAGCACATAATTGTTATTAAACAATTCAAAACAAAGCAAAACTCTCCATATAGTAGTGCCTTCTGACATCCATCGATTGCTCTTGTTAGCACAAGATGGCACTACTATATGGAGTGTTTTGCTTTGTTTTGAATTGTTTAATAATAATATGATTTTTAAAAAATTTAATAAATTTTGTTTTTATATTTAATATAGAAAGTAATCATAACATTTATGGATATTGAAAAGATGTTTGTATTTCTAGAGAGAAAGAAACTATGAAAAAATAATCATTACAATACAAGTTAATATGCAGAAGTTGGTAAACTCTGTGAAATACATGGAACAAGGTTTAAAAAGAAAATTAATATCTCTGCTACTATTTGGTATAGTGATGAATGAAATATTGCATATTCAAAATGGAGAAAAAGATGAGGAAATACTCAAAAAAATATTTACAGATAATGAACTGTGATTTGGAGGGGGGAAGGCAGAAAGTTTATAGCCAGTTATATATTTGAAATTGTGTTATTAAAGAATTTGATATTAGCATTAGTAAAAAGAAATAATAAAGTCATGACCTCAGCCATATTAGAAGAGGAATATTTTTAAGATAATAAAGTTAAAAAATTGCAATATTTGGATTTGATGAAATTATGATATTATAATGAGGATAAAAAATAGCAATTGGAATTTGCTATTACTTTTTTATATGGAAAGAAAAATTGAAAAAAAAAAAAAAATCAAGAAATTATTATTATTTATATTATGATACAAAAAAATGATATTAAAATACACGTATCAGAAATAAAGTTTTTAAAGAAATTTAGCTAATTATATTACAAAGGGAATTTAAGAAGAAACAAGTTGATAAGGATAGGCTATAAAAGTCTTAATATTAAAAATAATTTTTGTTTTCTGGGGAAAGGTTTTTAGATAAAAGCATTCGAAATATTTTGTATTTAGGATTCCCACTTCCTATCTAGGCAGAGTTAGTTTTTTTTTTTTTTGATCAGTTAAAAAGAGTTTGTTTTTGACAGAACAAAATGTAAACTAATTTCTGCTTTGATCTCGGGTTTTACAATCTATAATAACGTATTTAAGTGTGTATTGTTCTCTATGATGATAAATATGTTATTTATCTTTTTTTTTTTTTGTATTTGTTGCTTAACTATAGATTGCCAATAAATTGCTTAGTTAAATATAGTAATTTCAATTTAAAATTTGTTAAAAGATTTTTGCATTAATGGATATTTCATTTTATTTAATAGTTCTGGTAAACCATTGAAGCAAGGAAAATGTAGAGTTTTACATGGGCTTGATAAGGTAATTTTAACTTTTGATAATTTAAATATACTGTTCACATATGAAAACTTACAAATGATTTATATTGATGAACATTATAATAAAAGATGAAATAGTTCTTGCATGCCAAAAGCCTTTCTAACATCCTTCATAGAGGAATAGTGAAGGAAACAGTTTGCAGCTTTACCTGCTAGATTTGTCAGTTACAGGTGGTGAGAATTTGAGCATTTTTTACTCTTATTTAGTCTCTAGTTAAAGATAATTAGATGATCCTTATTTATTAACCAATATTGGATGGTTAGCTGAGTTGGCATTAAACTGATCATCTGAAGAACAAAAAGATTCTAAATCTGTTATCTGGTGAAATTTTTAAGTTTTACTTGGCCTGGACTTGAATCCAAATGATAAGAATGGCAGATGGATGCACTACCACTGCACCACAAGATATATATTTATAAGTAAAATTGCATAACAGTGGCAAAAAAAGTGTTTTTATTTTTGCAATTGCTGATTATTTTTAAAAAATTAATTAAAATCATTATAATCAATTATTTTGTAAATTTATAATTTAAAAAAATTTATACATTTGATTTTAGTTAATTTGATTTTTTTGTTTGTTTGTAATTTACTGAGTTCTTTTTAAAAAAAATAGATGCACCAGCAATAATTTGTTTAGTCTAATGGCATTTTATAATTCAACTTATGAATGAAAAAGTGTTTTTATATAGAGTCATGATTGAATAATTTTACATAATTCTATGATCTGAATGTAAAGGTGGCATTCAAAATGTGATATTGATTCTTGTTTGGAAGTTACAAAAGAAAGTCAAAAACACACTTGGGGGGGGGGGGTTGTGGAATTAATGTGTTTCTCTTTCTATATTTGTTGTAATTTTTTAATTTATACCTGCATATGTTATTATAGATCTCTATATCTCCTGACATTTTATGTTAAGACTTGACAAAGAAGAATTGACACTAATCTTTTTATTTTATGTTGATATTGTGTCTGATATATATGTTTTAAAATAAAATAGTTCTTTTTAAACTGCAAATTCATCCCTTCTTTTTGAAATCTGACTAGCCTGCATCTTTTGATGAATATTTAGGCATCAGCTTTCCTTGAGTGCATGGCTGTGTTTGTACTTTGGAAGGGGAATGAATGCATATGCAGATTGAAAAGTAATTTGGATTGCGTTAGGATTCGATTAGTGTTATTTTTTTATTTGTTTCTGTTTTATGTTGTGATTAAAGAAGCCTATATTTGAGTTATTTAACATTCAACATGTTGAAAATGTGTCGCATAAATGCATGAACTGTGCAAACCAATTTTATATTTGTAGTGAGATTGTATTTGTCTCCAGTAAATGTCATATGGCAGCAATCATATGAAAAGCTTACTTCTTATATGTTGTAAATTAGGAGATCAAGGCAAATCACAGGCTCTACATTTTTGTTGCAATATCTGTTTAGCAATTACTTTTTTTATTTGTTTGTATTGTGTATTAAAGAAGCCTTTTATTTTATATATAACATGTTGAAAATATGCCATGTAAGTGTATGAACTGCACAACCAGTTCTGTTTATATCTGTGGAAAGAGATTATATTTGCCTACAATTAAAATTTTTGTTGCAATACCTGTTCAACAAATATTTAGTCATTGGCGCAATCTCAATGGTATGGAGAAAACTAAATAAAAGTTATCACTTTACAGATTGTTATGTATGCATGGTACTGGGTCTTAAATGAATGATTAAGAAAAACGTAAACAATAATTAGCTATCCTAATTGCAGACATGAATAAATTGGGAGGATCATTATCAATTAATTGTGAATTTATGTCAAATGATTTTGAGGAATAGCACAAGATAGCGCAGTCAGGGATCTGGAATTGACACAAGAGTAAAGCAGAATTATTGCTTTTCAATTGAAGTATTGGAATCACTTTGCAGAAAATGTAAAAGTCATTTTAAGTGCTGATAACAATGCTTTGTTCAGTTCTTTTCTGAAAAAGATGCTCTCACTTTCTGTAACAAAGTCAATGGTGTTGTGGCAGCTTTGGGCATGACATACAGTCACAATCAATAATATTTGTTTATAGATTCCTTAAAAGTTCGGTTTGAAGGTGGTGCTTTTGCATGATGGTAATATGTTACCTTTACTTCCACTGGCATAGCAATCTATACTAAAGATACCTATAACATTCTTAGACTTATTCAATACAAAAATCATGAATGACGTGTATTGTAATTTTAAGACTATACAAAATTCTGTAGTTATCTCATTTAAATGGAACAAAGATTATCATCATTGAACATCAAAAGTGTAGTGCATTAGCCACTTATTGCAGATAAGATCATTTTTTTACTTTTATATATTACATTCAAACTCATGAAACCATTTATAAAAATTATCGATAGAAGTAGGTGCATTTATCATTTTGTGTTTTTTCAAAAATCATCTCAGCAAAATTCAAAGAAAGAATTTTATTGTTTCCAATTCTGATAACTTCACAAGAATGAGGAATTTAACATTCACTTGAAGATCAGTGAAAGAGAAGAATGGAAGTTTTTCAACTTTGTCAGATCGTTTGTTAAGAAATGTCTGAAATTTTTTATCAGCTTGTGGATCAACTTCTGATGGCATATGAGATATTGGGCTGCAGAGTGTTCCTGAAACTGTATATCTTCTATTCTTATTTAAATGGCTTTCTGTGGTGTGTTCATTGATGAACATGGGAATCTGTTTCATCAAAATTCATTTTCTTTGAGAAGTATTACAAAGATAAATGGTATCTTGCAGTGTTGAAGATTATTTTTGGATGATCAGAAGTGAAGCTCCATAAATGGAATACAGGTAACACTAAAACATATTTGAATCATGGATATGTATTTTCTTTCTAATAAAAGAAAATCACATTAAACTCAGTGTTTTTTAATTTTTTCTCTCTAATTTCCAAACATGACCAATCTCACTTCTCAATGTCATTTTTTTATTCAGCGTCTGAAAATTACCTAAGATTATTTAATTAAGTCTTTATTATAAAATCTGAAATTAGTTGAAAAAAAAAAACATTTTTTTTTTTTATTAAATTAAAAATTCCCATTGATTTTGACTTTATTTTAGATTTATTATTTGTGATATCATTAAATAAAAATAATCTACAGATGAAGCATTAAATGTATATAAGTATTTATTTATATGGCATATATTATAACCAATTATAATTATATTGTTGAACTTAAACTTATATTAGTTAAATCATCATATCACTTTCTTAAAAATTCATTCTGTGATAAGATAGATAATTTATGAATTAAAACTGTGTAATTGGTATTATAAGCCTTATATTGTCATTGTTTACAATTCATAAATAAGTATATGCATAGTATTTATATCTTTTTTACAATAAGCTTCTAGAAAATGTTTCATAACTTATATACTGCATGTATATGTATGATTACTTAACCGATTTTTTTTTCCAAGATTTGTCATTGATATATATATATATATTCACATTTAAATATTCTTCGCAAAAGTGGCCAACCTATCTGTTTTTCAATTAAAATCTGATTAATAGTGGTTATTAAGATCAGTAATAATTATTTTTTTTTATTCTTTTGTTGAATCAATAATTTGTTAATGAAATCTTTTAAGTATGAAATTAGAAACAACAGTTTTTCATCTTAAATGTGTTTATCTCTTTGATCATTTATTTCCAACCATTAGTGACTCTCTATTAAAGAAGCTTGAAATACAGTTTATTTGATCCATAGCTATTCTCACATTTTTCAAACATTCTTTATTATCTTATTCATTTAGCTCATGTGGTCTTTTTTCTTTGGGATCCAATTTAATTATATTTTAGCTTTTTAATACTTTTAACGATATCCCTGATATATATTTAGTCATTCATATATTTTGTTGTTCATTCTTCTTTATTCTTCCATTATACATTTCTCCATATCTTGCTATGTGGAATATTGCTTTTTATTAAGCATCCAAGTCTCAGATTCATGTATAAGCTTTGCAAAAACACATTTATTAAAAATCCTTTTCAAATACAAAAGTATATTTTCTTTTAATATTGAAGTGGTAAATCTGTAGTACATATTTAGCTTCACTGCCTGATGACATTATAGACCTTAAAAATAGGGTTTGAACCAGTTTATATGTTTATTTGGTCATCGAGGAATGTTAAACACGCACATATACACCTATAACTTCCACCCTATTTATTCCAAATTGTTATGTGTAACCAGTTGTTATTATTTTAACTTAAGTATATTTTATTTCCAAGCTTGTAAATTCCTTCACTTAGATAATCATGTATATGCGTATATGTATTACAGATACGAAAATAAATACGATTAATGTAAAGCTAAAGCAATGCCAGAAAGTTCTAGAAAGTATTATTACAATATAAAAATGTCATTCTCATTTAACTATTTCAAGTTACAAGTCAACAAAATCATATCCTTAAAATTATTTCCAATTTTTAAAAAAAAATATGTTTAAATAATGCTTTCTGAAACGTATTTGTTTATATCTTCCAATATTGCCTAATTTCAAATATAGGAGGAGTAAAAGTTCTAGGGACATGCAAAAAGAGTTCAAATTACTCATTCTCTTGTGTTCGATTAGATAGTGAAAACAGAATGACTTGTGAGTACTGGAAAGATTTGCCTCCCTGATCTTAGATCGCCTTTGTCCTGCCTTTTCCGCCATGCCATCGCTACTTGAGAACTGTTATGTTTAACTGTGAAAGAACTATTGGAAGATGCTTACCATTATTTTCTTAATATTGTGCCTTGCTGACCTTCGTATACATTATTCTAAATGGCCGCCATAACTTCTAAAGGTAATCCGTTTTGCCGAAGAATGAACTCTTAATATTCCTCACTTCTTTCCTAAATTATAATTATATTCATAATGTATTTTTTTATTTATACGATAACTGACTATAAGCTCAGTTATCGTCATTGTTAAATTTATGATTTTCTCTCTAGAGCTTTAAAAATCTCGTTATATAAAACGCTAGCACAGAATTATGTATTTTAAATCTATCTTAGTTTTTAAAGTTTCACGCTTTAGTTATCTTATTTTCATGCGACAAAACTTATTTTAAACTATGTATTTTATTGAATTAATTTTAGTATGCTAATGTTTCAATCTAGCGAGCGTATATTATTTCAGCCATCATTCCGATATTTGGAATATTTAAATAGTTAAATGTAAAATATTCTTATTGATCGTAATTCGCTTGATTGAATATTTTGAAAATATTTGCTTAATAGCAGATTGTTTAAAAAGTCATATTATGGGATAAAACAAACTTTTTGTTGTTGACGCTATCGATTTAAATGCATTTTATGTTCTCTATATAAATCTGATTATTAATCTATTTTAATAATTATTTATTGCTTTCATGCCATTGAGCGTTAACTTGCTTATAATATAATATCGTTTAAGAATACTTGGGGCTTGTTAAATAGGAAAATAATATTTTCCCCTCTTCTATATTTGACATCCTAATTTGCTAAGATTTTACATACGTTGCTGAGTGGGTTAATATTTTGTCATGGCGTTACGCATGATACTATTATTTTATTAAGCTTAAATTAATGCATTAGTCATTTAAGACTTAAGCCATATTCGCATTGCTTACTTATGATAGCATTTTCAAGAATTCATATTTTGCTTTATCATACTTATTCCTCCGGAAGTCCCAGATTTTCTTCATGTAACTTGTCTAAGAATGAGATTTGGTAGCACCGATCTCAGGACAAACGTTAGATTGTTAAGGCTCTGCATTGGTAACGTCAGCAAACGTATCATGGAAACCTTACCACTCATCTCTTCGAATACCGTCTTGTTATAAATACAAGCTGATTCTTAAATATGATAAAGACTTTTTAGTCCAAAGACGGACATAAATTCCACTTTTAACACTATCATTATAGTCAGCACTGTGAGTTCTCCATATGTATAGTTCTCATATTATCTATAAGACGTGGCGCAGTGATGTTTGTAAACCACTCATTTAATTAATAGAATATTTTAGGATTGTCACAGTAAGGCTTATTTAAGCTAACCCCTTCCTCATTTGTACAAGCCTAGATGTACTCATGAACGATAAATTGTTTAACTGTCATATTAAGAGTAAACCTCTTTTTGGAGGTGAATTTATAAATGTCTTTTCATCATTATTTTAAAGTAATGATCGTAGCATTAGTAACATTAATATATTGTTATTTACAGCTCATTAGCATACTAAGCTATTTGCCTATGTGCAAATTATTGACCGCATTAAGTCTGTGCTATGTTTCTAATGTAAATTAAAATTGTTTATACTCATTAAATTATTATGTGTTAATAATTACTCATGCGTTGTGTCTTACTGATTCTCACTCATTGAATCTCATTTAATCCTTATAACAATATTAATATTATTTAAAAGTTATAACTGATTGCTTTAAATTAACATTTATCTCTGGGTTGTTCTGTTCTTGTTTATTTTGGATGGATACTATATTATATGTCATGTTTGCTAGCTATTTGCAATTCATTTAAATTTATAGATTTTCCCTTCACATAAGGTATTTGACAGAGCCAAGATTTAACATTCTTTTTTTATACTAATTACCCTGTAGATCTCATGTCTCTCCGCTGTGTCTCCGGGACCAGAATGAATAAAATTTCATCTGTTATCATCAGAAGTGTTGTTTATAATGTTATAGTTTTAGAGAGGAGCAAATAGGGCAGAATTCATGATTGCTCCTGACCTGTGTATCTCGGGCATGAATGGATTTAGGGTACTTTTGCTTAGATTCTAAACCTTGTTAAATGAACATACAATTCTAACCAGTACAATATATGATTTTTAAAACAAAGCAAATTTGTCCACACAATGGTTCTACCTATCTCTAGTAATCAGTATATGCTAGAAGGTTGTGCATTATAATTTATCCAGTATCTACCTATCAATATCCCTAGACTAGTTTCTAGCTTATGGTTTTTTATGTGAGAAGTTCTTGGATCTGGCAGCAGGACTAATGCATCCTTCCAGCACCCATCTTTTTGTCTTTTTTGGTTAACTATAAAGCTATTAGTCCAAAATGAAAACAATATTTACAATCCTTAGTCATATTAATCTGAATCTAATTCAGTATCTATATATTTTTGTGCCTTTTGTTTTTAATAATCAAAATCACAATTGTCCTTTGATTATGATTAATATTAAACCATTAAAACATCACATGACCAATATTTTCATATGCTTACAGAAACTGTCAAAACAATAGCAAATTTTTTCACATAATATTGCCACCTAATACAAGCTCTAGTAATCAGTAGCTGCTGATAGGTTGTGCATAACTAATCTAGAAATATTGGATAGTTAGGCACTGGATAAAAATTATAATACACAACCTTCTAGCGTCTATTGATTATTAGGATTTGCATAAGCATAAGAAAAGGTGATCATCTTATATTTTAATAGTTTTATATCAATTCTAACAAAAAATAATAAATGACTGTAGTTATTAAAAAACCAAAGACACCAAAATATATAATTCCTGAATGGAATTCAGATCTGTATGACAATACAAGTGAATTAGCTTGGATTGAAAATATTATAGTACAGTATTCTCAATTTGAGCTAATAGCTTTATAATTAACTCAAAAGGTAAAAACTAGGTGCTGGAAAGTATATTAGATCCAAGTGCACTCTTTCCAGTTCCTATATTCCTCGCTGATGAAAGCCATAAGTTAGAAACTAGTCTGGGGATATTGAATAACTTGTCATTGAGATAGGGATTATAACACACAATCTTCTAGCATCTATTGATTACTAGAGCTTGCACTAGGTGACACTATTACATGGAAAAATTTGCTACTTTTTTAACAGCTTGAGTAAGTATAAAAAAATATAATCATGTGTTGTTTTAACATGAGATTTTTCCAAAAATACTCTCTCTCAGTTTAATTCTATGGATAATTTTATCCATAACGTTTGACCAAGATAGTAATGTTGGTTAAGTTTTTTTAATTCATCACTGAAGTTTTTATTTTTTTTTTTTTTTTTTAAAAGCCATTGAACATTAATTTAGTGTTTTTCAACATTTGTCTTTCATTAGGTAGTTCTTATAACATTTTTTGAAACATTATTTACAAAAACAGGCACATGCATCTGCAAAATTTAAATAAGTAATCTCGATTTACTTTTATTCTTTTAGTTATGCCTTAAAACCATTATAAGCAATTTATTTTCTATATATGTTTAGCTGTCTGTATAAAAGCAGCTTGAGTTGTTATATAATAGTGTGCAATCATTTGAAGACAATTAATATCAAGAAATATTTATTATTGCCTTAACACAATTTTTTCAAGCATCTCAATATTTAGAGTTTCATTATTTGTCTATCAATTTGGCTTTTATTCAAAGATGTTTTTGGATTGGATTTAATACAATATTGTGATACTAGGATTGGATCTTAATTTTTTATAGGTAGTTTCAAATTATAAATGTTGAATTGAAAACTTCATATACAAACTGTAAATTGCTTCATATTTTAAATGAAATAGAATTTTTTTTTTTTTTGTAAATCTAACAATATGTAGAATTTACTTATTAAAAATTAATGTTTATTATTTATGATTAAAATAATTTATTAATTGTATCTTGAAATTGTGAAGTTATATGTCTTTATTATCATTTTCAGGAATACCCGAGTATTGCTCTAGTTTGTCTAGGAAATAAAGGAATTGGAAAAGATGAACTTGAAGAAAGGCATGAAGGCAAAGAAAACATAAGAGCAGCTATTGCAGGTATCAGAAATATATTATTGAATATTTTTTATTTTCTTTCTCTCTCTCTCTCTCTCTTTATATAAATGCTATATATTTAAAAACAAGTGATTTTCTGTGATCAACTTGAGTAGTCAATGATTATCATATAATAATACATGTAAACCCCATCCCCAAACTGGTTTCTGACTTTTGTCTTTATCAGTGAGGATTTGAAATTCAAAGCTGGAATCTTTGCATTTCCATATATGAAAATTACATTTATATATATGTAAACCATTCATATTTACAGATTTGTGCATATTTCTTTAAATTTATATAAAGTCATAAATTATTTTCTAGTATAAAAATTCAAATTAGTTATCACTTTAATTAAATGTATTATGGATAGTAACGTATTCTCATCAGGTGAATCTCAGATGTCAATAAAAGATTTTCACAGCAGAATAATAGTTTGATATACAAATATATTAAAACATTCTTAAATAGCCCATTGCAGATAGTCATCTAATAGTTGATGTAGGATGTTATGGCTTTGGGTTTACTCTCTAGATAACCATAGCTATATATCTATACTGTGCAGTAATTTAATAGCTAAATAGATTGGCTATCAATTATATGAAACAAATTCTAAAATTGCTTGGAAATTTTCATCTTACTTGAAAATTGCATTCAGATTTGGTTCCCATATCATAGAATTTATTGGTAAATGCCATAAACATTACAACATGAGGCTATTTTTGTTTAAAGGATGCCTTATTAAGTATATTGCAAATAAATGCAGCAATCATTGTTACCTACTGTTTGCTCTTATACTATTTACTGTTCAAGAGAATAATTTCATTTTAAATGTTATATACATAATGTCTATGCTAAGATTGTTTTATTTTTTATTAATATAATTGTCATATCTGACCTTGCCTTCAGAAGTGGACTAGTCCAGGTTCCTTCCTTATCTGATCAGATTCAGCACTCATTGGCATTAACCAATGTGTAAACATGGGTATAACCAATGTAAAACATGGCCATATGGTAAAACATAAGTATGGACAATGTGTAAACATGTGGATAAACCTACCATTGGTTAATATGGTTCAATAGGCAATGATACTCTCTAAATCTGATTGTTTCCAGTAAGGTAGGAGATCTGGCATTAAATTGTCAGCCTTTTTGGAGGCAAACCAGAATAGAGAGAGAACGTCTGTCTAACCTGAATGTGCTCTCAATTGAAACCATTTTCAACAGCAAAGGTGGTTCTACAATAGTCATTACTGATATGTCTATGCAGTGATGCAGGTCCATAATAGGACTGGAACTTGCTTTGACTATGGCTTACTCAAGGCAAGGTGTCCAGTACAGCCAGAAGAGTCTTGACTAGAACTCACGAGGCAAGCTAATATATAGCTGGAAGTGATTCCAGCATGACCAACACAATATTAACTACATTTATTTACATAAAAGTGAGTCCAACATGACCAACACAATATTAACTACATTCATCTACATAAAAGTATATTTATTAAGTGTTCCTATTTTTATTGAGCTTGAAACCTACAATTCAGACCAAACACAACAAATTTGGCTCAATCAGATAAAAGGAAAATTTTTCCTGACGACTGGAAAAATAGTATAAAATACACCAAATTCAACAGATTTGGCATGATCAGGCAAAAGGAAAAATTTTCCTAAGACTGGAAAAATAGTATAAAATATGCCAAATACATGATTTGGTGCAGTCAGACAAAAATATATATATATTTTTTTTTCCCCACAACTGGAAAAATACACAAGTACGCAGTTAGACATTTGTCGTATTAAAATCACTATTCTGCCTGAATAAAAATCAGATTCGGCAGTTTGGAAAAAATATGTTAATGCAAAGAAAGTAGACTCATCGTATTTACAAAACAGTGATAAAATTCTATCACTTAAATCTACCTAAATAAAAAACAGATTCGGCAGATTCATAAGAAAAATTGACCGCAAACATAATAGGCGTGTCAATTAAAATCATAAACCAATCACTAGTGCGTAACTCATAATAAAGCGACAGAAGTTCTACTTAGTGGATGGTTAGCTTCATTGGGATAGTTACAAACAGTACCTCTCAAAATTTAAAATTACGAGTGGTAACATGTAAAAAAAAAAAAAAAAAATAGAAACTTTGTTTCTTTTACGAAGAAACAAGGGAAAATTAAAAATTGGCTCTATGGAAGCTTTTGACCCAGCCCAACCTGAGGGCTGGATAAGTTATAAAGAGCGTTTGATTTTTTACCTTCAGGCTAATCAGATCAAGAGGCCTGAGATAAAGTTGGCCACATTAATAACGATAATAGGGCCTTAGACATATGAGATGTTGAAACATCAGTCTATGTCAGAAAAGCTGTCAGATCTAGATTTTGACAAAACATTAGCGATTCTCAAAGATTATTTTTCCTCAAAATCTCTGACAATAATGCAGAGATATTATTTCAATCTCTGCACCAAGAGCAGGTGGAAAAAGCTAAAGAGTTCGCAACGTGAATCCGGATATTGGCATTAAAGCGAATTCAAAAACTTCCTGAATGAAGCACTTTGTGATCATTTTATTTGCAGCATAAACAATCACAATTTAAGACTTAAAATGCTCATGATGCCAGATTAGATTTTGGAATAGCTGTGGCCCAAGCAGTATTAGCAGAATCAATAGCTAGTCAGGCAAAACCATTAAAAAAAATTATTAAGTATGATGTGTAAAAAGTTGAGCATACACTGGGTCAGTCAGACACTCAGTCAGCTCAGATAATTCAGTATCAAATAGTCTAAGGCATTGCTATAGATGCAATGAACAAATGCACACATGTGGAATGCCCACAACGCTATACAAGGTACGTTTTGCAACTAGTCGAACTTGTAAAGGCTATGTATATATGAAATTAAAAAGACGGAGAGCCGATAATGAAAAATAGCGATGGCAATTATAAGAAAAACCAACGAGTTGCCTGTATAAATCATTTTAAAGACGATCACTCTGGATGTATACATAATATTATAATTAATGATATACCAGTTACAATAGAACTGGGCATATGTTGTTTCAAATAAGACCTGAGCTATCATTAATAAAAATAATGAATATAAGCTGCATCCTAACAGCAAGTCAATCTTAGACTATCAGGGCAATAAAATAAAACTGATGGGTCAAACATTAGTTAAAATTATTATGCCTAACAAGACTATATACTGACCACTGATGGTGGCATCAGGTAATCATAGTAACTTATTAGGCCATGACTGGTTTAGTTACAAAACATGCCAGCAAAAGACAAAACAATTTAGTGGCCTAAACCTAACCTGTCAGCCCTGAAACCTGATCCAAACTGTGGTAAAAAAGGAAAAGACAATGTAAAAATGCAAATAGGTAATCAGGTGCGATTCAGAATGTACTATGGATCCACAAAATGGATACATTCAGTGGTTACACAACTGAAAGGGTTCTATACTGTAGTAGTTCAAACAGCAGATGGATATCAACATCATTGCCACCTAAACCAAGTGAGACTGAATCACACAGAAACAATTAAATCAAACGAAAATGATGACTATCAAACCAAAGACAGCAGCAACCCAAGCAAACAACTAGGGACAAGTCCATCAAACAAGGATGATGAACAAGACAAAACAGCAATAAACTTGGAAAACCAATAAAGCGGACAGCACGTCATCCAGCTCATTTTGATGACTATGTTCTTCAGAGCTAAATTTAGCCAAAGGAAGGGATATCATAATCTGACCTTGCCTTCAGAAGTGGACTAGTCCAGATTTCTTCCTTATCTGATTGGATTGAGCACTCATTGCCGCTATCCAATGTGTAAACGTGTGGATGACTAATGTGTAAACATGTGTATAACCAATGTATAAACATGCCCAAAGGGTAAAACATAAGTGTAGCCAATGTGGATAGACCTACCATTGGTTAGTATGGGCCAATAGGCAATGATGCTCTCTGAATCCAATTGCTGCCAGTAAGGTAAGGGATCTGGCATTAAATAGTTAGCCTTTTTGGAGGTAAGCCAGAATAGAGAGAGAGCGTCTGTCTAAACGTGTTGTCAATTGAAGCCACTTCCAACAGCAAAAGTATTTCTACAATAGTCATTACCGATACATCTATACAGTGAGACAAGTCCACGATAAGACAGAAAAGCTGCTAAGAGTACGGCTGACTCGGGGCAAGCTAATATATACAGCTGGAAGTAATCCCAGCATGATCAACACAATACTAATTGTGTTTCTCTATGTAAAATTGTATTTATTGAGTGTTCCTATTATTATTGATATCACAGTTGGTTTGAACCTGAAACCTGCAATTCAGACTAAACACAACAATGATAATATGTAAAAGTTTATAAAATTTTCTTGATAACACATGAAATATAAATATTTCTTCAAATAATAATATACATGAATATATTATTTGGCTGGAAATTTATAATAGTGGCATTTTACTTGAATTTATAAGTTGGAATACTTCCATCTTCTAAAATTAATTGTTAAATATCTTCAGAAAAATTCAAATTTTATTTAAACTTTTCAAACATATTTCACTGTTAGTGTTTATCATACATATTAGAAGAATATAATACTATGTTTAAATTATGTGTTTCTCTCTATTTTTGGATGTTGCTAGTCACTATTCAGACCAGCTTGAAGAAGAGAAGAGAATAATATCACTTGAAGGTGTTTAAAAAGCTTAAATAAATTTTGAATTTTTCTAAAAGCATTGAAATGATAGAGATATTAAACCCATACATAGAAATATAAATACTGTATATAATATCATATGCTTCATAATATGGATTTGAAGGTGTGTTTTGTAAATTATCATTTAATAACTAGGCAGTAGAGTACTACTTCCAAGCAATAACATTAGACATTAGTAATTTGCTTATTTCCTCTTAACATAAGTTATTGTAGCATCATAATTTTAAAGCTACATTATTAAGATATAAATAAAATTATAATATTTTTTGATTGTTTTCTATTCTCTTGTGCCAGCCACATGACAGCGCTATTTCTAGGTCAATTCCTAGAAATGTACCATTTCAGCAGCCTACAACCCAACCTAAGAGGTTTTCTTTTACGATAAAACACAGAAAGAGTCTCTGCCAGTCCTGGCTTTTTTCTATGCTAAAAGCACAGACAAATGCCTTTATTGGCTGCCGTAGTTGGTTGTGTTATTAACTTTATTGTAATGCTAGAATGTCTATTTTCTCTTATGACAAGTTACTTTATATATATACGCACAAACGAAAACAATTCAGTGTCTGATTATTAGTAATTACTTGTCCAAAAAAAGAAAAAGAAAATTAGTCAGGTATTATTTTTTTTACATTTACTATTTCAATAAGATTAGCTTTTATATCTATACACTAACAAAAGCAACCCAGTTTCTGATTAATTACTGTCCAAAAAAAAAAAAAAAAAGCAAATTAGTCGTTGTTTGATTTTTAAATGTAGTATTTGAATTACGGTACTTTTTATATATACACAATATTTACAAAAAAAAAAAACCACTTTCTGATTAATTACTGTCCAAAAGAAACGCAAATTAGTCATCTATCATTTTTAATTTTAGTATTTAAATAAGGGTACCTTTTTATATAGACACACTAACAAAAAAAATCCACTTTCTGATTCATTACTGTTCAAAAAAAAAAAGAAAGCAAATTAGTCGGGTATCATTTTTCAATTGAGTCTTTCAATGACGGTCCTTTTTAGATATACACACTAACAAATAGAACCCACTTTCTGATTAATTACTGTCCCAAAAAAAAAAAGCAAATTAGTTGGGTATCATTTTAAAATTGTAGTGTGAATTTTTTCAATGTTGTGGGTAAATTGAATAATGTAGAATTGCGTATTCTTTTCGATTGAAAAAAAGACCGTAATTTTTTATATATACACACACACAAAGAAAATAAAACTCACTTCCTGATTAATTACTGTCAATACCCAAAAAAAAGTTATTCGCAGGTATCATTTTTAAATTTAGTATTGAAATAATATTACAGCTTTTGATATCTACACACTAACAAAAACAATCCACTTTCTGATTAATTACTGTCCAAAAACAAAAAAGCAAATTAGTCAGGTATCATTTGTAAATTTAGCGTGAATGTAGCAATTTTGTGTAAATTGAAAAAAGTGTACAATTGCGGCTTATTTTCGATTAAAAAAATCCCGTAACTTTTGACAGATACACACAAACAAAAACAACCCGTTTTATGATTAATTACTGTCCAAAAAACGTCAATTATTCGGGTATTATTTTTAAACTTAATGTGAATTTCTAAATTTTTTTTTTTAAATAGTAATATTATTTACTATTAGTTCCTCTAATTTCCTATTACAAATACTAAAAAAGCTGATATTTATATAGAATCACAGACCCGGCCCAGAATCGTAATATGTATGTGTTTTTTATTAGCATCAACGCCATCAAACATCTGGCACGAGGGAATAGAAAACAACCTATTTTTTTAAAAAAAAACAACATTATTTTCTCACAGTTAAATAATAAATTGTCAGATATGTTTGTTGAATTTTATTTAGTTGTATAATATATATATATTTAATTGTCAATTATTATTTTTTTAATGTGGATTATTTACATTGAACACTCTTTTAAAATGTTTTTATTTGAGCAATGTCATGACTTTATTTCAATAGTTTTAACTTGGGGACATTTAAAGACTGACATGCTACTGAAACATAGTTGATGTATTTTGTTATAATCATTTCATATACAGTATAAATAATTTTTTGACATGTAATTTATAAATATACTATCACATCAAACATATTTTAATTATGAATAAATATATATATATGTGTTGGGGTTTTTTGTTTTTTTTTAGCAGGTACAAGGCAATTACAAGATCTTGGTTTTAAGATAATTGTTGTAGATCCTTGTTTGGATGCACAAGGTAATGTGCGTATTAGAGTATGCTTATATATATATATTAATCTTGTTATCATGATTTATATTGTAAAATTGTTTGGCTACTTTTCAGATATATAAAGATGAGTTAACCTTAAATGACTTGAATAATTTAGGTCAGTGGTATTATAGGATGGCTCAAGTTCTTAGATTCCTGGAATTGAAAAAAAACAGAAGAGAAAAGTTGATTTTTTTTTCTTTTTCATATCTATTGAACCTAAACACATAGTTATTTGATATATTATAAGAGTTCTTTTCCTATGTTTTTTGTATAAAAATATTGATTGGTTTTTGCATATTTTAAAGAAAAACCAAATGCTGTTGTAGTTTTGAAGAAGTCTGAGATAATTTTTGAATTAAATGTCATTTATTTTGCAAAATATTGTGTGCATCCAAAAACTAGTATTATATTCTTTTCTTTTTTTTTAAAGATAAAAGTTGTTGTTTTTTTTTTTTTGCTTTTTTTTTTTTGCCCCATCAAATCTATGTAATAAATCATGTTAGTTCAGATATTAGAAGGTAGATGTCAAAATTATTCAGAATTGTATCTAGTGAAAAAATAAAACTGTGTTTATATGCATACGTATGTAACTATTAATTGCTTCAATTTGGTTAGTATGTAGTTCTTACATATTTTTTAAATAGCATATACTCTTGTAGCTTTTCTTAAACATATAGTTATAAATATAGAGAAAATGTAAAAAATTCCTAAAATGCATTTAATATAATACTAAAGTATATGTGTGTTAAAGAAATATAATAATTTCTAATCTTAGTAATGAATATTAGAGTTAGTGGTGAATTTGTTTAAAAATAACAATCATCTGTGAATGCTGTTTCTAAAGAGAAACTTTAATTGAATATATAATATGCAATGCTTAATTTTAAAAAACAAAAATATTTTTTATTTATTTAAATTTTCACATGTAATAACCTTTTTTTAATTATTATCTTCCAGTATGAAAGAGAAATGACATATTTTACTCCCTTTTTTTTACTGTTTATTTATTTTTAGACTATGTTGGTGAATAAAAATGTCATTGCTGTCTAATTATTGGGGGGGTATTTTTATCATTTAAAAATTGTAATTTTAAAAAATAATTATGGATTTTTAATGTTCTGTTTATTTAATGACAGTTTCTCATTGTACAGTTCTCATTATCTAAAGAAATATTGGTCAAAATTGTATTTGAAGTTACTGGCAATTAATTAGTTAACAATCCAGAAGCCATAATTTTATAAAGCTGTTTAAAGGCAAATGAAAATGTGATTATAATTATTTTGCCCAGCATGTGTTAGTACAACAGCACACTGGCAGATTCAAAAGTTCATAAATTAATTTTTAGTTGAAGAAAGTGAAAAACTTAAAGATTCTAATTTACATTGTATAGAAATTATTAATACATCATATCTTAAAAGTAATTGCCATTGTATTTTAATTAAGATTTTTCATTAGTTTATGTATGTGTGAAAATATGTAAAAATATAAAAAAAAAAAATTTAAATTTTAAATGCCTTTATTTAAAGTTAGAATATCTATCTGTTTGTTTGTAAATCATTCCCTTTTATTATTTAAGTTAGAGTATAATTTTAAAATCGATGTTTAATAGGTTTAAATTCAATAGAATTGATTCAAATTTGGTACATAATTAAGAAATACTAGGCAATGCAATACGGAATTTCAATATTTTAGGTAGATGATTTAGTTTCTTAGTTATGGAACAGAGGGCAGGAAGATTTTGAATATTTTTATATCAAATTTAAAAATTGTTTTTAGAATTTTAATATGGTTTAAATAAGACTCACACCAGTATAGAATTGTTTTTTTTGCTTTAATTTAAAGTTATAATAACATTTTAAACAAATCAAGGTTTAATAGATTTAAATTCAATATAATTTATTAAAATTTTGTATTGAAGAATGGGGGAGGGGGATTAAATATTTTGATTTCAAATTTAAAAATTGTTCTTAGAAATTCAATATGTTTTAAATAATATGCTAATTTTATTAGTTTAATTTAAGTTAAAATAAGAAAATTACTTTACAATATAGTTTTGTTAAGCTTTTTTTAAAAAAAAAATTTCAAATAAAAAGAAAAAATGTCAAACAATTTCAACAGAATATATAACTATGTACATTTTTTAAATATAATATATACATAAGGTGTAGACATATTAACTTATAGCAGAAATATCTAGTGATATATATATCAACTATAAGTGTCAAGTTAATTTAAAGTACAATATAGTTTTACATTTTTATTTACTATGCCAATACTAAAAAGTTAAACATAATAAAGATAACAAATATTTTTATATTAAATGCTTTTTTTTATTGTGCACAAAAAAGAAATTGTTTTTTCAACTACAATTGGGGATTTTAGATTTAATGTAAAATAAAAGCATAAAACAATCCCTATTTTTTATAACAAAGGATTGTGCTTGAAGAAACAATTTTTTTTTTTTTTAGTACACAGTTATTAAATGTATATAATATAAAAAAAAAGTTTTATCTTACATATTATTTAGCTTTTTCCATTGTTGTACATAACCTAATATTCAGTACTGGCATTAAGCTTTTTGAATAATTCATCTGCAAATTTTTGAACAAACTCCATAAATTCATATCCAAAAGATAATCATAATTGAGTTTTGTTATTTGTTTAAGAAATATTATCTTCACCAATACTATTATTATTTTCTACCTATAGAAAGTAATGCTTGGGCTTTTTTTCATGCTTGGAGTCTTTTTTAACATTATTTTTCCAAACTGTACATATGCAACCAGTATGGACAATTTCTTTCATTGCAACCTAACAGTCATCAAAATCTGCAAGGAACTTCAATATATAAACAGAACTAAAAGTAGTGTAATATATGTAGTAGTTTTATTCCTAATGAATAAAAGAAATAAAAAATTATATTTCCATTGGAGTGTGATATAAGGAATAGTTAATGTGAATAATAGTTTTGTTTGGATCTAGGACTATATCAACTTCTTATTATCATCTTCAAAGGTCTCTGCTTTACACAATAAATTAAAACCAATAAGATTCGAAACGTTCATATGCTTACATTAAATATGACATTGTGTTATAGCTTTGATTATTCAAAACTATCATAAAGTTTTCATGGAGATGATAGTGCTAATTTTCTTTTTACTTTTGGGGCCATATCAGAATAGTTATTTAAGACATTCCATCCATGCTCATTTCTTTTATTGATGAAGAAACTATCAATTATTGAAAGGTTTAGTTTATTAAGCATTGCTGCTTTTTATTATGCTTTGAAGTTACCATAGATAAAGGCAATAAAGCTATAGGCTTTTTTCTTGAATAATTAATGGTCACTCTGAGTTTAGATCCCAATATAAATTCCTATATTGAAATTCTTTTTCATCTATCCAATTAGAGATTAAAACAGGCATCTTTATCCAACTTTAGATTATCTGATCATTTAATAACCTGTAGATACTATCTTTTTTTTTTTTTTTTCATTTTTTATAAAAGTTTGAAAAAGTTAGTAGCAATATTAAAAAGATTTGCACTTATATATGAGTAATATATAAATCATTATGCCAAACAGTAATACTTTCAGATTTAATTATAACTAAAATAATTTTTGCACGAAAGAAATATATTGAAAAATTTGAAGTCTAAATAACACTATTACTTTTTTAAAATAATTTTAACTTAATTATGGGCACTTTATATATATGCACACACTTACGTATGTGATATAAATTTCACATTTGAAGATTAAATTTAAAAAAGATTTAGAAAAGTTCTCAATTGTTGATAGAGAGAATTTCTTATGATTAGAACAAAGTGGATCAGGTTATTATAAATCTTTAAAAGATTGATACAAAGTCAGAGAAAAAAAAAATGCTCCACATTTGACAATAGCTGTTTTGATGAAATCTCATTCATTTTCTTCGATGCTAATATGTCTATAATGGATCAGAAGTCTGATGGCAAAAAAAAAAAAATGAATTAAAATACTATAAGTGTACACATCTTTGTTATTATCTTAGAAATTATTTCAACAGCTCTCAGTGACACAGGCTTGAGAAATATGAATGAGACTTCATCAAAATATTGACTGCACATTTCTACGTGAAATTTTTTTATATCTTTAAATGTTTTTAATGAATGGATCAATTTTGTTCAGATTAGAAGAAAATCTCCACGTTTTTTGAAATCTTACTATATAGTGTTGCCCAAAGCTTCTTTTAATATTATATACATATACACACATAATGCAAAAACAGACAAGAAGTAATTTGTCACTTTTTATTTAAAGCTGCTGCTGAAGGTTCATCATTAGCTTTATTTAGCTATGATGAATTAAAACAAGAATCTAATCGAAAACTTCAGCCTGAGTTAATAGTCTTTGATGATAGCTTAAAGTAAGTGATTCAGTTGTAGTATCATCCGAATGATGTATGTTATTATTAAATGTTAATTTCTTTGTTTTGTTTTTTACTTAGCCAGGAATGGCAGAAAGGTTTGCTTATGGCAGAAGGTCAAAATTTAGCAAGAAAACTCATGGAAATGCCTTCCAATAAATTAACACCAACTATATTTGCAAATATTACTGAAGATATTTTTGGAAAAACGGGAAGTGTTACTGTAAAAGTGTGGTAAGCTTTGACAGTAGATTATGATGTCTTAAAATAATTATTCTAAACATTAAACATATGTATTAGATGAAATAATAATATTTATCTGAAAATTTGTAATGATGGTATTGTAGTTGTAATTATATGTTAGATTTTTTCCATCATCTAATATTAATTATTAAATATTTATAGAAAAATTCAAACTTTATTTTAAACTTTTCAAATACATTCAGTTGTTAGTAATAGTATACAGATTAGTATATAACACAATGTTTTGAGCAGCATTATTCTCTCCTGGTGTTACCAACTAGCCTGACTAATGATAGTTTTAGCAGGGGAATCAAAGGGAACTTTAGTTTCGTGATTATTGAATTTATGGCAATGTTCTAACCAACTAGGCTATGCTGGCTAGAATGTGCCTTAAATTCAATATTCCCGCATAATAAAAGGTTTGATTCCCTTGCTAGTATTGTCACTGGTCAGACCAGTAATATCTGAAGAAGAAAGGAGAATAAATACTAATCAAAATGTTCTGTTCTACACTAATCTGTGTGCTATAAAGTTTAAAATGCAGTGAATTTTTCTAAAAATATTCAACAATTAGTATGATGCAAATAATCCAATATATAATTACAAGAAATAATAATATTAGTATAGTTATTCTATTAACTGATAACATTTATGAAATTCTCTAGAAATTGGATTGATATTTTATTGTAACATTTTCTTGCTGATAATGTGTTAATTTTTTTTTTTATTAGAAGTTTGAACAAAGCATATTTGAAAATCAAAGAAAAAAAAGTTGCAGAATAAATATTATTATTTAAAATATAGTTAAATAGAAATAGTTAGCTATTATAATTTTTGTACCTATCAACAATTTTGATATCAGATATTTATTGATAGCTTAGAGTACAAAATCATCTAAAATAACTTTATCAATATCATGTTATAATTTATTTTTTTTTGCTACACATTTCTTTTCATTTGGTTATAATTAATTTTGCTTTAATTTCAAGAATCTGTCTTGAAAAAAGTTAATGTTGAAACCCTTGGCCTTAAAGTTGAGCAATTACATTTAGAGAAAGGAATTATAATTAAATTTTTATTTGTAAAATTTAGTAAAAATAATCCAGAAACATTAAAAACATGGTAAAAGCTTATAGTGATGAAATCAAAATAAATATCCATTTCTAAAATGATTTGAAAATGTAGCAGACATTCTCAAAATACAAAAGATCATTTAAAGATGATATCCATCACAGATTAAGATTTTGTTTGTATTAATATTATGGGGGGTGGGGGAATATATACGCATCTTCAAATAAAAAATAATTATTTGCCTTTTTTCTAAAGCTACATGTATTAATTATAATTATAATGCATAAATATAAAGAAAATGAAGGGCTTAGATAATATAATTAATAAAATGAAACAACATGACAGAAAATAAACAATATATATATATATAATTAATCAAATGATGTATGAAGTGTGGAAGATTTGTTAAATGGGACCATATATATTCTCCTTATTAAACATCACATGATCACCATTTGAGAGTTTTGCCTGTTTTATTCTCCTTATTACATGGCAAATTAAAATATAGTATAGATATTACTTTAAAAAAGATAAATTTAATCAGGAGATATGAGAGAAAATATAGGTACTCATCTTTTAGCTAAAGATGCCGCTCTATGGCGTGGTTTTCGCGCCAAAACACATAAAAATGCTGTTTCCGCAGCCGACACATTCAAACCCGCGTTTTCTATAATACAACTTTTTTGTTGTGCTACAGAATGCAGACCGCTATGTCGCGTCGCAGTACAACATGTATGTCACATAGCAGCAAATACATTTTCCGAATATCGCACAATTTATAAAATAATTACGGCTTGATGAGAGAGTTTTTATTTGAATTGTATTGAAATGTTGTTTTCATTGGATTTTTTTTTATTTTAAACTATTGAAATGTTCAGCTTTTTTAAAGCAATAATTATAAGACTTTTTACAACGTACTGTATTGAACTTTTATTTGGGAAAATGTTAAATATCTATGTTTTTATTGAGTTGCAATTAGGTAACGTGTCAAGTAACGTACTGTTAGTAACATTCCACGAGACAAAGAAGATTCTACCGTCTGTATATTTTTGAAGTAAAAAAGAGCGGTACGAAAAAAATATCCAGTAAGAAAAGTCCAAATATACAGGTTTTTTTGTAAATTTCATAAAAAGCAAATATTATAAACATGTTTAATAAGTAAAGATGACATTTGTATGTGTTTGTTGTTGTTTAAAAAAGGTTGGAGTTTCGTCCGAGTACGTTTATGATTTTGAATTTTTTTATTTTAGCATTACAAACAACAGAACACTAACCCTAAATCTAACCGTAACAACTTTTACTTTTATTACGATTATTATTTTTTAGTTAAACAGCAACAAAAAAAGTCGTAACACAAGTAAAAAAATATCCGATAGAAAATTGATAAAAAAAAAAGCCATAACACAAGTAAAAAAATATCCTATAGAAAATTGATAAAAAAAAAGCCGTAACACAATTTAAAAGGTATACGATATAAAAAACACGAATCAAATTGTAATTTGTTGATTTTATTTTACATTTATTATTATCATTTAAATTGTATATGTTAATAAAAAAATTTATTTAAAAAAGACGATTTAGTTTTGTTTTTATTTTCGCATTACAAAAAAGCACAGAAAAATTGTTAAAATCAACGGCCCATGAATGTTCATATTTTATAGTTTTAGCGTAAAAACGGCGCCATCCAACGGCATCTTTAGCTATAAGACAAGCACCAAAATATATAATCAAAGTAACATAAATGGATGATGATAATATAATTAATTTTACTACATATTTTTTTTACATCATGATTGTCTTGTAAAAAAAAAAAACATTTTTTCCCACTTTGAAGACTTCTTATCTTAAGTTTATCTTTCTATAATGATTGTCATAGTAAAGACAATTAGAATTGATATAAGATATTAAAGTCTCAAATGATTGACACAGTAGTTGATCTACAAATCAATATGCTCTCCAAATTGTTTTGAAAGAATATTATGAAAAGGAAGGGAATAAAACTGAAAAATTTACTTTGGATTTGATGATAAAACTAATTCTCTATCTCCCCTTCCCCTATACAAGTTATAAAATTTGCATACTAATAGAGATACTCAACTAATAGCATTCTCACCTATATTACAGTGATCATATTGCAGATGTTAATTTAAGTATTTCTCATTCATATTACATACTTACAAATAATTTCTTACTTGTTCATTTACTTCTCGAAACAAAAATAAACCATAGACTTAGATTCTCATAAGTTTACAAGAGTTACCATTATTATCATATTATAATCATGTGTCTAATAGTCAGTGTAATAACACCTTTCTGCCCAATAAAGATTAATTAGTGATTTTTGCACTCCAGCTTGATAATTGGTGAGATGATGGTGATAGACTAGGTTTTTAAAAAAAAATCTACACTCTTTCATATTTGAATTCCAGATCATAAATATGGCAGGCAAGTGTATTATAATAGTCACTTGTACCAAGCTATTGCATTTATCTAGGAATTTCCTGTTGAGGTACACTAAGTTTACTGGATAGACAAAAATATTATTTTAAATTAAATAATTCAAAAAATTAAATATTTAAATGATTTAAAAACTTTTTTTTCTTTTCACTTTTTTCAGGTTTAAGTAAGCTTTAAATTTCAAAAGGTTATTAATTAAGTCTTAGTAGTAAAACTTATCAACAATTAAACTTAATGCAGGGAAGTAATTTTTTGTTACATTTTTAATTCTATATCAATATTTTATTTGTCATTTAATACCAATAAATGTAAAATAAAAAATGGAAAAAAATTATGATTTAATTATTCATAGTATTTACTTTTCAAAAAATAATTTACTAGTATGCTAAGATCATTGTTGTTGTTTTTTTACTAAGTTGGATTTAGCAAAGCATGAGGCTATTAGAGGATTACATATATTTTTTTGTAATTCACAAACAAAATATCACATGATCTGTCACATGACTTCAGTTTACCTATTAATGTTTAATTAGAGGGGATTTGAACCCAGACTTTTATGCTCCCTTTAGTCATCCACTCCATCTATACAACCAACACCCATGACTACATACATGCAAAAAAGATAAATGATCTCCAATATATGTATTTTGTGCTGAACCAGCACTCATCAATTAGTCCAGATCATCATCTCCTACCTATATAATCAGTGCTCAGTTTATATTAAGATAGAAAATCTTAAAACTTTAATGGATAGGCTCCAGTCTTCTCCACTCTTCCAATTCTTCAGCTATCCATATCATTGAAAATCTGATGATGGCATGTTCAAAGCTTTTGTTTGCCAATTTTGTTGTCATTATGCCATTTACAGTAGGCTTTAGAAAGCAATAACAGTGCTTAATAAATCCCTATCCTGTGCTTTACTGTCCAAAATCCTCAGACTAGTTTCAAGCTTATGGCTTTCATCAGTTAGGAGCTTTAAATCATAAAACAATGTGATGAGACCTTTAGATCTTATTCATCTTCCCTCCATCTCCTATTATTTATCTTTTTGTTATACTATCAAGCTATTATTCCAAATTGGAAAACCAATAAATGTTTTAATGTAAGCCAACTTTATATGTTTTTCACTTTGGTCTAATACCTTCATAATGTTACATAGAGATAAATAGTAGGATCTGGAAAGAAGATGAATTAGATTTGAAGTGTTCAGTTGCACTGTCCCAAGATCCAAAGCTCCTCCTAATGAAAGGTATAAGTTTGAAAGTAGTCTGGGGATTTTGGATAGGAAAGCATAGGATAAGCATTTATTAAGAACTGACATCTGGCAATTATCATTACTTTCTAAAGCTTAATGTAAGTGCATAAAAAAGTATGTTACTAAACAACTTGTAAAATAGGTTATGTGATATTTATTTAATGTATATCAAATTCTGGCCATTAGAGTAGAGGTGACTTTAGTTATTAAAAAACTGAGGACACTCTAATATACAGAAACAACTGTATTCAGTTCTAAATAAGTATACAAGTAAGTTGGCATAGGTTATAAAGATTTATATGATTTTCAGTTTGAATTAATAGCTTCACAGTATAACATAAAGTTAAATAATAGAAGCTGGAGGGAAGGTTCATTAAATTCTAAAGATCCAGTTACACTGTTCCAGATCCAAAGTTTCTCACTTATGAAAACCATAAGCTTGAAACTAGTCTGGGGATTTTGGATATGAAAGCACAGAATAGGGATTTATTAAGCACTACCATCTGACAATTATCATTACTTTCTAAAACTTACTGTAAGTGGCACAAAGGTGAAAGAAATATATTACTAAACAGCAATATGAAATCATATGATAGATCATGTGATATTTTATTGATGTATTCTGGCCACAGGATAGAAGTGACTTTAGTTATTTAAAAAATTAAGTATACCATAATATATGGAAACTGAATTAAATTCAGTTTTATATGACTATACACATAAGTTGGCTTAGGTTGAAAATATATGTTTTAGTTTGAGCTAATGGCTTCATAGTATAACAGAAATAAATGATTAGAATTGCAATGAAAATGCACTAAATCCTAAAGGTTTAATTGCAATGTTCAAAGCTAGTCTGGAGATTTTGGATAGGAAAGCACGGGATAGGGATTTATTAAGCTCTGTTATTTGACAACTATCATTACTTTCTAAAGCTTACTGTAAGTGGCATAAATAAGATGGAAAAAAACTGTTATTAAATAATAATGTGTAAACTGAAGTCATGTGATATATTATTGATATATATCAGATCCTGGCCACTTGATAGAGGTGATTAATTATTAAAAAAACTAAGGACATGATAATATATGGAAATTGAACTGGATTCCATTATGTGATTAAACAGGCAAATTGGTTTAGATTGAAAACATTTATGTTTTGTTTTTGTTTTCAGTTTGGACTAATAGCTTGATAGGATAACATAGAACAGGAGTTGCAGGGAAGATGCATTACATTCTAAAGGTTTACTTTCATGTTAATTGTTGATGGCAGCCATAAACTCAAAACTAGTCTGGGAATTTTGGATTTGAAAGCGTAGGATAAGGACTTATTAAGCACTGTCATCTGGCAACTACCATTGCTTTCCAAAATTTACTGTAAGTGGTCATAAACAAAAATGAAAAAAGTATGTTAATTTTCAAATAACTGGAAGCAATTAGGAAATTAATGCAAACTTCTCAACATCTATAAATCATAATCTTTCAAACATTTTCATTACAATTAACAAGATCCTAGGATTTTAATAATTAAAAAAAAAAAGTGTATAATTTCATACACTAGTTGTTTGTTTTATGAACTTATTTTTAAATTGTAATTTAAATTTAAAAATATTATTTGAAAAAACAAAACAATTTTAATAACTGAATTATTATCAAAATTTTACATGTATATAAGATTTAATAAATGTTTTTGAAAGTCATTATTTATAATATATACATTTATAATATATATTGTAACAAACTAAAGTATTCACACTATTGTAACATATAATCAAATTTTTGTATTTAAATAGTAAACAATTTTTTTTTCCCAAGCTAAGTAGAACATTTAACTAGTGACAGTAGCTATATATTTAGTGTACATTTTATTTTATTTTTGATTTAATTTCATTTACGTTGATATTTATTCTTCATTTAATCTTTAATTTTATTTGTAAAAGGGATAAGCAATGGGTTATTGATCAAAAGATGGGAGCCTTTTTTAGTGTTGCCGTAGGCTCTGATGAACCTCTAAAATTTTTAGAAATTTCATATAAAGGAACTGATGCTAAACCAGTTGCATTAGTTGGAAAAGGAATTACTTTTGATACGTAAGTAAATAGATAGATTTTATATTAACAATAATTATATGTAAATATATTTGTATAGGAGAGAATGTACAAATTTCTATATTATAATAAAGATTTTCATGGTTAAAAGATGAAATTAAAGAAATTTTTGGGAAATAGCATTATTAATAATCAAAAAATCCTAATTAAAGTTTTTAAAAAAATCCCTATTCACAAACATAGGAACTCTTTCAACAAATGTAGACTACCATTATTTTGAAGAAATCTCATTCATACTTGCCATGGCTATGGTATTCTGAAGCACTATTGTATCTCAAGCAATCAAGATTGTGAATATAAGTCCTTTTATTAAATATTTTATCAGCTGTTATTCAATCCAGAATTGAAAAAAGAGTTAATAAAAGTTTCTTTATTTCCTTGTTTTGTTTTTATTAGAGGTGGGAGAGAGATAAAGTAATCGGTCTTCATAAAACTGAAATACACTGAGTTACCTCACAGCAAATCTTTTCAAAATTTACCAGACTCATAGTTTGTAAATCATACTTTTACAATCTATCTAATGTTTTAGTGCTATCAGGAATGTGGTAAGTATCCAAAAAATGTGATGTAAAAACTGATACAATTAACTTTTGAACAAAAACATTTTTATGCTACTTAATTCTTACGGTAATACTTCTATTTAATTGCTTAAATAGTTTCTTGGGTATCAGAAATATGGAAATTTTATAGAACCTTTGATATTCTAAAAGTTGTTTTTTTTTTTAAGTTTTTTTGTTAATGAAAAAAAAATTTTCTGATCTTATATTAAAACAGTTATTGATAAGAATAGCAAGTGACTTCTTTTTCCACTAACAAAAAACTTTGCTGTTTTGGTGTATATAAATGAAATTCCATGTTTCTGATTTTCAAGATATGAAAAAAATAATCCAGCATTTATCAATTTATTCTTTTTATTTAATTAAAATAGTATAGAAATAATAAAAGTTTTTGAGAATTGGTATAAAAAAAAAAATTAATAAATATGGTTAAAAAATAGGTTATTTGGCAACATTTTTTTGATAAGTAAATATGGAAAAAGTATCCATGAACATAATATTGAGAATATTTTTAAATAATCTACAAGTTGTTTTAAGGTTATAAGGGATAATTTACAAAAAATTTTGTAACATTTTTTTTAACATTTTATGTTAAAGGATTTTATGTTGATAATTTTACTTAACATTATTTCTGCACATTGAAATAAATAACTTTTATTTAAAGCAGTATTTTATATTAAGCATCATTCATTATAATGAGTTTCAGCTTCTAATATCAAATTATGATTCAAAATAGAAATACTTTATTTTGGCAAACATTTTAGTAAATGTATTGTAACGAGATGTAATCAATGTCATTAAAAATGGAGTGATGGCAAAACATCATCAACCCCAAATCAACAAAATATTTCATTTAAAATAAATATAAAATTAACTATCCATATTTAATATAAAATGATGAGCATGAGAGATCACTTTAAGAGATCAGCAGCTAATGACTCTTGAGAAATCAGCACAGCTAACTATCTTAAGTATAACCATAATTAACTATAGTTCATCAGCATTATAAATAAATGTAACTCATTCATCATCATGAATGATCAACAATCAAAATAAATCAATCGATCTGACAGGATTTGAAATGGATCTACCATAGACCAGTTAGTCTTTTCCATCTTGGCACAATTATTTAAACATAACTTGAAAGCAGCAATTTAAGTGCTAATCCATCAGAATATATAACCATAAAAAACAATAATGCTGGGATGTTAAAACATCTTGATCATCACTAATGCTATGGCCATTTAATACCATTGATTTACTGACCACTGTAAACTGGAGGTCTAATAGAGACCAAACTAAAATAAAATGTAGTGCATGGACTTCAAGGAATATTCTCTTTGCACCAATCCAGGGTTGATCATCATCATCAACTGGATGCCCATACACTAATATATACTCCCTTTTATATAATAGACCATTATGCATGAATCTAGCTCAGAGAACACAAGCTCTATAACGTATTATGAACAAGAGATGATGCAATACATAATATCCTGAAAATATTTAAAATTAAATCATTGGAATTTTAACAATAGAATATAAGTTTATTAATAACAATAAAAAAGTGACATTAAGGTCTGCAGAATACGGCTATACACATATGAATTAAGCCTTCTGATTTTAATTAACATAAAACATTCAAGTTATTACACTGATTTACCTATATTGTGCCAGTCGAATGATGTATATTGGTTTTACCCAGTTCGAATACTAGGCGAAAGTACCTCAAGGCCACACATACGCGAGATATAAAAATCAAGAATACTAAGGCCTCTGCCCTATTCGTCTGTTTTCGAGTCTAACCACAAACCAACAACATATCCGAGACACACATAAATTATTTTATAACCCTGGCCCACAGCTTAGTATCAGGGAGAGACAATGGACTAGCATACTTACGGAACTAACTAAGCTAAATGTGCACATAATATAACGTGCTTTGGATCATTGGACAAGTAATATAAAAGGTTAAGCTAATAAAAGGTTGAAATAACATTAGAAGACTTAAGCTTTTTAGTTTAAATAATATATTTTAATAAATGTAATTTTAAAATATTAGAAATGTTTTAACTATCTCCGCTATTCCCTGATTGATTACTGATAAATAATTTTACAATGAGGCGGATGGCAATTACGTAATATTTTGCGGTCTAAGTATTACTTTCCCAATTTAAATAAAATTATTAACTCGTGTCCCCTCGATAAAGCAAAATTAAAATAACTCTTTCACAAAGCATTTTCTAGTTGCTTTGTGCTTTATAAACAATTTTAAAATATTTAAAGACATCCATAAATAACCAATATTTAACTATGGGACTAAAAGCGAACAAAGTAGGCATTATCGAGGAGATCAAGTTGGCAAACAAAAGGAAACTTACTAGTATTTAATTTACAGATATTATTTTAAATTGGAAATATTTGTAAATGGAAAATAACTTACACTGCAATGAAACAAGACAACATTTATATAACACACTAAAATGAGGAATAGCGAAGGGGAAAAAGTATAAAATAGATGATCAAACGAAAGATAAATATAAATCTAATATTAGTCTAATAAGAGAAAAACAGTTACATTATAAATATAAATTAAAGAAACAATTAACAAAAGGTATTTATCAAAGGTAAAGTAATAGTTCATGAGGAGATATATAAAGTTACCAGTACTTGTTCCTTTGATCCAGTTCCCTCGACGTCCGTGGCTTGATTACGTATGTAGTGATTTGTCTGGACAAAGGGATTTGAAATATGCAGCATTTTTACACAAAGGGCACAGACATGGTTCACAGTTCGGGTTTACTATTGGTTTGACATGTCACGGCATTTTGATGGATTTAGGACCCCGACGGCAGGCAAAGCTGATGAGTCTAGCTGCCATACATGGTCACGTCCACCAAATTGATAGAACTTTTAACAGGTTGCATGTTGGAACTCATAACAGGAATTTTTCGCAAAACTAGGACTCCATTGTTTTTCACATTTATTTTCAGAGCAACCTAGGAGGATCACTTAAAGAAGAAAATGCTGAATCATCAAAGCACAGGATCTGAACAAATCTTCAAGCACAAAATCAGAATAATTTAACGAACAAAATCTGAATACTCAAAGCACAGGATCTGCATGAATAAGCATAAGACCGATTTTAAAAGCAAAATCTCAATAATAATGTCTTTTGTTCTGTCCACCTTTTATACCTTTCTGGAGATACTCTTCTATTGTTTTGCGTATGATTTTAGATCTTGATGAGTCCCTATGCTCCTTTGTTTCGAAGTAACTTTTTGCTAAAAATAAACTTCAATTTCTTATTATCAAATTCTGCATTTAACTTTGAATTTGATTTAATCAAAAAGGCCATCTTTAATTTGCCTTGAATGGACTAACTAATTAAACAAATGCTATTCCTTTAGAAATGCTAGCAGGCTTATCTTAAAATAAAATCATACGCCATATTTTAACAAAAATTAAAAGAAAAATATCTTATTTCTTTTAATAAAATAACATTTTAGTTCAACAGAATTTTGCATTTAATCATATATATATGCTTCCGTATATATATATATGTTTGATTAATAAATTTTGAAAAGGAAATTTTAATAACAATTTAATCTTAAACAGAATTTTATTTTAAAAGGAATATTTTAAAGTAAATAGCTAATTTAATAAGTGTTAAATGTACAAAATGAAAGATTTTAATTTTATATTTAATGCAAAGCCCTGTTGATACTTGGATATAAACTTAACCCAGATTTACAATATTGGTAAGTTTATAGAAGGCTGTGAAGCATGGATCAGACTTCCAGATCCATTGCTTCAATATGTTCCAATGTATAATACTTACATGTCTGCATCCAGACATGTAATATAATTTATGGACATATTTGGATTGTCATATAAAAATAAAATAAATGATTAAAATGTACATATATGTGTCTATCTAACACTCATTAGTATATGCACCCAGACATGCAGTACAATTGATGAATATATTCAACAAATTGATGAATATATTCCAATCATATAAAATAACAAAAAAAAAATTAAGTTATCACATTTTAATGATACAGATACATCATACTAGGTTTCCTTAAAACACATATATCATCACATAGATGTGATATAATAATTGATTAACATTTAAATGAAATTCATTTTCTTTCTTGTAATACATAATTATTTAACCTATACGTGTGTGCATATAGAAATGTAGGGGCACTTGATTATATAAAATTTACACATGCGTGTGTATATTTAAAAAAATAATATGAATCAGTTATTAAACATAACATGCTTCTTTTTTTAAAAAAAGTAATAATAATATCAATTCTAGGACAGTTTATGAAAGTTCCTTTTTTTTTTTGACAGGTTATTCATAATTAATTAATTATAAATGACTTTAAATTTAAAATATAAATTTTAAATGTCTTTTTTTTTTTTTCAATAAATGGTTTAAAATAATATTCTCAATTATATATCTCATTTTTAAAAAATGTCATTTTAACTAAAGAAATTATTTAAAATTTCATTCTCATTATATATAATGCATTCTACTCACTAGCTGTGCATCATATATCTACATTTATCTGCTGCATATAGATAAAACAGCTTATGTATAACTAATTCTTCAGCCAGCTAATAGATTCTCTTGATGGGGGGCCAGTCCGGAATTGTTACCATTGAGAAAGGTATAATCAGGCAGTTGTTTCCATTCAATAGTCTCCATTTTGACTTCAGGCCAGTGATCTAATATTGTGTTGGCTAAGAAAACAGTGAAGTTGGGTCTTCCTTCCAGGTGCATCTAAACTCGAGCATAGTGAACTAGTAGCAACCACCTCCTTGCTTTCAATTCTAATTTCATGGTAGCTCTGTATATCTCTAAAAACCAACTAACCTCTTCTCATCTTTCTAGCCACTTTTTTTGTAGATAGGGTGAAGTGGAAAAAATTTATTAACTCAAAAATGTTTTTTCTATTATTTTTTTTTCAATTCTTTTAATCTACTTTAATCCTTTTAAAAGCAACTTTGAATTTTATTAAAATATTATCTACAAAGATTTCAAAATAGATAGTAGAATACAAAAATGCTATACAAGTTTAATTTTAAAAAAAGATTTCTAAAATAGGTAAAGGATTTTTACACTTTTCAGTAGATCTATTTTAACAGAAAATATGCTTGTTTTAATTTCAAAATCAGAGACCTTTTGAAATGTTTAATTTATAATAAAATAATTTAAATTCAAAATTATTTACTTTTTTTGTGTATATCTACAAAAAAATTTGACTGTTTATTTCTACTTTTCCTTTGAACTTTATATATATTTGTGCGCACACACTACTATGTTGTTGTATGACATGAAACCCATATGGTTATATTGATTCCCTCTGGGAAAAAAGAAAATAGCAATGAAACATCTACCTAACAATATTTTATATAATATACATGTATAATCAAAACAAAGTTCATACCTCAAATTATGTGCTCATTGATTTTCTAGAGATCTGACAGTTAATAGAATGAATAATGACCTGCAATTTTGAGATAGATAAAGAATTCAGCCATTGAACTATAATTACATAATGCACCATGAACATGAAGAGAGCTATCTCGATTTAGACACTATAAGCTACCATAACCATTGATAAAGATAATGCAAAATCTTTGCAAAGCCCTGCTCCTACATCCTCAAGCCAATGGCAAAAACTCATCCATCATCAAAACTGAAAATACAGCTAAACAAACTTCAACAATCAAACACACAACCCAATCTTCAAAATCATAGGTTTTCTATTTAACTCTAGACATGAACTTTCTGACATTCATGAAAACTACTATTTTATAATTTATAATCATCAATATTCTTGTCACATATTTCACAGTAATTTTTAAAATTAATTCTGTATAAAATGCATACTTTTTTTTCTATCAGTTGTGGTTGAGATCAAGTTGAGTGGTAATTTTGTAATGATGATCACCAGTACATGTTCATCAGCCCACAGTTTGGCAGCCATTTGTAATGATGGCCACCAGTGCATGATCATCATCAGTCTCAATTGGGTAGCCATATGTAACAGATTACAGTATTACTGTTTTTCGTAAGAAAGTGAAAGATTTATAATTTCACTGGATAAGGATTTTTTTTTCTTGGTGCATTAAATTATTCTTACAAACAATTTGTAATTGATCTAGATAATATCTATGTAAGACAAATTGCTATTATCTCATGTATAGAAATACATATATGGAGTCGTATAACTCTTGGTTATTATAATCCATATTTTAGTTCTAGAAAAAATTAATAATTGATATAAAAAGTTTTCATATTATGATGAATAGGTTTGAATTTTTTTTTTTTTTTAATATTAGCTTAAATAATAAAAATTATAGAGTTTTGTACATAAAGTGAATATCTTTTCAGATTTTTCATAATCTTAATAATAAATTACATTTAGTATGTATTTGTGTGCATATATATACACAGTATTCATGTATGTATAAGGATGAGTCAAAAATTATCCACACTCTGGTTAAACTAAAACTTCTGTTAGGTGCACTGTCAGATCGATGTCTTCTCAGTCACTGCTAATTAATTTTGAATGTGTTACATCAGTTCAGATGTGACTGCATGCAAAAAATGATGGTTACCCCTCTTGTTATTCGCATGAAAGAACCGAATATGGCAATTGGTTTTTTGATTATCTAAATGTTTGGAGTAATGAAGAAAGGTGTATGAATAGAAAGAGAAGTTCAAAGAAAGCAGCATAAGTGTTAACTATGAAGAAAGAGCTGTACATCCATCTATGTTTATGACTGATGACAACATTGAGCATGCACGTGAACTGATTCTGTTGTATGGAAGAATAACAGTGGTTCTTGTGGCAAATCAGCCATGGTTCTGCCTTTGAAATAATCCATGACAGACTTAGCTTTCAAAAAGTTTGTGCTAGATGAATACTGAAACAATTCAAAAATAGAACACTTACAGAAGCATTTGGATGTCTGCAAACAAAATTCAAACTTATACTTTAGGAAATATGAAAGTTTCTTTAAAAAAAATCATTACTTGTGACAAACATGGAGTCATCACTACTAGTTAGAGTAATCCTCAATTGCTAACCAACAAAAAATTCAAAAATCAACCAGCAACAGGAAAATTGATGCTTATGTTTTTGGGATTCTCAATGACCAGTATTGTAACATTAAGAAAAAGATTCAACAATCAACACTGCTCATTACAGTGAGATGCTCATTAAAGAGGTGAAACCTAAAATTTAAAAAAAAAAAAATGCAGAGAACTATTATTGAAAGATGTTGTATTATTACATGATAAATGCATGTCTACAAACTGCTGCTATGCTGTTGACACTCTTCAAAACCTTGGTTTTGAGGTGTAAGAGTATACTCCTTATAGCCCTGATTTTTCCATATTGGATTATCACCTGCTTGGTCCTCTGAAAGAAACCTTACAGGAACAAAGAAAAGGTGAAGACAATAATGCATTCATGGCTCATAGCTTAGCCTACACCATTTTCTAAAAAGGGAATATAAAAGATTGTTGATAGATGGATACAAAGTGTATTGAAAAACAAGGAGATGATGTCAAAAATCTATGTATTGTCTTTTTTGAAAGTTTTGATTAAAATAAATTCTATAGCCAGTTTGTTGGATAATTTTTGATTATCCTTATATATATATAAATAAAATGTTCATTAATTAAAAAACTATTTTATATATATATGATTACAATATTCATTGATATAAAATTTGTTCTACCTAGAGGTGGTATATCCATTAAACCTGCTGAAGGAATGCCTGAAATGAGAGGAGATATGGGAGGTGCTGCTTGCACAGTAGGAACCATTTTAACTGCTGCAAAATTAAAACTTCCAATTAATATTATTGGTAATTATGTATATATATTAATATTGAATTGTATTTAGTGAAACATGAATGTTATTTCTTTTTTTTTCTTCTCCATTTTTCTGTAAGCAATTAAGAATCATAATTAAAAAATTTTATATGCTTTTTTAATATAATATTAGATATTTTGATTGTTCTAAACAGCCATCTTTGAATCATTCATCAGACCAACATTTTCTTCAATAATTGTTTTTTACATTAGGATTACAGGAATATAAAGAAAAGCCTCAAGTTCTCTTAAATATGTCGATGGAAGATATCATCTGATTCTTTCAAGAATATCTTTAAAGAGATTTTTTTAGTATTTAAATCATTGAAAAGATCATGAAAAAAGTCTAACATCATATCTGCGTTCTTCAAATTTTATTTCTTGGTATATTATCATCTTAGGAAATGACAATACTGTTTGGAAATAATGTAGCATTGCAATAACGACAAATGGTCTAAGGCTGTTGTGCATTCTTACATCAGGCATAACTCTCTATACATGAGAAATTTGTTTGTTTTAATAACCGTTATGAGAAAACACAGGAAATGGTGATCATGTGATGTTTATTGGCATTCTTACATCCTAAAAATAATATTAGATCAAGAAAATACTACATTATGGCTGCTAAATCATGATTATTTCCATAATTATATTTCATAATTGAGAGAAGAGAATCTGATTAATAGGCTTGTTTGGTGATTGTCAGATATATATCTTTACAATAATTGAAAAGCATGTAAATTATGTGATCGTATGGCATATTCTTATGCTCATAACTATCCTATTTTGCCTTATAACATTTACATTTTAAATTAGCAGTTTTAAAAGGCAACTTGGCTGTAAATGTTCTTGAGAAATTCATGACAGATTATTTTTGATAGATACTAGTATATTTAGATTGTTTTAACTTCTTTGTTAGGTTTCATTGTAATTTTATTTTTTGGTTACAATCTTTCATAAAGTTATATCACTTTTTATAAGCATTGCTTTCTGACAATTATTAATATAGCAAAATTCATTCTTTTGATCTTAATTATTAAAATTTCAATTTTAGAAGCCAATTTTCCAACTAACCAATCACAATTTGATTCATTTAAATTTAGATAGATCTAATATTTTTCTTGTAGGAAATTTAAAAGAATATATTAGATTGTTATAAATTTCTGTTTATTTATATTATATGATATCAAAAATATAGTGCTAATGAGACATGTTCTCATTATTTTATTCAATCCTTAGATATTATACATATTAAATGGCATCTACTAACATTAAATCTTGTAGGCAAGTAGTTGATTTATAGACCCCCCCCTCCCTCAAACCACAAATTATTCATCTTAATAATGTAAAGAGATTATTAAAATGTATATTGTAGTTCTAAATATTACTTTATTAGAATAAATTGCTAAGATATTTGCAAGCAATTTTTCATTAATTATAATCAAGTGATAATCTAATTATATCTGCAGTCTTTATATGGATTAAGAATCTAAATTGTACCTATTATGATTTATGTAATATATTTTATAAATATATCTTTATAGATATCTTAAACTGAAAACAAGTTTGTGCCTAAATTATTCTTCTACATATATGAAGTTGATTGTATAGAATAAAAAGTCCATATTCACAGTTGTGATGTTCTAATCTCTTTACAATGAGACCTTTCAGATTTTTTTAAAAAAAAAGCATATAATTGAAAATTTTTAAGTATTTTATAAAAATTGAATCTCATAAAATATAATAATTTATTGTAGGTTTAATTCCTCTATGTGAAAACATGCCATCTGGTCACGCTACAAAACCTGGAGATGTTGTCATTGCAATGAATGGAAAAACTATTCAGGTAAAAAGAAATAATTTAAACTGTATTTGTTTTTTACCACGAAACAGTTCTAATGATTAGAAAATGGACTATTTTCATCTAGTGATATTTCTATTGTTGTTTTCTCTAATATAATTTAGTATTGTTTAGTCTGCATCATAAAGTTATAAATTTAAAATAAACTATGAAATAAATTGGTAAGCTTTGTTAGATGTACTATAAAATTATTAACATTTATTACTCATCTAATAAACAAAGCTAGAATTGTTTAATTTAGTAATCATTAATAACAAAAAGTAACCATTTATCTGCATTTACTAATTTTTTCCATTTATATTTTTATGATTTAACTCTGTTTATTTTTTATAGAAGATTTCCCTACTTTGTTTTTTTTGTGTGTGTGTTAGATTGACCTATTTACCCTCATTTACATATATTTAAGTGAAATAAATTAATTTAAGTACCAAAATTTAAATAATCCTACAAACTAAAGAAAATTTTAAGTTATTGAAAATAATGTATTTTGCTGATGAAATAATGCAGTCAACACTCGTAAAATACTTAAGCACATTGCTGGAATGAATTGTTAATATTTTAGTATTAGCATTGAAGCAAATGAGAATATTTACAATTATTATCATATATATATATATATTGAAAATACTTCTTATATTTAGAGTGTTTTATTGATGATGAAACGTTAAATATATTATTTAAAAAATAAAAAATGAGAGCAGTCTTAGAAAGAAATAGATAATTAAACTGGTGTTTATGAGGATGATTAAGCTTCAGAAAGAGAGATTATCAAATGAAAATATTTGATTGTAAGAAACAATCAAATTTGGGTTTGTAGAAGTAAATAAAATGTTCTTAGTTTTTTTTTAATTATGAAAAATAAATTTTGTATCACTCCTGAAGATGTTTTTGTATGTATGTATGTACAAAATATTGAAATAAATAGTCATATAAATATTTGCTCAAAAGGTCAATTAGAAATCTGAGTACAACATTTCTATTCAGATGATCACATTGAGATTTTGTTTTTTTAATTTAACTGGGAATTAATACTGCTTTAGAAATTTAGATAGATACATAATAGTTATAAAAGACATAAGTGTGCAAAATATTTAGATGGAAAAAAAAAGGCATACTATTTTAATAGAATTTCCCTACAAAGAAAATATGATGAAATATTAGCCTTTTTTTTTTTATTTATTTACTATTTTTTTCTATATTTTAGTTTTATTTTGGTAATAAATTTTTGTAGGTAGACAATACAGATGCAGAAGGACGTTTAATTCTTGCTGATGCACTTTGTTATGCACAGAAACTGAATCCTCAAGTAATCCTTGACATGGCCACCTTAACAGGTAATATCTTGTAAAAGTTGTTATAAATTATGAATTTTATATTAGAGTCATAAATGTATGTGTCTCTGTGTAACTGCAGAAAGAAGTTTGCTATTAACTGAAAGTAGACTTTTAATACTTTAAAGGAGCCAAGCAGGATAAGTTCTTAATGTTCACTCCATATATTCTTGCTATCACAGCTTTTATTATGTGGTAAACAAACATGTATATGTCACTCATTAATATGCATTAGCCGTAATAAATCATAATAAACATCAAAATAAAAAAATAAGGAAACATCATGGGTCTTCTTCTCAATTGTCTGGTAGTTCTTAATAGAAACATTGTTTAGGATTTTTTGAAGGCAGAATATATTTACAATCACAGCAGACAAAATGAAATTATAGAATACATTCTTTGGCTATAAAATTGTCTACTAAGGCAGTAAGAAAGCAGAGATTTGGCATTCAATATTAGCCTTTTATTTAGCTACTTAAAACTGCACATTATTTTTAAGGGAAGGACAATTGCATAAATTAGGGAAAGACTGTCTAATATTAAATGAGTCATTATTTAGACTTGATAAAGTTAGAAGAAAAAATGAAGAGATAACTGATTTTGAAAATTGATGTATATTCTACTACTAAGGCTTGTATATTGGATGCATAAGGGGAATAGGATTCATTATAAATAAAAACTTGGAAAAAAATATAATGATATGTCAGATAGGATAGCAAGATTGCTTATTCAAATTATTATAGCAAATGCAAATAATTTAGCTTCTATGCTTCAATATGTTCTCATTATTATGAAGACATAGTGAATTTTTATATAGATACTTTAATGCTAGAATTTGAAAAATAAAAATGCTGTTTTTAAAATTTTGCAGAAAAAAAATGTGTATTTTATGAATTCCTTCTTTGAGAAAAATGGAAATGCACATAAAAGCATTTAAATGAAGATATTGTAGAATTGGATTATATTTTGATTAAGAAAAAAAAAATAAGTATTTTAAGATTGTAATATTCTTAATAGATTCAATACAAGAAGTGATCATTGATTAATGAGATGTAATGTATATGTTAATGCAAAACTAGAGAGATAGTATTAACAGTTGATACTCCTAACTTTCAGAATCATTCTAATGAAATAAAATTAGAAATTTCAAATCATTTTAAAATATCAATAGACTTTGAAAGTGGTTCAGATTTGAATTGATTTTCTACAAAAAGATAACTAATACTCTATTAAAAACTGCTACATGGATAGCTGATATTTAAAAAATCAGCAATTCACTAGTTAATTTTCAGTTAAGATGAAAATATTTAAAGAAAAGAAAGAATATGAAAATATTTTAAGATGATCTGTTAGGAAAAATTGAATATCTAGAATTCTGTAAAATAGTATGAAAGAAAGTTAATGATGATATAAAAAATATATAACTGAATTATCAAAGGAAGTTACAGAAAAGGTTAAAAGTCTCAAAGGTATAAACAACATCTTGGTGTATGAAGGAAAGTAGATTTAGCAATAAGATGAAAGATTGGCACTATTACTGGAAACTACAAAAAATTATATAATAAAAAAAAAACAAGAAAAAAAGGAATCCCTACAGTTACAATATCTTTTAAATTGCCGAGCATTTAAAATGAACAGAGCAAAACTCTCCATACAGTATTGCCACCTGTGCTAAACAGAGTAATCAATGGATGCCAGAAGGCTTGTGCATAAAATCCCTATCTAATGCCTACTCATCCAATATCCCCAGACTAGTTTCTGCTTGGCCTTTCTAGGCTTTGATCTAGAACTGCATCTAGATCTTAGATCTAATCAACCCTCTACAACCCCTTTATCTCTACTTAACTACTAAACCATGATAATGAAATTGAAAACACAAAAAATATTTTCAATCTAAGCTCAATACTTAAATAGTCATAGGTCTGAACTATTCCACCATAATTTTGTTCTTTGGCTCTTTTAAACCACACACACTATCCTATTAGCAGGATTGTGTTAAACCATTAAGCATCACTGATCATTCCTATACTACAATTAATTGTTGATAAACAGACAAAACTCTCCATACAGTATTGCCACCTTCTAAACAGAGTAATAATGATCAAGCTTTATAAAATCCCTATCTAATCCTACTCATCCAATATCCCCAGACTAGTTTCTGGCTTTCTTCTCAGTGAGGACTTATCTGAGAGCACTATCTAGATCTTAGATCTAATCAACCCTCTAGCAACCACCTTTTATCTCTACTTAACTACTAAACCATGAGAATGAAATTGAAAACACAAAAAATATTTTCAATCTAAGCTCAATAGCTAAATAGTCATATCTGAACTCAGTTCAGACCCATACATTTTTCTTGCTCTTTTACAACCAAGCACCACTATCTATTAGCAGGATTGTTTAAACCATTACATCACATATCACATTTCCTATACTAGCATTAATTGTTGATAAACAGAGCAAAACTCTCCATACAGTATTGCCACCTTGCTAAACAGAGTAATCAATGATCAGAAGGCTTGTATAAAATCCCTATCTAATGCCTACTCATCCAATATCCCCAGACTAGTTTCTGGCTTGTGGCCTTCGTCAGTGAGGAGCTTTGGATCTGAGAGCACTGCATCTAGATCTTAGGATCTAATGCAACCCTCTAGCAACCACCTTTTATCTCTACTTAACTACTAAACCATGAGAATGAAATTGAAAACACAAAAAATATTTTCAATCTAACTCAATAGCTTAAATAGTCATATGGTCTGAACTCAGTTCAGCACCCATACATTTTAGTGTCTTTGGCTCTTTTACAAATAGCCACCACTATCCTATTAGGCAGGATTGGTGTTAAACCATTAAGCATCAATGTCACATTTCCTATACTAGCACATTAATTGTTGATAAACAGAGCAAAACTCTCCATACAGTATTCACCTTGCTAAACAGAGTAATCAATACCAGAAGGCTTTCATAAAATCCCTATCTAATGCCTACTCATCCAATATCCCCAGACTAGTTTCTGGCTTGCCTTCTCGTGAGACTTTGGATTGAGAGCACTGCATCTAGATCTTAGGATCTAATGCAACCCTCTAGCAACCACCTTTTATCTCTACTTAACTACTAAACTATGAGAATGAAATTGAAAACACAAAAAATATTTTCAATCTAAGCTCAATAGCTTAAATAGTCATATGGGTCTGAACTCAGTTCAGCACCCATACATTTTGGTGTCTTTGGCTCTTTTACAACCATAGCCACCACTATCCTATTAGGCAGGATTGGTGTTAAACCATTAAGCATCACATGATCACATTTCCTATACTAGCACATTAATTGTTGATAAACAGAGCAAAACTCTCCATACAGTATTGCCACCTGTGCTAAACAGAGTAATCAATGGATGCCAGAAGGCTTGTGCATAAAATCCCTATCTAATGCCTACTCATCCAATATCCCCAGACTAGTTTCTGGCTTGTGGCCTTCGTCAGTGAGGAGCTTTGGATCTGAGAGCACTGCATCTAGATCTTAGGATCTAATGCAACCCTCTAGCAACCACCTTTTATCTCTACTTAACTACTAAACCATGAGAATGAAATTGAAAACACAAAAAATATTTTCAATCTAAGCTCAATAGCTTAAATAGTCATATGGGTCTGAACTCAGTTCAGCACCCATACATTTTGGTGTCTTTGGCTCTTTTACAACCATAGCACCACTATCCTATTAGGCAGGATTGGTGTTAAACCATTAAGCATCACATGATCACATTTCCTATACTAGCACATTAATTGTTGATAAACAGAGCAAAACTCTCCATACAGTATTGCCACCTGTGCTAAACAGAGTAATCAATGGATGCCAGAAGGCTTGTGCATAAAATCCCTATCTAATGCCTACTCATCCAATATCCCCAGACTAGTTTCTGGCTTGTGGCCTTCGTCAGTGAGGAGCTTTGGATCTGAGAGCACTGCATCTAGATCTTAGGATCTAATGCAACCCTCTAGCAACCACCTTTTATCTCTACTTAACTACTAAACCATGAGAATGAAATTGAAAACACAAAAAATATTTTCAATCTAAGCTCAATAGCTTAAATAGTCATATGGGTCTGAACTCAGTTCAGCACCCATACATTTTGGTGTCTTTGGCTCTTTTACAACCATAGCCACCACTATCCTATTAGGCAGGATTGGTGTTAAACCATTAAGCATCACATGATCACATTTCCTATACTAGCACATTAATTGTTGATAAACAGAGCAAAACTCTCCATACAGTATTGCACCTGTGCTAAACAGAGTAATCAATGGATGCCAGAAGGCTTGTGCATAAAATCCCTATCTAATGCCTACTCATCCAATATCCCCAGACTAGTTTCTGGCTTGTGGCCTTCGTCAGTGAGGAGCTTTGGATCTGAGAGCACTGCATCTAGATCTTAGGATCTAATGCAACCCTCTAGCAACCACCTTTTATCTCTACTTAACTACTAAACCATGAGAATGAAATTGAAAACACAAAAAATATTTTCAATCTAAGCTCAATAGCTTAAATAGTCATATGGGTCTGAACTCAGTTCAGCACCCATACATTTTGGTGTCTTTGGCTCTTTTACAACCACAGCCACCACTATCCTATTAGGCAGGATTGGTGTTAAACCATTAAGCATCACAAGCCAGAAACTAGTCTGGGGATATTGGATGAGTAGGCATTAGATAGGGATTTTATGCACAAGCCTTCTGGCATCCATTGATTACTCTGTTTAGCACAGGTGGCAATACTGTATGGAGAGTTTTGCTCTGTTTATCAACAATTAATGTGCTAGTATAGGAAATGTGATCATGTGATGCTTAATGGTTTAACACCAATCCTGCCTAATAGGATAGTGGTGGCTATGGTTGTAAAAGAGCCAAAGACACCAAAATGTATGGGTGCTGAACTGAGTTCAGACCCATATGACTATTTAAGCTATTGAGCTTAGATTGAAAATATTTTTTGTTTTCAATTTCATTCTCATGGTTTAGTAGTTAAGTAGAGATAAAAGGTGGTTGCTAGAGGGTTGCATTAGATCCTAAGATCTAGATGCAGTGCTCTCAGATCCAAAGCTCCTCACTGACGAAGGCCACAAGCCAGAAACTAGTCTGGGGATATTGGATGAGTAGGCATTAGATAGGGATTTTATGCACAAGCCTTCTGGCATCCATTGATTACTCTGTTTAGCACAGGTGGCAATACTGTATGGAGAGTTTTGCTCTGTTTATCAACAATTAATGTGCTAGTATAGGAAATGTGATCATGTGATGCTTAATGGTTTAACACCAATCCTGCCTAATAGGATAGTGGTGGCTATGGTTGTAAAAGAGCCAAAGACACCAAAATGTATGGGTGCTGAACTGAGTTCAGACCCATATGACTATTTAAGCTATTGAGCTTAGATTGAAAATATTTTTTGTGTTTTCAATTTCATTCTCATGGTTTAGTAGTTAAGTAGAGATAAAAGGTGGTTGCTAGAGGGTTGCATTAGATCCTAAGATCTAGATGCAGTGCTCTCAGATCCAAAGCTCCTCACTGACGAAGGCCACAAGCCAGAAACTAGTCTGGGGATATTGGATGAGTAGGCATTAGATAGGGATTTTATGCACAAGCCTTCTGGCATCCATTGATTACTCTGTTTAGCACAGGTGGCAATACTGTATGGAGAGTTTTGCTCTGTTTATCAACAATTAATGTGCTAGTATAGGAAATGTGATCATGTGATGCTTAATGGTATAACACCAATCCTGCCTAATAGGACAGTGGTGGCTGTGGTTGTAAAAGAGCCAAAGACACCAAAATGTATGGGTGCTGAACTGAGTTCAGACCCATATGACTATTTAAGCTATTGAGCTTAGATTGAAAATATTTTTTGTGTTTTCAATTTCATTCTCATAGTTTAGTAGTTAAGTAGAGATAAAAGGTGGTTGCTAGAGGGTTGCATTAGATCCTAAGATCTAGATGCAGTGCTCTCAGATCCAAAGCTCCTCACTGACGAAGGCCACAAGCCAGAAACTAGTCTGGGGATATTGGATGAGTAGGCATTAGATAGGGATTTTATGCACAAGCCTTCTGGCGTCCATTGATTACTCTGTTTAGCACAGGTGGCAATACTGTATGGAGAGTTTTGCTCTGTTTATCAACAATTAATGTGCTAGTATAGGAAATGTGATCATGTGATGCTTAATGGTTTAACACCAATCCTGCCTAATAGGATAGTGGTGGCTATGGTTGTAAAAGAGCCAAAGACACCAAAATGTATGGGTGCTGAACTGAGTTCAGACCCATATGACTATTTAAGCTATTGAGCTTAGATTGAAAATATTTTTTGTGTTTTCAATTTCATTCTCATGGTTTAGTAGTTAAGTAGAGATAAAAGGTGGTTGCTAGAGGGTTGCATTAGATCCTAAGATCTAGATGCAGTGCTCTCAGATCCAAAGCTCCTCACTGACGAAGGCCACAAGCCAGAAACTAGTCTGGGGATATTGGATGAGTAGGCATTAGATAGGGATTTTATGCACAAGCCTTCTGGCATCCATTGATTACTCTGTTTAGCACAGGTGGCAATACTGTATGGAGAGTTTTGCTCTGTTTATCAACAATTAATGTGCTAGTATAGGAAATGTGATCATGTGATGCTTAATGGTTTAACACCAATCCTGCCTAATAGGATAGTGGTGGCTGTGGTTGTAAAAGAGCCAAAGACACCAAAATGTATGGGTGCTGAACTGAGTTCAGACCCATATGACTATTTAAGCTATTGAGCTTAGATTGAAAATATTTTTTGTGTTTTCAATTTCATTCTCATGGTTTAGTAGTTAAGTAGAGATAAAAGGTGGTTGCTAGAGGGTTGCATTAGATCCTAAGATCTAGATGCAGTGCTCTCAGATCCAAAGCTCCTCACTGACGAAGGCCACAAGCCAGAAACTAGTCTGGGGATATTGGATGAGTAGGCATTAGATAGGGATTTTATGCACAAGCCTTCTGGCATCCATTGATTACTCTGTTTAGCACAGGTGGCAATACTGTATGGAGAGTTTTGCTCTGTTTATCAACAATTAATGTGCTAGTATAGGAAATGTGATCATGTGATGCTTAATGGTTTAACACCAATCCTGCCTAATAGGATAGTGGTGGCTGTGGTTGTAAAAGAGCCAAAGACACCAAAATGTATGGGTGCTGAACTGAGTTCAGACCCATATGACTATTTAAGCTATTGAGCTTAGATTGAAAATATTTTTTGTGTTTTCAATTTCATTCTCATGGTTTAGTAGTTAAGTAGAGATAAAAGGTGGTTGCTAGAGGGTTGCATTAGATCCTAAGATCTAGATGCAGTGCTCTCAGATCCAAAGCTCCTCACTGACGAAGGCCACAAGCCAGAAACTAGTCTGGGGATATTGGATGAGTAGGCATTAGATAGGGATTTTATGCACAAGCCTTCTGGCATCCATTGATTACTCTGTTTAGCACAGGTGGCAATACTGTATGGAGAGTTTTGCTCTGTTTATCAACAATTAATGTGCTAGTATAGGAAATGTGATCATGTGATGCTTAATGGTTTAACACCAATCCTGCCTAATAGGATAATGGTGGCTGTGGTTGTAAAAGAGCCAAAGACACCAAAATGTATGGGTGCTGAACTGAGTTCAGACCCATATGACTATTTAAGCTATTGAGCTTAGATTGAAAATATTTTTTGTGTTTTCAATTTCATTCTCATGGTTTAGTAGTTAAGTAGAGATAAAAGGTGGTTGCTAGAGGGTTGCATTAGATCCTAAGATCTAGATGCAGTGCTCTCAGATCCAAAGCTCCTCACTGACGAAGGCCACAAGCCAGAAACTAGTCTGGGGATATTGGATGAGTAGGCATTAGATAGGGATTTTATGCACAAGCCTTCTGGCATCCATTGATTACTCTGTTTAGCACAGGTGGCAATACTGTATGGAGAGTTTTGCTCTGTTTATCAACAATTAATGTGCTAGTATAGGAAATGTGATCATGTGATGCTTAATCATTTAAAATGAAGTAAAACATGCAATTAAATCGATGATAAAAATAAAAGTTCCAAGAAATTGCGGAATTATTATTGATATCTTACAAGAAGCGGGTGACAAAATAGAGAAATTGTTGGCAAATCTATATATATGAAATATCTAAATTATAAAAAAGATATAGAAATAATTGAAAGAAGACAGTAGTTTTATTGATATTTAAGAAAGGTTTAAAAAGTAGATATAAAAAATTACAAATCTATACTATCTTTGCTAAAATTCAGTGGAGTTACAATATCAGCTATATTTTATTCCAAGATCCCTTGCATCACTTATAGTAGCTTATGTTTTGTTGATAATCTTTAATCACAATAGAAAAAGTATTGTTTACTAAGTTTTTTTGAACAAGCATATATACACATATAGAACAGATGCTTTTTATTTGTTGATAATATACATATATAAATTAAGAGTATAGTATAAACAGAATTTTAAAAAAATAGTAATAATAAATTGAGAGAGCACATTTACATGTGTGTGTTCACCCATTCACATTTATTCAAAAAATAAAACCTTATTGGTTTTTGTTTTTTAATAAAATGAATAAAAATATCAGATTTCGTCGCAATTAAACAAGCTTTGGACTATATACTTTTTCTTCAGTACTTTTCCCCCATATGGAAACAGAGTCACAGTATTATTATCATTGCAGCCTCTTTAGTTGTTTTGATATTTTTCTATTCATATCAACTTCAAAATTTATACAGTCACTCCTATTTACTTTTACCCATTTCAGATTCTTCGTTACACTCTTCAAATGTTAACCTTTCTGAAACAATTCAAGGATATTTTAGAGTTCTTTTTTTTTTTTTTTACCACAGTACTGATAGCTATCATTTTATCGCTTAAGAAAGATTCTTTACAAATTTTCTTAAATTTTGTAAAACTTGTAGCTTTATGCTCATAAAACATTCTATTATATAAACTGGTGTATCATCAAATTTAAATTTATCAAACCACCTACTCATTATCACTAGGTAAGTTCTCAACAAGTTTCAAAGAGTGGACATTGTATGTTCCCTTTTCTATTCCTTCATTAGCCAGTATAAAAGCATTATTGTTATATTGGCGAATGATAGTAAATGGTTCATGATGAATTTCTTGAAAAATTTTTATATACAAGTTTTTCAGGGTGACTTACAAGAGGATTAATCTGAATCTGAAAAGTTTGGCTAGAGGTCTTCTGCTTATTTATTCTTAGATCTCCTGTTTTCATTAATTTATTTCTTGCATTGGTCATGACCTACAAAACTATATGTATTATATGATCAGCATGGAACACCCTGTCTGGAAGAGAAATTTATAGAATGGGCATTTTCAAACCCTCTTTATCTCTTCATACAGAATAATAATAAAACAATAAATAAAGAGATCATATTTTGTAAATGATTTTTTTTGAGAATATCAAGTCATATAAATCAATAACTTCATCTCTATGATAGCCATAATTCTTAATTTCATAAGGTATATAATAGCAAATATTATATGTATAATATATAATTAAAGTGTTAAAAAGTAGTTCTTTCTTATATATCCCAAAATTATTATTTGTCCCACTATATTTTTTTTTAACAATTATAATCTTTACATATCAAATTATTATTTGTCTCATTATGTTTTTTTTTAATAATTATAATAAAGGTTGAACATACATTTTTCAAAAAAAAAATATGTTTCTGTAAAATTATATTGGGTCTTTGATGAGATAAAGCCATCCAGAGTTATAACAGGATTAAACTGGGATTAAGTTTTCCCTCTCTCCATGTATTTTTTCAAATACTCTCTGCATTTTCAAATGAAATAACAATTTTTTTCTATCTATACAATCATCTATCACATGATCACACTACGAATTTTCCATTGGAGCAAATATTTAATTCATTTTTCAAAAGCTCTATTCTCCCTTTTCTTTGCCATACTGCTGTGACCCTTTTAACATTTATTTCAATATTTCCTATACTCTACAATATATGACTTTATAAACTTGTGTTACACACTTATAATTAATGACTTGGATTTTTACATGTTCTACTCTTTCTATATTATCAAATTTTACTTTCAAAAATCGCCATTTCTTTGGAAATAATTTTATTTTCCAACCATACTTCAGTTATGCTTTCTTGACTATCTTTTGCCTTTACTTCCTTACTTTGTTGTAACTTCAACATTTGGAAGCTTCATATCTAAGCTTTGTTGTTCTTTTTATATTTTATTTCTACTACATCATTGGAACATTCTATTTCTATCTTTTCAAATTTTTCAAGCTGTTCTAATACTATGATTTTGTTTTTATCTCTTCTATTACCTCATGTAGCAATTCTATTTTGTTTTCTTGCTCAATTTTATTTTGCGGTATTTTCTGGCATGCTTCTACAACTTTTTTCTCAATCTGGGTTAAATCTCTCTGTAACTTTTATAATTTCTTCCCTCTTCTGTTCATATCCACTTTTAATTTGAGACACCAGTTTTGCAAACATTTCATTTTGTTTTTCAAATTTTATAGCTGTCTTTTTGTTTTGACTTTCTATTTTTTCTAATATTTCCCTTTTTTGGTTCTCAAACCTTATGACTATCTCTTTGTCCATCTCTTTATTTTGATTTTCAAGTTTTTCATTTTGTTCTTTAAATTTTATAGCCATCTCTTTTATTTGATTTTTGAACATTTCTTTTACCATGTCATAAACTTATCATTATTTGAGACTTCTAATTGATCTTTAATTTGTTCCTCACTAGAAATGTCTTCTGCTTTTTTTGGAGCCTGCTTTTTTGCTTTTCGATCTAGTAAGCATCTAATCATACTATTTAACTACAATATTTACTCATTTTAATAAACTATTTATTTCTACTTAATTCCTTATTCAATGGATTGGTGTGACCATTCATCCTTTCACTCTGTAATCCTATTTATTATCTGCCTGATTATTTTATTACCAACCATTTCACAGGTTTACCCTTTAATTATATTATTTGCTTGTATTTCTCTGAACATCAAAATTCAACCAATATAAAATTCAATTCAGTTATTATTTTAACTCTTCTCTGTTCTCACATATCTCACCAAATTATTATTCTCTATTTATCAAATAGCCAGAGTATTAAGCACTCACATTAGATGCCAATTTAAACTGTTTCTATTTCTACTACTAGATACTCAGTCATTCTCAAGCACACATTAGACCAATTTATAAATGACTTGTCTATTTACTAGTACATACTCAGGATCATTCTCAAACCCAATTTTAATGATCCTGCCATTTGATGAAAGATATCATCAAAGTTAATGTAAAATAAATTATAATAATCACATAGATATGAAAAGTTAATGCTTACTAATTAAAATAAAATTTTAGATTTCATACTCAAATCCAAATAACAGAAATGAAACAAGATAGGAGTAAATTATAATTTAATTCGATCATTAATCATACTAATGGTCAGACGCAGCTATAATAATAAAAATATTACAAACTATATCCTCTATCCAAACGATTAGTCACGCTTAAATGATAAGCAAAATTAGATCTTCTAAGAATTACAAATTTATATTAGGTTAAAAACCAGAGCACTATTCGAAATTGGGAAATGCATAAGATATGCCATACTATCAGTCTTATTAAAAACACCATGATGGATTTCGTAGAATATGAAATCTCTCTAGCTATTATAAATTTAATTTATAATTTAAATGGTAAAACTTATGAGAAGAGAAACAGATAGTTAAATTAATAACTAACAAAAAAAATAGTTATTATACAATAAAATATTTTAAAAATCATTACATTAAATTGTAAAATAATAAGTATTTAAATATTACCATCCTTCAAGTGATCAACCTTTTAAACACCAAAATTTTATCAATGTATTCAGTTTAAAATCCCTTTTATGTTAAGCTTAACATTTTTTCTTTTGACTTTTATTATGGAGTCTATTTCAGCATTAAAGATGCTGTACATCATCCTTGAAAATATAGAAACAATAATTCTTTTTAATTCCTTTAACTGCTTCCAGTTTTAATTTATTTGGCTTACATTTCCTTAAATCATGTTTCTTCACCTCTCCAAAAGAAATCTTCTATAAGAGAGGACTTTCAGTTAACAATCACTTTGCAAATATAAATTTTTACTGTAGGTTTAGCAAAACTTAGAAATGGCTGTTGAGGTTTGATCACATATCAGTCTGAAAACAAATAATTAATCCAGGCTACATTGATCCAGGGTAAATGATACACACATAGAAATTACTTGCTGTGAACCATAATATCCATTTTATAATATTTATCTTTGTTAATAACTTAAATAAAGTAAACTTAAAGTTTTTACAAGCCACTAATAACAATTGTAAAACAAAAGATAGATTTTCATTGATTAAAATAATAAATCTTATTCTATTATTTTACTAATCTTATTTTTTTTAAACTAATATAAAAATTCTTTTTATAAACTTGACATTTATCACTATGATGGTCAAATATCCAATATGATTTATTTGTCCATAATGTTGTCACAAACAGAAATAAATAAATAATCAATCAAACAAGATTGAAATAAACAACTATTAATAATTATATTTATCAAACTGGCTTTCATCTCCATTGAGACCTTCTCAAGATATGATATTATATTATACAATTCACATAAACAAATAATAATATTCACTCCATCTACTGGACATGATTTACATTATATTTCATTTTCTTTTTAAAACATGTTCATATATTATAAATAAATAAATTTAACATATAATACATCTAAAAATGTTAACAATATTTCATAATAATAGTCTAAAGAATAAACTTTCGAAAAAATATGGTAATAAATGGAAATGGTTATTATATAATAAAGCAAAGTTGAATGAAGTAAAGGATAATGTTAATAAAGTAAATAATTGCAAAGAAGAAGAAGATTATAATTTTATAAATTTGTCAAATACTAATTTTGATATTGAACAATCAAGAATTTTAAATAAAGGTGTTAAATATATTCCCTTTGTAAATAAAGATGTTCAACAGAAAACTATAGTATGTGTGGAGGCAGCAAATATAAATAATAACTTAAAGATTGATTTACAATCAAAAATTAATAGTGTTATAAATAAAAGTGTGAAGTATAATAGAAAAGAATGGAAGGAGAAGTGTATTATAAAACAAATTATTGATAAAGCAAGAACTGAAAAATTAATAATTACAAAGGTTCAAGGTTTGTGATTTTAAATGAATCAGACTATGAAAGGAAAATATATGAAGATATGGATAAACAAGGATATAAAAAATTAAACAAGGATCCTAGTAAAGGAATAAAAACAAGATGTAAAGTGTTATTAAACTATATGAAAATGAAAGGATTAATTAGTGAAAAGGAATATAAGAATTTATATCCATCACGATTTGAACATTCATGTATGTTTGGAAAAGTAAAGCTCATAAAGAAAGTATGCCAGTAAGGGTAATTTTGGACTTTAGTAATTATATACTTAAAGATTTATGTAAAATAGTATATAAGAAAATTGTAGAAACAATAGGATTTGGAAAATATTATATTAAGAATTCTGAAGAAATTGTTAACAGGTTAAATAATATCAAATTAAATAGAAATGGAATGATAGCATCATTTGATATTGAAAAGATATATCAAAGTGTGCCTAGAAAGGATAGTATTGATATTGTTATAGAAAAATTAAAAATAAGTAATGTTTTATCAGAAGAATGGATGAATACTATTTATGAAGCATTATTATTAATAGATGAGGCATTATATTTTAAATACAAGGAAGAGTTTTGGAATATAGGCAAAGGATGGGTAATGGGATGTTCAGTTAGTGGTATTTTATCATCAATGTTGGTAGATAGTATTTAAGAGAGTATAATTGATAGAGTTATAAGTAATAATGAGATTAAAGAATATTGTAGATATGTAGATGATATTGTTATTGTAGGAAATAGTAGAAGTATTAGTAAAAATTTTAATGAATTGAATGAGAATAAGTATAATATTAGATTTACAATGGAGAAAGAAGAAAATGGATTAAAGTATTTAGATATTTTTTTAAGAAGAGGGATAATGAATGAGATAGTTGTTGAACATTATATTAAAGATGAAAAGACCAGAGGGTTGATTGATCCAACTTCTTATCAGCCATGGTGCCAGAAAATGGGAATTTTAAAGGGATTTAAAGTAAAGAATGATAGATTAACATTAGATAAAACAAACCATATAAACAGAAATTAAAGATGAAAAATAATTATGTAAAAATAGGTTACAAAGAAAAGGAAATCAGACGAATTTTTGATGGTAAGATAGATAAAGTAAATGAGGATAACAGGAATAGGTATAGAGATAGTAAATGGATGTCTATTCCATATTCAGAAAAAGTATATAAAAGATTAATGAAAGATAAATTGCCAAGTAATGTAAAAATAGCTTGGAAGAATAATAAGTCCTTGGGTAAATGGTTACATAATGCAAAAGAGTTAAATGATGTTAGTAGTATGATGGGGCTGGTATATAAAATTAGCTGTGGAAAATGCAATAAAATATATATATTGGACAGACAGGGAGAACGGCAGGTGAGAGAGGTAAGGAACATGATCGAGCAATTAATAAGTCATGAGATCAGGGCCATATTTGCATTATTTGGATACAGGGCATAAAATGAAGTGTGAGGAAAATATAAGTGTTATTAAGTATGTAAAGAATTACCATAAGAGAATATATTATGAAGCATTATATATTCAAGAAAACTTAGACAAATGTGTAAATATAGTAAAAGGTCCAGCTAAATTAGGTGGGAAATGGGCTTTAATAAACAATTGGAAAGTGTAGGAAATGGTTGTACATATGTAAATACCAATTTATTTATTTATTTTTATTTTTTAAAAGATGTAAAATATATATTTAATTATTATTATTATTATTTTTTTTTTTTTGGGGGGGGGGGATATTGTTAAAATTTTTAGATGTATAATATGTTAAATTTATTTATTTATAATATATGGACATGTTTAAAAAGAAAATGAAATATAATGTAAATAATGTCCAGTAGATGGAGTGAATATTATTATTTGTTTATGTGAATTGTATAATATAATATCTTGAGAAGGTCTCAATGGAGATGAAAGCCGGTTTGATAAATATTTAAATATAATTATTAATAGTTGTTTATTTCAATCTTGTTTGATTGATTATTTATTTGACATTTATCAAAACAAAATTAAATCTTTTTTTTAATCTTATATTATTTCAAAGTTTGAATAATTGACCTTTGAACCTTGAGCTTTAGTCGTAGAGATGACATAAACAAATTTAAATTTGTAAACAAAAAAAAATTTTTCCTTATTTTTTTAACTTACTTGTCTACTTTTTTTTAATATTATTTTTATTAAAATTAACTACTCTTGTAATCAATTATATATCTTGCTTTTCAACTGATACAATATATAATATGAATTATATTATATAGACATTTTTAATTTTAAAAAAACATGAAAAAATATAAATATAATTAAAAAAATTTGTTGTAAATCTGTTATATCAAATCTGTATTCAGTAAAGATAAAGACACATTTACCTACAGAAATATTTATATGACCTATCCTTAGCTCATATTAATTTGGGATCTTTATCCTTCAACCAAAAATAACTAAATACCCATTTATTGCCAATATTAAATAGCTAATTGATCTGTTTATGGATTAGCTATGTGAAAAAAAAATTTTTTAACTTGCTTAAGATATAAAAAAATTTCCAAGATTCTAATCAGAGTCGAATTCAGATCATGGCTTATAGGGAGGCTTCATGTGGTTGGTTTTTTTTATGTTCACTTTTTGTGTGTGTGAGCATTATAAAAAATAAAAAAATTAAATCACATTTATTATTTTTTATTTTATTTTTTGGTCATTCTAAGTGGAATATGTTTAAAAGTAAGAGTGTAAACACCTTTAATAAGTACTTCCTCTGAAATTAATAAAATGATTCTGAATAATAAAAATAAATAGCAATGCCATAATTCTGGAAAATTGTCTTAATTAGAAAGAGAGTTGTAGAATAAATTAATGCTTTCAAGCAATTAAGAAGTGATAAACTTTATGGGGAAAGAGAAAGAAATGCAATAACTGATTACTTTATGATTCTCAAAATTTAGAATTAAAAAGATGCTTGCTTACATGAATATTAAGAGGAACAAAATAATCAAAATCTTTTAGGTATAAGTTTGAAGGAAAATGACTAAGATAATGAGATAAATATAGTTAAAAACACAAAGAATAAATATATATTTATTAAAGATCAATAATATAACTTCAATAATATCAAAAGGGAAGAAGAAAAAATTGACTGAAAATCTTACTAGTGGCATCATATTGAATCCTTAATGATTCTCCAGAATAACTCCTCATCTGATTGTAGGTTTTTTTTTAAGTCTGCTTACAGGCATTCATTATAATGATAGTGTTCATCTATTTCATTGCTAGTCAGCCTCTTTTTTTTTATAACAATACTTTTTTTAATGAATTATATCATCTCATAATTTGGCTGTGGACATGTGTGCTTCAGCTGAAAATTGATGCAGTATGATTGAGCACCCGCTTAATTTTTTTTTTCTTATTATTCGATAATAATTTCATAAATCTTCATTTTTAAAGATGTATCTCATTATCTGTAACACATCTCTCAGCAGTTAATTTTCTTTGTTGCTAATGAATGATCCAAAGAGACAAAATTGTCAACAGTTTTGTTAAGTCAGTTTCTAATTATCATAATCTTTAACTTAATTAAGGAAAAGGTAATTATGAAATGCGAAGATTAAAGCAAGAGTTAAAGAGGTGTGGAGTTATAATACAGATTGATTGATGACAATAATACTTTGAAAAATATTTCAAAATATAGTTTGAAAGCTTGAGTCTTATAATAAGGAAGAAGAGGAATTTAATAATCAATGTGCAAAAATTTGATTAAAAATAAGCAGAACTCATTTACTGTATCTTTATATTCATTACATCACTTTCATATAATAAATCAGGAGTAGGCAAGTTTTTTGATAATAAGAACCACATATCTCTCATACATTTTTGACTGTTCAAGAGCCGTACGCCATAAATCTCAGTATTTTTTACCAACCCATTAACATCCATTTTGAATGGTATCATTTAAAAGCTAAAAATTTTAAATCTTAAAATATCTGGGTTTTTTACTTGTCTTTAAAGCATTTACAAGATAATATGTTCTAATATTAATAGATAATTATACTAGTGTAGATTACTAATATAAAAGTTTAAGAAAAATGATAATCAAAATTAATATTATTTCAGAAGTCATACAGAATAGCTTTAGAAGCTGCATATGGTTTGCGAGCCACAGCTTTCTTACTGTTGAAATAAAACAAAATTTGAAAAGAAAAAGCCCTGCAGTGTATTTTATGAATTGAAATTAATGAGCCTTTTTAGAAAGAAATAAGTGGTTTATTAATAAAGTAATAATTTATTAAATATATGATGAAGATATCTTAATGATATAAAGGGCTTATTAAAGTTTATAATGTAGTTCTAAAATTGTCACACTAGACTAAATTATATTAGGTAAGAGTAGATGACAAACGGCTAACAATAATGATCATAGTTTATCTAAACTCTAACTTGCTCTCAAGGATAAACTTAATGCACTTATCTGTTGAAGTAAACTGTATGGAAATTTTGAGTAAAAATAGAGAATTTATAAAAGCATATCCAGAACAACAATCTCGTTAATATCTGTGGATAGGTTATAGATAGGCAACAAATTATGATATGAGAAAAACTGAAAGGAAAAAAGTAATCACAGTTTTGATTCAAGTCTAAAAAATGAACAGTAGAGCAAGATGCTTCTCAAATATGATAACAATAAGCAATAGAAGACTGCATGTTTGGAAATTATTTAACAGAGTAGTCACTTTTAATTTTAAATAAAATTTAGTAGCCAGATTTTTATGTAGCATAGGGCCATGGATCTCGTCAAAGAGAGCTGAGAATATAAATTTCAAATTTTTAAATTAAAAATAATTAAATTTATTTTTGTATACAGATATAGTTTTTAAATTTTAATATGAAAATTTAAACATTAACCTATTATAATGGTCGGGGATGTTGCGAAGCTGGCGTGTCATCGTATCTGCCGTACAGGGCACCACCAGGCTATTGGAACCTGGAAAATTTATATAGTAGGCAGATATGCAAGTTAAAAAGCCAACTTTTATTTTATTGACTGTTAGCCCTTGCCACTAGCTAAGGGAGCAGCAGAGATAATTTATAATATAAATTCTTATAAGTTTTAATAAAGATTTATATTCTCGAAATATATTAATATTTAAAAAAAATAAAATAAGCCACTGCCAGTAATTAACACACAAAACATTTATTAACAGACATATAAATAAAATTGAGGAATAAAATTTATCTTTAGATTTTAATGTTAATTTTTAAATTTAAATTACTATTTTAAACAATCCGCACAGATGGACATTTTAATAAATTGCTCTTTAGAATGTTGAGTATAGATAGGCTACATAGATTTCTCAGCTAAAAATTTTTCAAACCAATCATTCAATCTCAGACTAAAAGTTCGCAGCCAAACCAATGCCCGCTTCCAGATATATAGTCATAACCAATGCAATATGAAGGTGCTAGCATAAAACCATGCTGACAGAAATGTGCATCTGACAGCATGATATTATTTGAAGGATATGATCCTCGTCCAGTACAGGAATGCTTGTCTGACTGACGAAGGAATCATGTATATAAAATAATTAAGGAGAAGGGCTACGTATGGGGGAGAGCGGTCTATCTGCCGACTTATAGTCCCTATCCATAGAGCTAAAAAAAGGGTCAATGGCGCAGGAAATACGTCTGCGTCCATTGCAACACAATGACTACATCTTTGGGTCATGCATTCAGTTGGGTTCCACCAGCATCGACCTAACTACGAAATAAAAAAGCCTGAAATAAAAGCCCTTTAAAATAAACATAAACGATTAAAATATAAAGTTATTGATGGAATTGCAGAGGGAAATTTACAATAAACCCAATGGCATTCATCATAAGATGCTGCATTGACACCAATAACTTAAAAGATATACAAATAAATACGTTTGAGACACTCGGCATAAGGTGTCATATTTACCGATATCTATATATTTCAATCAGTATGAAAGTAAAAATAAAAAATAATTAAACGTTAACGAATTTATGCAGCCATCTACACCCAACTTAAATTTAATACATTTAAATAATTTAGTCAATAAATATTAATAAATAAAAAAATGGAAGTGATTAAATTAGCAAACTTAAATATTTAAAATTAAACTTAATAATTGATTTTGAAATCTTAAAAGTCAGATTCAAGTTCATTTTAAAATTAGATTAGTTGAAAGTTTGTTACATCTTGACAAAAGTTCTTAATTACTTTAAAAAAAAATTCAGTTCATATCTTACAGTAGAAGAGCTCCTGGTTCCTGGTGCCAATTCCCACGAAGTCTTTATTTGTCCTAAATTCATGGAAGACTGGTTTCTTGTTCCGGAGATGGCCTTAGCTGGTTCAATCATGGTACTATTTTATTGCGGTGCCATTCATAAATTAACAATCACTTCATTTGAAATAAGAGAGAGAGAGAGTGAAAAGTGCGTCCTTTCACCCTTCTCAAAAAATCAAGCTGGAATTATTTTAATTTGAATTTTTTTTTTCTTTTATACCAATTGTCCGGATTCACTGAACACAGTTTCCTGTTCCAAATTTTCGTTAAGGTCCAAGCGTTGGTTGCTGCTTCTATTGGACATCTAATTTTTTTTTGTTCTCTTATCTATATCTTTCATCTGACTTTTTTATATAAGAGCCTCAAAGGCTAGTTCGCTTTTCGTTTAATTTATAAAACAATCATTTCCATTTACAGAGATTACATAGGAATCTTTTAACAAAAATATTTTATCTTTAGATCTTTTTTAAAAAAAAAAAAAATACTTTTACATCTGTGCGATATATTATATACGTTAAACAACTCTTTAATTTTAACTTTTAGTTTTTAATAACTGATTTTATTTTTATTTTAAAATTATATAACAGCATATGTACACTGTTACACTATGTAGGGTGACCTAATGATCACTCAGTTTATTTTACAATTCATATATGTCAGCACTATAAACACCAGGATATACTCTTACTTGCAGTTTACAAGTTTCGTCTCTTAACAAGTATCATTAGAACTAGTGCGATTGATAATTCTTCATTAAAAATTGAACTCTGAAATGGATAAGTGAATAATAAAAATATAACATATTTACAGAGGTCATCTAATCATAGGCAGTGAAAACACAAAAAAATTCGAGTCCCAAGTGAGGGTTTCATATTTTACCATAACTGTCTCCATAGTTTTCAATACCAGATGGCTAGTAGCAGAAAATGTCATATAAAAAAATTTCTAACTATAATTTTTCTTACTTGAATTATGGACTTGTACCTTTTTATAATGATCCACATAAGCCTATATATATTATATGGGGTTTAGAAAAGTGAATTTAGGAGTAAGACAGTTGATTTTTTGAAAGAAAGGTTGAAGAATTAAAATGGTAAACTTTTTTTAAAGCATACTAAATTAAATGACAAATTAATGAAAGCTGCTTTCAAAACTGATTTATTAGTTGTTAAAACAAAAAATTTTTATACCGCTGGCAAAGATCTCATCTTACCAGCATCAATAAAAATTTGCAAAATTATCTTAATATTTCCGAAATAGCAAACCCTTTAAAAAATATTCCTGTGTGCAGTGACACAAAGGAAATAGATAGCATTGCCAACAATATTATGTCTGTGTTGTTATCACAAATCAAGCAAAGTATTATATTTGCCATACAATTTGATAAGTCAACTGATAATACAAATGATGCTAGTTTAATGGTTTTTATCAGATACTTATATAATATTCAAATTCATGAAGATCTGATAATTTATAGAAATCTCTCCAGATATTTGAAAATGTGAATAACTTATTTATAGAAAATGTGCTTGAATGGCATTTGCCCTGATGGAGCTGTATCTATGACTGGCAAAATATCAAGATTTATAGAATTAAAAAAAGTTTATCTGATGTAAGTCTTGTTCATTGCGTTATTCACAGAGTAAATTTAGTATTTCGACATATGGAAGAATCACTTAGTAATGTGTTATTAGAAGTTTCTACAATAATTTATTACATAAAAAGTAATATCACTAATGTAAGACTTTTTGAGTTTTATGCCTATATATGTACTCTAATTATGAATCTCCTTTTTATCACTCAGAAGTAAGACAGCTATCCTGCAGTAAAGTTTTAAAAAATGTTTTAATATTAAAAGATGAATTATGAATTTTGCTTTGCATCAAAAATCCCACATTATCCATCTAATTTTTCTGCTTAAAATTGAATATGTTCTTATCTGATGTTTTTTTTTTTTTTTTAAAAAAAAGTAAATAAACATTTTTCTGCAAGAATAAAGTACCAATATATTGACTCTAAACACAAAATTGCAAGTATTTCAAAATAAATCTGCATGGTTAAAAAGTTTTAAAATATTTGCTTCTCTCCATGAATTTGTTAAAGAAAATAACATTTTATTATCAGCAGAAAGTAAAAGATAAATAATTAACCATGTCACAAAATTTAAATGAAAACAAGGAATATAACTAAATAAGAACTTTATTTACTCCATCTCTACATTTTATCAATCTCCTGTGATCATCTTAAGAATTAATTGATTTGAGAGCGGATTCAACCCTTAAATTGGAATTTTGTAATAAGGGCTTTGGATCCAGTGACAAAATGAAAATTCTTTTTGGGAAACACCCATCCTTAAGTATTCTGATTCAGTTAGCATCTACATATCTTTGCAAAAATACATTTTCATCACTGTTATTAATTAAACATAAACATAGATCTTGTTTATCAAAAAAACCGTGACCTAAGCATAGCTGCCTTTCAAGCAGTTAGCCCGGGTTCACTTCCGGTCAACGTATTTGACATATGGAAAAAAAAATCTAAGAATTGCTGTGTCATATATTTCATTCAATATTTATTTTTTGTGTATTAACATTCAAACACCAATCACGTTAATTTGTTATTAAAATCTCTTTTGTTATATTATTCAGTTTTTATTATAATATTTAATGAGTTTGTTTCATATTTCATTATCTTTGTAATATTTGTAATTCTTTTAAGTATTTTGTATTATAATGAAACTAAATAAAATTATTTAAATCTAAATACAATAAAATTGTATAATAACAGGATATGCCTCTATTAAGAAATTTTTTGATGCCATGAATGTTTCTTGATATTCCAAGAGTGTTTATGACAATAAGGTTGGGAATAGTCAATATAACGCGTAATAGAATTTCTAAATAGCAAACCTTAGTTTAGGCAAAATGCTTTTTTTTTGTTTTTAAATTTTTTTGCTTAAAAGATATAAGGATTTTTAAATGAAATTTTAAAAATGCTTTAAACTTTAATTTTTTGAAAAAGAATGTTTTTAAATGAGGTGTACAACATGATGAATGTCTAACAATTACTAAAATTTTCAAAAGAAAAAACTCATGTTAGCATCTCAGGTTTCCAATATATGATTTGTGACTTCCAAGATCGTAGTATTGGAGAATGGGGGGCCATTATTATTTTTAGTTGCACTCATTTTTATAAGAAATTTCTTATACTTGTTTTTATAATATGATTACACAATATTCTGATAGTATTTATAACATTGATTCTTGAATAAATGAAAGTGCTTTAATATCCATTGCAGCACATACTTAGTATTTACTAAAAAAATCTGACATGTTTATATTATTAAAAATTTAATATTTTAATTATTAATAGTGAGCCTTTTTTTTATATTCAAATTTCCATCACAATACAATATAAACCAAAATATTGAACTTTGTATGTAGATGAATAGCTTACTTTGCAACAGAATATGTCTTGCTGAGAAGTATTTTTTTTTTTGATGAAATTATTGATTTAAATTTATTTTTTTTAGTTAATTGAAAAATATTAGTACTAAAAGTTACAATAAAACAAAACAAGTATTAAATTTATGTTATCAAATTACTTATTAAATATAAAGTTAGAATGATATAGTTATAGAAAAAAATATAAATTTTGTGCTGGAAAAATCTGTTTTTAATGTACTTTTTTTACCTATTAAAAATGCCTTTTTATGTAAATGTGTGAAGAATTGTAGGTTATTTGTCTATTATAAAAGAAGGTTGTGATTCAAGAAAGCTATAGAAATACAATGTAATAAGTTGTTATATGACATTCATAAAGCATACAAAAGATATCAAAAATAAATATTAAATTTAATGGCAATATTTTATATTTATTTTTTTATCTAAACTCTATAATGTTAGCACCTGTAAGTTTTTGTTTGAAGGAAAGGATTACTAATTATGCCACATTATGTAAGAGACAACATATCAAATGTATTGCCTGCAATCTTGTATTAATCATTGTATAACCTCTAATGATGAACAAAATCTGCAAGTCATTGAAAATATAAAATGAGCAAAAAACAACAATTGTATAAAAACTCATCATCATTGAAATCTTTCATTATCTTGTCTAATCCAGGGATAACTGGCTATTTGTTCTAAATGTAAAACAAGTTTCTGGGAAGTTTTTTGGAAACTAGAATATAATCTTGCTAAGGTATTGAATATTAATAAATTATATGATTTGAAATTTTATAGAAAATAAATGGAATGTTATTAAACAGTGTTATATTACGAAATCTTAATAAAATTTTATTTAATTAATGTATTTATATCAAATTACCTTTAGGATAGAGTATTAATATTTAATGAAAAAACTAATTAAGCGTTTGCCTGAACATAATAAAGAATTAGATATTATCATATAAATTGAAGTTAACTTTTATTGAATTCATTATATTGAAAATGTGCAATGTATTTTTATTTTTTTATAGGAGCCATGGCGGTAGCCCTGGGATCTGCAGCTACTGGTGTTTTCACTAATTCCTCAGAAATGTGGCAACAATTACATAAGGTTATCATTTTATATTTCATATTATGTATAAAAAATAATAGTAATACTATATAAATTCCTTTCAATCAGAATACATTAGATCTAAAAATTGAATTGTCTTATTTGAAATATTTGATTAAATAAAAAAAAATGTAATTATTTGAATTTTTTTTCTTTACAGGCTGGAATGGATACAGGAGATAGAATGTGGAGAATGCCTTTATTTAAACATTATAGTGTTCAAGTAACAGATAGTCATCTAGCAGATGTTAATAATATTGGAAAACATAAGCGAATGGGAGGGGCATGTACAGCTGCAGCCTTTTTAAAAGTAAATATTTTGAAAAAATCTCAAAGCTTGTAATTATTGTATATCTGATTACATGATTCTTGTACAAACTGAATTTCCAACAGTTTATGTATTATTTTGGGGGGGATTAAAGTTTAAATGTTGAAATTTGTTTTATATGATGTAATGATATGATATTGCTACTCCTTTATCAAAGTCAGGAATCTCTTAGTCACTATGCCCAGAAAAATCTATTAGCCACTTTGCTTTCTGTTGCCATTCGCCACCCTAAGTTTTTCCTATATTCTTTTCTATCCTGCTCCATCCTATTTCCAATTATCATCTTTATCCACTCCATGGTCTATATCTAATCTCCCTTTTTCCAAACCTAGAATAAAGACCAAGAATCCACTTTCTGTATAATCACTTATTTTATATTTATTCTACCACCACTTCATTATTTGTACCCTTTCTGCTTGTAAGCATTTACATTCAATTAACAGATGCCTAATATTTTCCATGCCTTCCTTACATAACTTGTAAAATAAATCACCCACATTTCTGTATTTATGTGTATATCCCCTTGTTGCTAATGATCCTGTTTGAGCCTTAAACAGTAGACTACTTTCCTTGCTATTATAAATTAACTCGCACCCAATATTCTGTTTACTTTTATATATATTTAGACTCTTTTTATTTTCCATACTAGTTCTCCAGCTCCCTATTTTTTATTAATGCATCTATTCTATCCCATTCTTTTCCACTGTAACACTCAACAATCCTCCTAACACAATCATCCCACCTTTTGAATAAATATACTGATATAAAGTCTTTATCCAAATCTTCTGCATAGTGTACTACCTTTCTCACCCACTTGTTGCCTGTCCTTTACTTATAACCCAATTGAATACTGTTTTGGTTATTCTCTTACTATTGATAAATTGCAATCTACCAAACATTTTCATTTTGCTTTTTGCATCTCTCATATAAAAACTTGATCATCCCATTTCCCCTTGAATTGCCTCCTTTGCCGTCCACACATTTTTATCTAATGCATGTCTTCCTACTTATCTTACTACTTTTTCTAAATAATCTAACACCCCTTTACTGACACATAATAATTATTACCTCAAGTTAATCCTGTTACTTCTGTCACTCCCTTCCATACAATTCTTGTCACATCATATGTATTATATAAAAACATTTGTTAATTTCTTTATCAACCCCTTTCTTTTCTTTGCTTCATTTATCAATTTTTTCTCCCATTCATCAAAGCAATTCCTCTGATTACTTAAAACGATTCCCAAATAGTTATACTTATTCACCACGTTTAACTTTATATCCCCCAAGAAAAATTCTTTCTCTTCTCTTTCTACATCATTTATTATCATTACTTTTGATTTTTTCTTCACTGAATTTGATCCCCCATCTCTTTTACCCACCCTTACACAAGTCTTCAGCACAACTTCATATCTTCCCTATTTTCTGTGCACAAGAAAATATCATCAGCAAATAAAAGACCTGACAATGTATACACTCTCTTGTCATCTATTAATGGTATCTCTACCCCTCTTCCTAGTCTTTCTATTGCCCTCTCCATTTCTCTCAAATATAACAAACAAAATAGGTGACATAGGGCATTCTTGCCTTAATCCCACCCCATTTTTAACTCTTAACTGATTCTATATTTCCTAATTGATATGTATAGTAATTATTTTCATATAATCTCTTAGTACGATTCATTAAAGCTCCATTCATTCCCAAATTTACTAAACTTACTCATAATCTATTTCTATTTACTCTATCATAGACCTTCTCTATATAAAGACCATATATAACTGCTGACCTATATTCCTATTCATATCTATAAGTTGTGTGACTACAAATAAACTATCTCCTATATGCCTATCCATTCTAAAACCTCCTTGCATTTCTCTCTTATATTATTTTCTTCTAACCATTTTGCCATATGTGCAAAAACTTTATATAATACCTATGTTACTGCTACCCTCTTTATCTACTAATACATAATCTATTGTGTGAAATATATTAATTCTGGACTATGTGGATTGCCCCTCATAAATATTTGATAAATTTCCAATGTTCATATTCACTCTGACAAAAAATTTTCAAAAGCTCTTCTTTTTTGTTATCCAAGTCATCAATTTCTTCAATGTGCCCATTCGTATCCCCTATAATCATTATTTTCTTTCCCTTTTTTAAAAAAACTCTGTATATCCTTAAATACATATTCATATAATCTACTGTTCCATTCCATTATAGTTTGACTATCTCCAGTGGCCATATATACTAAGCTACCATCCATTCTCATCTTCCTAATCTTATCTCAAACCATAAACGTTCTTGATACTTTGTAGTATTTAAATATTTTTTTGACATAATTCCTATACCACTATCCCTTTTTTCTTTTCCATTTATATCTTGCCATACCAAATTTTCCAGTTAAGTTTTTCTCTTAGATGTGTTTCCACTACTGCTAATACCTCAAGCCCTTCTTTTTTAACTACTTCATTTAATTCCAACCACTTTTCTGGTCTCCTATCACCTTGCGTATTCAAATATCCTAATTTAATTTCTTCCTTTCTTACTACCTTTTTATAAATTCTTTTGACTCTTTCTTCTTTATTACATTTGTAATTAGTTTATCATTAGTTTTACATACCGATTCTCTCCACATCTACATTTATATCTTGATCAGCTAGTCTTTGTTTACTTCTTACATCCTGTCCATTCTTAACCATCTTTTTGATAATACTGTAATTTAAAACCCTACCCCTCTCTATAAGTTTCTCGAACTATATTTTTCATCAATCAAATCCCTAACTCTTCACTTCCTTGTTTTGCTAAATGCAATCCATGTTTAACTATAATACTCCCTCTTACTTATAAAAAAATCCCACACATCCACAAACATAACATTATTTCTGTTACATAATTTTTTTCAATCTCTCATTTATAGAATGTGCCCTATCTTACATATATCTTATTTATTGTCGAATCTTGGTAGTAATCCTACTACTCCCACTCTTCTTTTAACCTTATTCAAACTACTAATCAATTTTTTGTAATCATGCATTACTCTCTCCAATGGCTCTGATAAATTCTTTGTCCCCACTGTAACAAACATCTTTCTGTAACATCCTTAATTCTAGCTCCAGGCAAACATACTCTTACACACCTATTTCTATTTTCCCTTACAATTACATCTCCACATCCTCTGATTAGCGAGTCCCCTATCAAAATTGTCTCATAGTTTACTTTTCCTAATTTATGCGATGCAATAGCTTCTCCTTTATTGAAGTCAGGAATTTCTCGGCCACTATGCCCAAAGAAACCTGTTAAGTAACGTCTGTTGAGCTCATTGTGAAGTAGGATATTAAATAATGTACATAATAACTAATTTCTGTATCTGTAACAGTAACAGTGCAAACTATTAGGACAGGTTTTATGAGAACTCATTAGCTTTGCCATGCTATAAATGTCAATGTAATTATGCAATAATATAATAAATTATATCAAAGATGTGCTTACTATATCTATGACTTAGGTTCGAGTTCAGGTTAAGTAAGTTTGAAAACTGCACATCTAAAGCCAACCCAACTAACTATTTAATATTTGTCAGTAAATAGGTATCTAGTTGTTACAAAAATAATAGGTTAAATATGGATGGTAATAATTGGCAAACTTGGTAACAATGACAGATAACTATTAAAATAATAGTGTGTACAAGTATCAACGATGGTACAGGTTGCTGGATGGCACTATTCCTCCTCAAAAACAGTTAAATATATCATTTCTGAGGCAGGCTGTAATGACCTGCAGTGTGTTATGCTAATTTCTCGCAATTCACACTTGGTTCAAGCGCTCTGTTCTTACTCTCCGAATGATCACTATTGAACCTTGTGTATCATATAATTTGAGGAGCTGTATATTTGAATTCAACACAACTTTTTTAATATTATTAAATCACTTTTTATTTTACATTCGAATTATGTAGTATTATGTAGAAAAATTTATCAAAGAATCGTGTTTTTTTTAAAACTTTGTTTTGAAGGGTGTAAAATTAGACAAACTTTGTTTGTAAGCATGATTTATTTGATAAAGACATTATCCGTGAGATCTTCGAGAAAACAACAAAATGGCACATAGTTGTTTGATTTTTAATGTTAAGTTTACAAACTTTTTAAATGTACGGCGATTAAAAGAAAAAAAAAGTAAAGTATAGTAAATTGTTTACTATATACTTTTTAAAAAATATGTCAAAAAAAGATAATAAAAAAGACATTTCTATTTTCTCCAAAAAAAAAAAAACCATAGCAATTAAAAAAAAAAACTATAGTAAATCATTTACTATAGTTTTTAAAATACACCTGGGTCTCGTTTTATGCGGTAGATAGGTTCCGCAGAAAACGCACACAAAAGAAATCGCAAAAAAATAGACTTAACTTATCTTGAAAAATGGGGTATAGATTTTGTCAATTTCAGAAATCACATAAAAGCAAAGCAACAAGGAAAAATTACTTTAAAATTCGCATTAAAAAAATAAGGAAATAAAGTATGACTAATAAAAAATTTCAAATATTTGAAAAAAATTAATACAAGACAAACTTTTTTACTTTTTTTATTAACTACAGTATTTAAATTTACATTTTTTCATACATATTTTAATCATTACCACCATTTGACAATATGCGTTCGTTTGTGAACTGGTAAGAAGAAATCAGATTCGTGACGTGATGTACAACTAGCACCACTTTTAGTCTTGTGCTGTGATAATGGTTTTCTGTTTCTATATTAAAAAAATGAGATCGCAATCAAAACAAAAAGATTATACATTATCATTAGAAAGATTATTTTCAGTTTACAAAATCAATAAAATCTTCGTTATTATTTATTTCTGTTATATCTAACAAAATACATTTTAAAAGTTTAAAATTTTTGAATACTTATTGTGATATTTTTATATGTAAGTATAAATCTATTATTATTATTTCCTCATTAGTATAAGTATGTTATTTACATAGAAGCTAAGATTCTAAATACAGCTTCAGGCCATATTCATGTTAGCTGCTAATATAACGTTATATTTTTGAAAAAAAAAAAAGTATTTCAAGTCAAAATAAGTTATTAATAATTTAAATTTCTTGATATCTAATAAATATAGTGAAATATGAAAGATATTAAGAAGAAACATGAATCGCATAACTTCAAAATCGCATTAAAATAACTCATGTATATATCACTTGTTTAGTAATATGTCAAAAAAAAAGGTAATAAAAAAGAACATTCTTTATTATTTATTTAATAAAAAAGAAAATAAGATAAAAACACAATATTTAATCCAGACCGCTCGATGGCGCTGTTGCTAGTGAAAAACAAATAAGATATAACGTTACCGAGCTGTTTTTATTTTGTTGTTTTATGTTTTTAATTTTTGGATTTGATTTTTTTTTTTTTATGTATATTTCTTAAAAATAATTTTTTTTTTTTGGCTTTTTAAAACATTGTCTTTTTTTTTTAAAACAAACATTTCTTTTTTCTAGTCTTTTTTTTTAAGAAAGTTTTTTTTTTTCCAGTCTTTTTTCTTGTTTTTGAAGAAACTTTTTTTTGTTGTTGTCATTTACCGTGTTTTTATTCATAAACAAATACATAGAAATTGCTTTTTTACTTTTAAACAAGGATTTCTCGACAGAGCTCTCTAAGAGTTGTCATCATAGACACATTTCCAACTCAGCTCCAATACACTTCACTGTAAGCCCCTTCCCAGTTCCAATAATAAATATTCAGCAGCCCTCAAACCACATTCCATATAGACCGAATGAATACCTTCGGCGACATTGACGCGATTGACATTCCATTTCAGATGTTTGACAACGCCTTAATTTCATTAAACCATCACAAAGAGTTTTTCTGAGTGGGTAAAATATTTTTTTGTTGTTGTTGTTGAAGGAAAGTCACCGCATCTGCTTCTGTAGCAGGTAAATCTAAAAACTTCAATGCCGAATGGTCGTCTGCCATTTAACTGTTTTGATCTCGAAAAGTATCGGAAAGTGTGCAACTTGATCGTGAACTTTGCCGAATCGTGATTTACACTCCTCATTTAGTGAATTGTGACCCCTGAAAACGAAAGTAGGGGTGTTTGAGAATTCATTACATTTTTTACTAAATCCCATAAATTACAATACATTTAACCAAAAAAAATCCGTTCTAAAATACTTTTTGTCATTACAATTACAGAAACCTTCATATCATATGCTACACAATAGTCAAGAGTAATGTCTATAGAGAGTGTCGCAACTTGTCGCTAATAATGTTCTCATGCTAGTGATGTTGGGTGAAGGGTGCACTTCAACAACATCTTAGTGTTTGAACAGTTTACAGGCCATAAAATATATGAGCAGCCTTGTAAACAGCATATTTCTGCTTTAGCATAGAAACAGCGCCATCGGGCGGTGTGGATCAACAGACCATATATTACCGTTTAATAAGTAAAAAAAAAAATAAGAAGAAAGACGTTCTTTACTATTTATTTAATAAAAAACAAATTCAGATAAAAACACTATATTTAATCAGTTCTTTAATAATATGTCAAAAAAAAAGAATCAGTTTCTTACTAATATGTCAAAAAAAAAAGGTAAGAACAAAGACGACGTTCTTTACTATTTATTCAATAAAATAAAAATTAAGATAACATGATATTTAATAATATGTCGAATCTGTTCTTTAATAATATATCAAAAAAAAATGTAAGAACAAAGACGTTCTTTACTATTTATTTTATTTATTTAATAAAAAAAAATTAAGATAAAAACATGATATTTAATATGTCGCAGCCAGGTAATGTTATATTTCAATGTTTTTGACTAGCAACAGCACCATCCAGCGACATGTACCGTCGTTGATACTTGAACCTAATAGGGATTAGAAATCAAAAATTGTTTACCATATACCATTAATGATATATCAGTTACGTTTAGACAAATAAAAAAACATTGTCGTTTAGTTTTTTAAATATCTTTATACTGATTTTGCACATTTAAAATTATGATAAGTATTTAATTGAAGCATTTAAATGTGTCATGGCATTATTTTTTTTTACTTAGAATCAATCAATGCACATGCCTGAATGTTCAGGCTGACCAGTTCTAATTATTTTTTATTTATATAATAATACATATCATTCTTTGCTTTTATTTTACACTAATAATATAGTGTACCACTAATGTTCACAGTACATTTAAAATTGTTGTTTACAATTATGTAAAATAAAATCTGATATTTAAATAACAAAAAAATGTGAAATTAAAATATCTCATTTGAAAATAAAAGAAATTATAAAAGTTTAAAGAATAATTAGAAGGGAGGGAATTTAACTTGGCAAAAACTAAACTTTAGAATAAATTAAGAAAGTGGTATTTAGAAAGTTAGTTTTATTAAAAGAAAATGCAGTTAACTCGGGGGAAATTTAACTGAGACAATTTAAAACTATTAAAGAAAAAAAAATCTTAAAAACTAAAAAATCTCTCCATTTATTTAAAATAAAATAAATATATGTGTGCATAAATAATGATGATTTTAAATATAAAGAAAATAATAAAATATGTGCATGTTAAAAATAAAATAAAATATGAAAGTTAAACAAAAATATGAAAGGAAAGCTCATAATTGAAGTTAAAAAATTCCCTCAAAGATTGCATATACTGATAAGCTACATAGGAATGGGAATTAGCAATGGCTACTAATTAACTAATTAAAATCCATAATCAACAGGACTAATTAAATGCATCTTATCCTAAATTTGATCTACAAAAGAAGCAGATTTAAAATATTTGATTAAAAAAACAACAGCAAGATCATCACATAAATACGGCTGAAAATTTCATCAGTCAGTCATTTGCATATCTAAAGTCAAGCACCTATTAGATTTATTTTTTTTCAATCAATACAATGTAGTGCTAGGCAGTTTTTCAGAGCATGCAAGCTCCAACCTTCATCCACAAAAACATCAGCAGTCTGCCCGTCTAATAATTTGAAACCGCCAAAAAGTGTCTAACTGTCTTGAGTAAGAAGTATCCCGGAACTGCAATCACCAGGACCGCATCAGAAGCCTAAAATCCAACCGGTTGGTAAAACATAATGCAAAAAGAATAAGAAGCCACAATGTTTAAAATCCTATAGGTAATAACATTTTCTTATTACAGTTCCTGATATTAATTAAAGTAGCCATTGCAATCTTTGAGTATTTCCAGAGCCAGTATAAAATGAACTATCTATGTGCAGATTTAGTGAAATGAACAGATGTTGGTAGAACTTTCTTAAATATACAAATAGCTTATGATAAAATATATGTGTGTGTTTTAATGCTTTGTACTTATTTTAATGATTTATATTATATTACTATTGTGTGTTTTATTATGAATGTGTGTGGTTATCATAAATAAAATCATTGTTTATTTAATTAAAAATTTATAAAATTAGTTTACAAATTATATTAAACATTTTGTTTAAAATAAGGCATTTATCTGTTAATCACTGTCAGTGAATTCTTTAATTATACCACTAAGAACAACTTAGCAGAGAAATTATATAAGCAGTTTATTGTTATATTATAGTTCGATTGAGCTAGTTGGGATTTCTTAGGCACTGAATTAGTTGCCGTTATTCAAGGCATGTCATGTAGTTAGCTGGCGCTTGAAGTTTACTTCGAAACAAAAAGTGCTTTGAATGACAGGTGTTGAATTCAGCAGTCGAGAAGATCTGTGGCCTGGAAAGGTGGTTGTGGTTATATATTTTATATAGCTTTGGCCTGGTCATAGGTACCCTCTGGGTATTATGCTTCTCTGCCTAAGGGGACCAGTGTGGTGTAATACTTAAATTGCAGTTGGAGTAGATCGAATTTATATAATAAATAATTATATCATATTTTTTATATACAACAATTTATTTAACAATTTGTTTATAGAGTAAGTTTCACAATTTTGTTCTCTATTAAACAGTAAAAATGTTATTCCATATGTATTTATTTTATTTGATCTACTTTCCCCCGGTTCAATAGATAATCCTTTATTTTATTTATGAGTAAGTAAAATGTTTATATTTGCTCCTTTGTCAAAGCAATAATAATTCCAATGACCTTTGCTTGTTGCATTCTGATATTAGCTGCAATATTTTAGACTGTGAAGAAGATAAATATCATGATAATTAGAAGTAGATTTAAAATAGTTATGTTGTATATAGCAGTGGTCTGCAACCCTTGCACCGCGGACCGGTGCCGGGCCGCAGAAGTTTTTTACCGGTCCGTGGTAGACTGGCAGGAAAGTTTGTAATAACAAAATAATGAGTTTAAACTTTTAATTAATATAAACAATTTTTATTTATTTTTCATCTCATTTTTACCCAATTAAAAAAAAAGAAACAGAACGAAAACAAAATTTAAGCAATCATACATAAATTAATTTGTTTTTCAAGTTATCACAGATGTTTATGGGGGGGGAGGATAGAATTAAATTTTTTTTTACTTGTCTAAAAAAATTCAAAATTTAAAAAAAAAAGTTTTTTATTATACAAACTCCATATATATATAATTTCATCTTGTATATTTAACATTGTTCTTTTGATCAGTTATAACAATTATGCTCATCTAAGGCTAAGCAGTTTACATTCTTTAAGAAAATTTATCTATAGACTTCTGCCGGTCCGCGAAACCTTATCCTTATTTTTGCCAGTCCGCAAAACCTTATCCTTATTTTTACCGGTCTGCAGGTGTGAAAAAGTTGAAGACCACTGGTATATGGTATATACAGTTCTTCATCATTATGTTGAAATTAACAGTAAGTAGTTATTAATAAACTTTTTTTTTACCAATAAATTGCTGGACAGTTTGGTTAATTTCATATCATTTGAGTGGATAGTACATAATGTTAATAGACTGGAGTCTGCAGTCTTTATTATAGAATTAATTTCTGTCTAAAGAAAATACAATCATCTGAATAAGATTATGAAATACTTCATCACTGACTGCATTGCTATCAGTCCTGACTTGCTACCTAATTTGAAGTAGTTGTTACTCCTAGATTAAAATGCCATTAAATGATAATTGTTTGTTTAACATCTGTCTTCTTTCATATAATTTTAATCAGTAACACAAATATCCCAGTAATAGACTTAAAAATAGAGATGCATGAGCATTTTAATATGGACTTTTAATAACTAGCAATATTAAATAGACTAATCAATATTAAAGGTAATTATTTTTTCAGAATGTTTTTAAATCATATATTCCATCTGATGTATTAACATAAAGTATATTGCAGTTTAATTTGGAGAATTTCATGCCAGTATAGCAACAAAAATAAAACAACATATTTTCTTTTGTAATGGATCTAAGAAAAATCCTATACCAATGTCTTTATTTTTTTTTTTTGGAACATGAAAGGGATAGTGACCATTTGTTTGACCTTCCAAAGATGAAAATTATTTGCACTGAGCATGTTAGAAAGAAAGTCAAAGATCACAGTTTATCATCAATGTAGATAGCACTATAAATAAGCATGCAACTAAATACATATTGAGACATAATGGGAAAACATCTATATGTATAACATAGATTTCCTAATATTGGCTAAATATTAAAGAGTGAGAATTTATTTGTAATAGAAATTATAAATATTAATGTTAGAATTTGAAGTTGTAGTTTTGAAACCGTACTGCCGCCATCAGATGGCGCTGCCACATCATCAACAACCGGCCTGAAAATGGCAAGTGATATATTTTTTTTTATTATTTAAATATTATTTAACTATAGTTATATTTTTTTCAAAATAAATGGATTAAGTTTACTTTGTGCTAACAGTGACCAATTAATATCATTTTTTTTAAAAAAAAAAGATAATAATAAGGAAAATATTATAACATTATATATTACAGTATAAGCATTATTACAAGCTTTCTCTGTAGTGTACTATGATACTAGAATGTAATTTTTTATCAAATAATGGAATTAACCGCAATGACTACCAGCAGTATTCAAATACCTTAATTTCATATTTTTTAAATTCAACTGATATCCATCTCAGCATTTTCTTAAGTATATACCTATTGTGCAAAAACCAACTTAGTTTGAATTTAGCTCATATAGTATAAGTTTAAATTGCTGATATTTTTTTGCAATAATCACAATTTTTTTTCTACTTTTTAAGACAAATATTATAAAAAACTTATTGCAACTAATGACAACAATAATAAAAAGCAAATTTATTTCATAATAATAACTGATTTTAAGAAAATAATCAACTGAATTCAATTAAATAAAAGTAATTTTATTTTATTTTTGCAATTTCATGGCTATATTTTTTTGTAAATAATACTTATAATTAAAAAAATCAAATTTGGAATATTTATAAAAAACAAATACTCTTTGTAGGAGGGTATAGGATACTGCTTATAGTCTATACATTACTATACCATGTTGTAGCCATTATTGCAGGTTTAACTCTTTGAAATATTCTAAAATTTAATTATGATCACAGAACAATAACACAGAAGTATATTTTTATTTATATACAAGTATGTAAAAACAAAATATATGCATTGAATAAATTAAAACTTAGGAAAGTTAAAAACATCTTTCTTGGTGGTAATAATGAAAAAAAGATGTGAGTGGATGTCAAAAGATTCTACTCAGTTATGATTTATAGATTTTATCATTTATTTTGATGCAGTTTTTATTGCTTTCATTGAAATAATATAATTGGTATAATATGTAATGAAAAGCTACAATTAGGCATGGTATTGAAGTCTTTCAAAAAGTAAAGTCTACTGCAAAAATTAAAAGCAATATTGCAAGATATTTAATAAACAATCAAAAGAACTGGCATGTATGTGGACTTTTTATGTTTTATACATTAGTTTGATCAATTACCAGAATGTTCATTTTTAATTTTATCTTTTTTCTTATGTAATTAGAAAGGCTATGCATATTTTCAAGTAGCTATTAATGAGGGGAAAAATAGAGTACTGATGAATTTGTTACTAAGTAACTTGAGGTAGCCATTGCATATTATTTTCATTCAGTTGGTAAAATTGTTTTTACCCCTCCCCTTCTCCATTTTTAATCTTTCTCATTTGGAAATCAAAATTCATAATTGGAAAAAGAAGCTTTAAACTGTTGTCAGCAAGAGCTGAATTGTAGCACGATGATGGCGTTTCTTGAAATTTTGTTTTCTTTTTTAAATTACGTAAAAACTATGAGGATGACGTTGACAGAAATTGCAGCCTTCGATACTCCTCTCTATTACCATTCGAATGATACATATTGCATTGATGTCAGATAAAATTTGAATTTTTTACAATTATTTTAAAAATTAGATGAATTTTTATTTTCTGATCAATTTACTACTTTACATGAGGCGATAAAGGCAGAAAATCTTTATCGGCCTTATAATCCTAATATAATGGATTAGAAATGTGCTGATAATTCGGTTATGAAGGCCTTCGATGCAACATAAACTTAATTGCAGAATATCGTAAGTTATTAATTTTAATATTTAAAGTTATAAATATTAATTCTTATTAAGCGCAATGTCAGCATGTAATACTTATATAAAGCTAAACTTTAGTACATGCGCCTTGTGTGCTTAATTTTAGCAAGAGAGATCTCTACAAATCACAACACGAGATTCGACTTTATAAAGATAAGAGGGACCCTCTTATCTCTAACCTGTAGAGGGTCTCTCTTGCTAAAATTAAGCACTCAAGGCGCATGTACTAAAGCTTTAGCTTTATAATTTTAATATTGTAATTTTTTTTTAAATTATTTAATTTGTTTGCATTTGTATTGGTGTGTGTGTTCTATATAATTAATAATATATAATATAGATTTATGCTTTTTATTATACAAATATTTGAAATAGAGTCACTCTTCACATACCTGGAGTCTAATAGTATACAAATTCAAATATAACAAAAGTTGTTTTGCAGAATATCGTTAAGTTATTAATTTTAATTTTTAATATTTAAAATTTTTTTAAATTATTCAGTAAATGGAACATTAATTTGCTTGTGTTTGTTATAACAAATAATGATTTACATTTATATAGCAGTGCAATGTAAATTTTAAAAACTAATAATCAAATGTACAGAAAGGTTGCAGTTGATAAAGCATTCACAAAATTTACTGGGCATAGTACCATGTGAAAATATAAACACTTAAAACTAATAAATAGAGATTTCAAATGATGTTTATGTAGTACTAGCCACAATGGTTATGCATATACCACATGGAATTGTATATGAATCAAATTCTGATTCTTGTCTATGCCTTGATATTCATGCTGTGGAGTCAGTAGTTTTGCCACATCTTGCATCACATTATTTTCAAGTCTATAACTGGCAAATGAGCTATATGCAAATAAATTATATCTCTGTGGGACAATAAATATAACAAGATAGCATCACTGGTGTGTGTAAAGAATATAAACATCACTGATGTACACAAAAAATATAAAATGAAGAGATGAAATTCATTTTATCAGTGATACAGACAATAACCTACAATTTCTAGTTTTAAATAGAAAAGAAGCCAATTGCTATGATGACAAATGCATATCCATCTTCTGGAAATGATTTGTTTTATATCTTTTATTAGAATGAATATTTTTCTTATGGACGCCTTTGAGATTTGTCAACTTTGGGGTACAAGATAAAAATGAAGAATTCTTATGCAAAAACTTTTGGAGATTCTGAAGCTATGGATTATCTCAGGTAAGAAGTATTATATATGGTTTGAAAGATAATTTTGTGAAGAATACATGATGAATTAGAAATTATGAACAAACAATAAAGTAATAATTATGTCAGATGTTGAAATTTCTTTTTTTCCTTATTTTTTAAATGGTAATCACTATTTGTCTTAGCCTTATTGTTTTCCTTAGTTTTTCTAGTTTCTATCAATGTAAAGTTTTTTGCTCTAATAATATTAAAACTGAAGTTATTGTGAAAATTGTGTCTCAAATCAGATTTTTAAAAATTCAATATGGTGGGCTCGCCAGTCAACAAGTTAAAAAAACTTTTTTCAAAAATCACTTGACTTCACCTTATGAAAATTACCATATAAAAAAAAGTTTATTTTTAGATTTTTTTTTTACTCCCAGTAAAATATTAATATTTTTAAAATCTTTGTTAATAATGAGTGTTAAAAGAAAAATTATTAGCAAAAATGTATTTTTTTCTATAGAAATTATTTTTTCCAATTATTATATTATTACATAATTTAAAATTACGATCTAGCAGTAAAATAAATTCTTCATTTTATTGCAAAGATTTGGTTTTTTTTCATAGTAGAAGATAACCATTTTAAAATCATTTTCCACATCAGAGGTTTTTTTGTGTGTGTTTCATGAAAATAGTTCTCAATTATTTAACAACTAATGCTAAGTAAATTAGTTCTTTGTTCATTATTTTATTTTTAATATTCTCTTTATAGGTATTCTGCATATAAAATTTGAATTTCTTGTTTATTCTACCAATAGTAAAACTGTTTAATTAATAATGTAAATATTTATCAGTTTTTCTAAGCAAATAATATTGCATATGTTCAAATTTCTAAAATAATTTTATAAACATATTTTTTATAACCATCTTTTAGATTTAATCACCGAGATAATATTCCTGAGAATGGACGCAAATCTAGTAATGTTTTATAGGTATCGTTATTTGTTGCACAAATATTTAACAAAACATTTTTCAATATATATTTCAGATTTGATATTTGAATATCATTTAACAAAAAAATTCAATTTTGCATATATGCATAGAGCACTAATTAAAATACAAATTATAATCTACATATTAATGTTATTGTTTTATTTTACAGGAGTTTGTGACTATAAAAAATTGGTTGCATTTAGATATTGCAGGTGTAATGGAAAATAAAGATGAAGTGCCTTATTTAAATAAAGGAATGACAGGTATGTTTTTTTTTAAAAAAAATTAATCATAAAATGCACAAAATATTTAAATGTTCTAAGTGAATATTTAAAAAAGGAATGTTTGATTTAAAAAACAAAAAAGTTTGATAATAAAATAATATATCATTTTCAAATATCATATTTATCCCTCCCCCCCCCTCCCCTTGCTAGTTGGAAAAGAACAATGAGAAATTTGGATAATAAAATATAAAATTATTAAACACAGAAGAAAGCATTTGAAAATTTTTTTTAATAATATATGTGATTCATTATAATAATTGTTTGTCACGTGGCAAATATAATAGTAAATATTAAACGGAAAGAGAATAATAATAACACTAGTCATATTAGCAGAATATTTTTGACATCATGTAGCTCAAAAATTCCTATTAACATTTTTTTTTTTTCCATTTACAGATAGAAGTCTATAAAGATGGTAGTTTAGCAAACTTTTAAGAAAAACGTGTTCAGTTTCTTAATCATTTGAAATAGTAGATATGTAATCTTAATGAAACTATCTTTCAGAAATGATAAAATATATTTAACAAAGATCCCTTCTCATTTTTACATCCCCGTCCCCCACCTGCTTTTTTAGAAAAGAACAATGAGAAATTTGGATAGTAAAATATAAAATTATTAAACACAGAAGAAAGCATTTAAATTGTTTTTTTTACTTAGTATGAAACATTTCTATAATGTTCTATTGAATATTCATTCTATTTTACACTGTTTTTATGAGTATTCATGTATACTCCTTTTTCTGCATTTTTTTCTTAGTGCCTTTATTTTTTTCTTAGATTCGATTATTTAACAATCTTTTCCATATCTAAAATTGACAAATTTATCACATATATATATATGTACATGCACAGATGTATTTTATATCAATTTTGTGTGTGTGTGTATATATATATACACGTTATACATGGAACGTTGTTATAAAATACAAGTTTTTACATGTAGGTGTAAAAAATAATAAATATAATGTTTATCAATTAAGCTTTGAAGACTACTAGACAGTCAAAACTATAAAAAATAGAAATGCAAAAAGATATTATCCAAAATGAAAATTAAAAAAAATAGAATGTTAATATAAAAACAGATGTCATGGGGAACTTGGAAAAATTGTTTCCAATATTCTAGTTTAGTTAGCATTTCAGAGAATTCTCTCTTCTGTATTTTAAGCATCAGTCACCAAATATACCAACCAGAATTACTGAAATTCTTAATAATCATCATGATAGGTAATTAATTGGCAAAAGTGAATATACATTCTGGAAAATGTATAAAAGTGAGTGATTTAATAATTCTATGAAATATCAGATGACAGAAGTATTATTAAATCTGTAAAAATATTACTATTCTTGTTATATATTAACAAAATAAAAGCTCATCCATTCTTAAAAATTTATAAAAGTGAATGATTTAATAATTTTATGAAATGTCAGATGACAATTAGAAATATTATTAAATTTGTAAAAATATTATTATTATTGTTTTATATTAACAAAATAAAAGCTCATGGAATTTTGTTATAACTGAAATATTAATCATTCAGTTCTAGATTTAAATTAGATACAAAAAATTATGTGACTAATTTTCTTACAAAATTTTGATTCATTTCTTTTATTAAAATAATATTAAATAAAAAAAAATTTTAAGATAATAGTTTTTTTAATAATATTCTGCTCCTTTTTTGCTGAAAGTTTTTACACATTAAAGCAACATTTTGTTTAGTATATTCTTGTAGTTGATCTGATAATTTTATATCAATAAAAGTAAATTTCATATAGTAGTCAGTATATATACATATATATATATGAAAATAATCCCAGTGCTTAATGCTAAACTGAAATAAATATCCAAATATTAAATCACTCCACAATGGTTAAGAAATTCAGCACCACCCTCTAGGAAATAAATATATGAGTTTGTATTTCAAAATATTGAAATATGAACTAATTCGATATTTAAGATGTAATAGCATACAGATTCAAAGTAGTATCATTTTGAGGTTGGCTATTTTGAAATATGGATTCCAATATATTTATTTCACAGAGGGCTGTGCTGACTTTCTTAGCCATATGGGGTGATTTAATATTTATATATATATTGTAACGGGCACACATGCCGTTCCATTATTTATTTTAAAAAATTTAGACATTAAAAAGAAAAGTTCACATATAAAAACTTTTTTAAGAAATAAAAAATTGAAAGTTAAAAGTCATTTAAACTTTATATATATATAAAATTGCACAGATGAAAAATTATTAGAAGAAAACTTTGTTAAAAAAAATAAAAAGTTTTAAAACTAAATATTAAGAAGGAAAAAAACTAAGAAGCTTAAAAGACTTAAAGATAAAAAGAATGTACAATAATTTAATTAATCCTATTGTATAAAATGGAAATGATTATTTTAATTAGTCCAAGTGAACTAGCCCTTGGGCATTCCAAAATGTATAATGAAAGGTCAAATAGGAGAGAAAAAACAATAGAAACTAATAGCCAATAAAAGAAATCTCTCGGGAAACAGACCTCAACGAAAAGACCATCATTGTCACGACATAATGTCCACTGGATCCGAAGGTTTACAATAAAAGGAGAATGGAGAAGAAAAAAAAGGAGAGGAGTGTGCTATATGTGTTAGTGCAGGGAGAGTTGAAGGAGAAGGGATTGAAAGACACACTTTCAATTCCTTCAGTTTTTCTAAAAAAAAAAAAATGAAATCGTTTTCCATATTGCGGACTATAGGCTATCAGGTCCCGGAAATAAAATACCAGCTACAGTAAAAGACCTCCAGATGGATCAATAAAATGTCCAACAGCATATCAGTCTACCCAGGACATCAGGTCAATTAACACTGGAACCCAAATTGCAAGCAACTGTAAAGGATGAACTTTTCTAAAACCGTAAGAACTTTATGAACTCTAATATTAAACATTAATTTGAAAACAATAAGAACTCTAAATTCTAAACTTCTCAATATTTAAATACAAGTAGAATTTCCTATCTGACTAAATTATTTATTAATTATTTTATTGAATGTATTTTTTTTTTAAATCATTTCCATTAATTTATTTTTTCATTCTTTTAAGTTTTTATTATGATTTTTTTTTTTTTTTGTTAAACAACTTTTAATAAATGTTAAATTTAAGTCGGGCGTGAATGGCTGCATAGATTCGTAAAGTTAGGTTAGTTTAAGGGAGGGTAAATCTTAGGTTAATTGTTTCATAGTTAAATTGGGTTAATCGATTGGATATATTGATGTAATTAGTAAATGTAGTATGTAGTCCGCTACGTGCAGGATCACATGATACGCCGCACTTGGGTGAAATAAGCCTATTTCTTATTGACCATCGGAGACACGGTATTTCCTGCTCCGTGGATCACCCCTTTGCCTATGGAATGGGATCATAAGTCGGCAAAAAGGGCCGCAATCCCTTCCTATGGAGTTTTTTTTTTTTATTGTTCTTCTCGCCAGACAGATGTAACATTCCTGTACTGGACCAGAGACAATTTCTTCTCTTAACCATGCTGTTTAGAGGTGTATTCCTGACAGTATGGTATTGTGCTGTCGTATTCATACTGCATCGAATATATCGATATATCAGATAGATTGGCGTTGGTTTGACTGCGAACTTTTGGCCTAAGGTTAAATCAGGGATAGAATATTTTCTTTTCAAATGCAATCTATATTGTCTATTCATACTCGACACTAATAAAATATTAAATTCATCTGAGCGAACTTATAAAAGTTAAAACGTAAATTAAATTCTAAAATAAAAAGTTAAAAATGTAAATTAAATGCTAAAGTAAAAGTTAGACTAAAATAATAATTCTAAATCTTATATATGTCTAATAAAATATTTGTGTGTGTTATTACTGGCAGTGGCTTCTTTTTTCTTTTTTTTTAATATTGAAAATATTTTTAGATAAGAATTCATATTTTATAAATCTCTGCGTCTCTCTGAGCTAGTGGCACGGGCTGACGGTCGGAATAAAACATATGTAAAAATTAGATCTTAACAGCGCATATCTGCCTACTCTATAAATTTTCTAGGTTTAAGTAGCCTAGTGGCACCCTATAGTGCAAATATGGCAAGACTACTAATTTCTGACATTATCTGACCGTTATATTATATATATTGATACTATTGTTATATTTTAAAGAATATTTATAAAAATGCAACAACAATTAGATTACATAATGATACTAGGAAAGTCAACATTGAGAAGGATGTAAGACAGGGTGACTCCATATCTCCAAAACTTTTTACAGCAGTGCTGCAAGAAGTATTTTGTTGATTAGAATGGGAAGCTAAAGGAATGAAAGTAAATGGGGATTATTTAAGTCATTTATATTTTGTAGATGGTGTAGTTCTTTTTGCAAATAATGCATTAGAGCTGCAAGAAATGTTGCAGGAGTTATCAAATGAAAGTGGGATTAAAGATAAATGTAAAAAAGACTAAAGTACTATTCAATTGATTTTCTCAAAATATGAAAATAAAGATTGATTATGATGAGTTAGAAGAAGTTAACAACTACAAATATCTTGGTCAGATTATTAATATAGATGGAAACATAATGGATGAAATTAATCATAGAATTTGATAGAAATAACTTGATACTAAAAAGTTTTTGACAAATGTGTTTTACCAGTTCTTACTTATGGATCTGAGACTTAAACATTCAGACCACTCAAAGAAGTATGGAAAGATGCATGTTGGGAGTAACAAGAAGAGATAGAAAACGCAATATATGAATAAGAGAACAAACAAGTGTTACTGATTTCATTGAAAAAATTAAGACTGGAGTTGGCCTGTACATATTGCTAGAAGAAATGATAATAGATGGACAATTGAAATCTTAAACTAGATTCCAAGAGATTTAAAAGACCTAGAAATATGTGAGATGGATGGATGAAATAAGAAAGTGTGCAGGGGTGATGTGAAGAAGAGAAGCTAAAGATCGGAGAAGATGGATTGAACTGGAGAGACCTTCATTCTCAGTGGATTGATAATGGTTGATAATAATGATATTGATACAAAGATTTTCACAGATTACAGATATAAGTGATAGATATATTTTGCAGGTTTATCCATGTATGATTTTGATAATGAATATACCAGTATTTCGGCTTGATCACAGAAGTCATCAATTGGGTGATGAATGGAATATTATAATGATGTTTGTAGAAATGCTGTAAACATTGGTTTATAATGTTAGAGTTCCACTAATAGAAAAAAAAACAGTATATAAAATTGAAAATAGAAGGAAGTTTGTATGTGTTATCACGTTTTAATATAATTTGGTTTCTAATATTTCAATGGCTTCTTTGATTTTTACATTGGTAGAGAGTGTCACATCTGGATAGGGTCCTGGTATTGGAGAAATCAATATTGTGACCTGAATCCATAGCATGGAGTGTGAGTGCTAATGATAATGAATGTTGTTTATCAAAATCATGCACGGATGAACCTGCAAAATATATCATTTATATACATATATTGCAATTTTTGAAAAAACAAAAGTTTTCATTTAATCATTATAAATTTGCAATTCCTTGGTTAATCAATGCTTTTCAGTTTATTGAAATCCATTTAATCAAAATATATATATATATTTTTTTTAAATTTTGGAACAAACTACTACCACTAATTTTCTTTCTCAACAGATAGGGAAAGAATCAGAAGATAAACATGCATACATATAAACACTCTGCCATTGAATGGTAATATACTTCATACTATGATGTAATATTGCTATTATAATTACAAAATCTGTTTTTTTTTAATATAAATATTGTATTTTTAATAAAATTTAAACTATTTCTTTCTTTGTAGGTCGACCAACCAGGACTATTGTTGAATTTTTATCAAGACTAGCCAAAGACTAGTTAGTTTATTCCTAGAACTATTAAATTTAAAAACAAATCAAGATTTTTAAAAACTATTTCTATATTGATAAACAAACTTATCATGTGCAGCATATTTATTTGTAATCTCAAATTTTCAGAAAGTAAATAAATTTATAATTTCCATTAATAGTATTTTATTTAGGTCATTGTAAACTAGAAAATATAATTCTAGTTTTTAATACAAGCAAGATTTCAAAGGAATGTCTTCCTATATTTAAAACAGCCAGAGTTACTTTGATATCAATTTACATTTAATACCAAACTAATTTAAAAAAAAAAATATGTGAATACAAAAATTAAAAAAATTGTGGTACTTGTAACCTAATCGGGCTTGGCCACTTGATGGCGTTCTGGCTCGCCAAAACACCTAACAGATGCCGTTTACAAGGCCTGACTTACGACTGTAGAAAACATGTTTGTCTTAGCCATTAAGAAGGCCGTTGATGATGACATAACGCAGAAATAATACGGCCTATTTCTGCTTCGCGACAGTTACTGTGAATCCACACACTTATCTTTCATGTACAGTTTGATATATATGTGTGTGTAGTTTGATTAGTCAAATTTTTACAATATACGTTACACAATCTTTGTATTTGTAATGAATTTAAGAAACCCGAGTTTATAGTAATTTTCCAAATGGCCACATCCTTATTTAGAGAAGGTGTAATGTGTAAAAGCTTGCCGAGGGTATGTCAACAGAATTCGGCCGAGTTCGCATGCGAAATCTCGTTTTCACGTGAAATACCACGTAGTTCATAAAATAGCTAGCGATCGCCAAACTTTTTCCACAGTTGCCAAAAACAGAAGCCGAGTATTTCTGCTGTCCAATAAAAATATACACGATTTTTTGTAAATTTCATAGAAAGTACATATTATAAACATGTTTAATAAGTAAATAAGACATTTATATGTGTCTTTTGTTGTTTAAAAAAGTTTGTTTTCTTTCTTTTGTCCGACTACGGCTATGGTTTTGATATCTTTTATTTTAGCATTACAAAAAACAGAACACTAACCCTAACCCTACACAGTTGTTTTGTTATGTAGAAAGCAATAATTAAGCGAAAGACATCGCTAAATAGACATCGCAGAGTAGCAGCTTTGTCCAAAAACAGCGATTTAAAAAAAAAGATTGTCGTTTACTAAATACAAAATTAAACAACTTTTTTAATAAAAAGGCATGAAAAAAAAAGTTATAGCAATCAATAAATTAATAACCAAAAAAAAAAAAAAACAGCGATTCGATTTAAAAATATAACACAGCCCTGAACATTGTATTGTATTGTTTTTGACTTCCAACAACGCCATCAAGTGGCCAAGCCCAATTATGTTATAATTACCAAAATTGCCTTTAAATATTTCATTGCTAGCCTTTCCAAATTATAGAAGAAAAAAAAAAGGCAAAAAATTGCCAGATGTTAATGGCTTTAGTATTTTTTTTGTCTCTATTTTTCACCAATAATGGATAGTTAATTGAGTTGACAATATGTCAGCTATTTTTAAAAAAAATCTTAAACCTATTTGAAAAAATTTCCGAATTTTAATTTAATATAAACTCATAATATGGGATTGGCAGCTAGGTGCATTAACCACGATGTACTTCTGTGTGTGGGGGTGTGTATATATTTATTCTCACACTTCTATCGCTAAATTAATTTTCCTTAATAATTGTAATATTGTTTTAAAATTTTAAAAGATATTACTATTTATTGTGGATCATCAGTTATATATTTAAAGATCATTTTCCCCTTTTTTTACAAACACATACATTTGTTTTATATATACATTTAAAGCAAAAAAATTTTAGACGTCATTTTTATAAGAATATGTGTATATTATTTTTAATTAATTGATAAAATATATTTTTCTTTGAAGCGTTTGACAAAATCAATTATTATTCAAGTAATAAAACAATTATTTTGTCACAGTAAAAATCTTTATCGTTATATTAATGAAGCAAAACATTTTCTATTAGATTAAAAACCAGAGTCATGATGGTTTTTAATCTTTATATGATAATTCCTCCTTGAGCATCTGAATAAGTTTTTGTTACATTACATTCCCAAAAATAGATAACTAATACGGATCTAGAAAATTTAAATCCTTCTTACTTAGAACTTTAGTATTTATTATTTCTCCTGCAAAATAATGTAGTTGTGAATAATTCCAATTACCCTTAATAATTTCATCTATGCACAAAGAAATGTAGCAATGTATAATACCAGACATTCTTTGACATACTAGTTTCATTTTATTACATTATCATATTACTCACTTTCATATAGTATTTAGAATATAATGATTTGTAAATTGTTTTTGTTGTATATACTATTTTTTAATTAAGCAAAAAACAAATCAGTTATTCATTGACTACTGCAGAAGTAAGGCCTTTTCATCATTAATATTATAGAGAAATCTGTTTGGCATAAACAACCATTTATTGAGAATAAAGTCAGTATTTTCACTTTCACAATTTTTTAGTATTCAGTTTTAATCATTTAAAATTTATTTGAAGTTATATTTCTGTACAAAAACTTTAAGAATAAATAATTTATTTCTAAAATATTTTTTTCTATGCTAGGCAAATAAAATATTAGTAACTTGAGAGAGCATGTGATTTTGAATATCCACTGTCAGTTTGAGCACAATTTCATTCAATCAATTGAACTGATATTTATGTATGTTCAGTGGAGAAACAACCATGGAGTCCTTAGAAATTAGTCTGTCCCTATCTATTGCATGAAATCATACAGAACTGCTAGTAAAATTAAAGTGTTAATATCCAATAAAAAAAAGTTGATGTTTCATGTCTATTCCTTAAACGTTGTTTCTCTTATGAAAAGTATTTTTTCTACTGTATATAGCATTTTAATTCAAATAAGTATCGTAAAGAATAAAATAATAAGTGCTCACATTCTGAATATAATTCTTGATGAAATATAAACAACTTGAAATTAGAATTTCTGCTGTCAATTTAGTTTTGATTTTAAAAGATCGTGTAAATCAGATGATAAATTTCTGTCTGCCACTAAATAATATTCATGATATACTAGGAAGATAATCAAAATATTTTTTGAAGCTATTTCTTTGCAATACCATAATGTATGTTGCTGATTTGACATATTTTTTTCAATATAGATTTTTTAAACTCTTGTCAAAAGGCTTTTCCCCCTTTATATTCTCAGCATTTCAAACATAAAATAATTTATTTTTTTTTGAAACAGCACTGAATCTAAATTGCAAACATTAATAACCTTTATTTTTTCAATCAGTTGATCTTAATATATTAGATGTTTATCAGTAAAATATGTTTTTTTTTTTTTGGTTTGAAATAATAATAAAGATAATTTTATTGATTTATTTTAGATGGTAATCAAACCTCCACACCAATGTCATTAAACGAGATCTTAAAATTGCAAGGATACTCTCACCCCTGCCACAAGATATAGTCTTTAAGGAAATAAGATGGCCATTCTTATTTCTTTAAAAACTTTATCTTGTGTCGGAGGCGGGAGTATTCTTGCACTTTTAAGATCTTATTTAACGGTGCTGGTGTGGAGGTTTGATTACCTTCTATATAGTTACAATTTAAACATTGCATTTGTAAAATTTATAGAGTAATACATGACTTACTTTCTTTAAAAAAAAAGTTTTTTTATGAAGTTTGCAAACATTGACAACATTTATTTTTTCAATTAGTTGATCCTAGCATAGCATATTAGATGTTCATTAGTAAAGTGTGACTTTTTTTTTCCAGTTTGGAGTCTTAATAAAAATGACAATTTTATTAAAGACTTTTTTTATGAAATTGTGTCCGTCCGTCCCTATTTTTTTTTCTTTTTTACTTGTGAAGATTCTTAATCAATATTTGATACATCTTGATGTGATGTGCTTGAATTATCTAAATTTAAGTAATTAAACAATATTCCCTATTTATGTTTGGTTTTTATTAATCATCTAAAATCCATCCACTATCATATCTACAATCTAGATTCAAATCTAAATAGTTTAAAACTTGAAAATTTTTTTGGATTCCAATCAAGTTAGGGGGAGGAAAATTACTCAAATCTCATCATCTAGCATTTGATAATTTCTGCTCAGTAATCATCTCTAAGAGATGGGAGGTGTTAGGCCTTTGCTAGGCAATGAACTATTAAAGGTTATTTTATTATCTACCTAAGTATTATAAATCTCAATTTATTTTTATAATATACTAATTTTATTTATTAACTTTAAAATAAAGCAGGACAAAAATAAAAATTTTGTATAATTTTCCTGCAAATTTTTCACTCATTTATAGAGAGTGGTAAAACATAGTGGAAGTATATATCATCAATAGTAGCCACTCTTAAATGAGTATGATTATTCCAACTCCAAAAGAGGAAAAGATAAACTACAAAAAATAATAAGAGATGAACTTATATTATTATTAAATAACATGAACCTAGTGTAAATAATACTGGGTTTGAACCAACACATGCTATTTGTACATATTTATAAATAATTGTTAAGTTCAAATACAATTTATCCAAACTTCAAACACTTTTTAGCAAAACTTTATTTGTACATAGACCTACATTTCGACTGACCTGCAATCTTCTTCAAAGCAAGGTTATTAGCAAAACTTTATTTGTACCTACACCTACATTTTGACTGACCTGCAGTCTTCTTCAGAGCAAGGTTATTTTGCTTGAAGTTTGGATAAATTGTATTTGTATGATATTACGGCAAACATAAAGAAAAGTGTGATTTTGGTAATATTTAATTGTTAAGTTCATAAAGCGTTTTTACCACTAATAGAAAATTATAAAAAAGTATGTCTAAAAATGGATTTTGATTTTAATACTATCAACCTTCAAAAGTACCTTTGCTATAGTAGAAAATAATGATAATCCATAACAATTGTTGCAATTTATACCATTTACTTTCTTTTTAAAAATTAGAATAGTACTTCATGATTCTATATAGTTCTAAAAATTTCAACATTTTTGAAGCTAACATGATGATCATATTTTAAAACTTCTCTGGATATTCCATTAGAACTTGCAGCCTAGCCTTTCCATTTTTAAAATTAAGAGCTGTTTTAACTTCATTAAAGCTGAATATTTTTGTCCAAATCTAAATGAATAAAATAAATGTATCATTAAAAGTTATCTCAATCCTTATATCATTATTCAAAAGATGATCAAAATACTTTATCTGTTCAAAATATTGTCATCTTAGATGGATTTAATCAAATTATGATATTGATTTTCAAGTCCACATCACTTTCAAGGCATTAAAAAAAAAAAATTTAAATGACAGTCGGTGAATAGAATTTTAATCCATCAATAATATCTAAACTTTCTTACCTGATCAATGAATGTCTGCCTTTAAATCTATATTGATTATGAAGCTCCACATTCAATTTATTATTCTGTCAAGCAGAAAATGCCATGTTTTCTTTTAATTAAATCATTAATAATAAAATCACTGTCAGTAAACTATTCATCATTCTTCTTTTCAGTAAATCCAAGAATAGATTTACTTGTATCCATAACACACTTCTTAAGAGAACTCCATCTCTCAGTACTAGTATGACAATCCTGAAAACCCAAATTAGTAATTTTAATGTTTAAAATAAGTGTTGAAATTTAGCACAAACAGATGGTTCTAAAGAACATTTTATTTTTGTAAATATTATTGGAATAAGATCTATGTTTTAATGCAATTATCATTTTAGACTTGGAATATACTATGATCATATAATTTGTAATTATTTGTGAAGTATGAATTCTCATACTCTTAACTCCTACCTATAATATAATCTCTACTAAATTTTATTATTTTGAACATAGATGCATCATATTCCTTTATAGTGATTTTTATAACTTGGTCCTAGTTAATGTATTGTGTAAAAATTCAATAGCAGCAGATAATAATACTATCTAGCAAGAAATAAGAGCTTTCTCTGAATCTATGGTTGAATTATATGCACTAATGAAAGCCAAGTTTTAATACCATTAGCTTTGATGCATCAAGAAATTCCAAGAATAGAAGATACCAAATTAGACTTTGTAACAAATCCAACACCATGAGTCTCGCTGTTTGATCTACTGTTCCAAAAAAAAATTGTAGCCATTATCTTTTCTATTAAACTTCCTCCCTCTGAGAGACAAGTTTCACTAAGCAGTTTATATAAATTACAGTAAAATGATAAACATAGATGATTATCAGTGCATATAATGGATATATGGCTTGTCTCAAAAATAGTATGCCATTCCAGACTTGAATTCCCTATATCATACAAGATATAAAAATGTAAATAAAGAAAATTAATATTCATTTTATAAATTTGTAAAGCCTACTAGGAGATCATGGCCCCCCATCACCTTCGGCACCCAACCCTCAGGGCTTGCTCCACTTGCACACACTATCAGCAGAGCTTATGGAAAAATATTTATTTCTAGCATTTCTTTTCATACAATATTTATAGGGTGTTTTTGAAATCCTAATAATATTATCTTAAGTTGAATAAAATTAGAAAAGAATGGCATCACATACATGTAGGATTTAAAATTTCCCCAATTTAATGTTACATAAAATCGTCATTTATGATTTTTTGCAAAACTTCTTAGTATTTCTAAATTCTATTTCTGTTGTTTATTGCCAAAAGAAAGAATGCAATAATAAAGAATCTATTACCACTTTTCAAATAATTTTAAGACAAAAAAAAAAACACTGAAAGATTCAAGCATCTTAAGCTTTTTCCAACTGTCAGTCATCACTTCTGTTACCTACATTAAGATTCTAGAACATTTAATTTGAAGAAATTTAAAAAAAAACAACTGAGTTACATTTACATATTTTAACAAAAACTATACACTTACTTACAAAATTAAATTCTATTTTTCTGTGTTAAATAAGTCGCAATAACTATTTCATAAAATACAACTTTATTCTTCTTTCTTGTTTTGTCTTTAACATATATTTCATTGGGCCAGAGCAAGTTTATTGTAAAATAAATAATTATTAATACTTTTTCACAATACTGTATTTTTAACTACAGATACTCTATTTCTGCGAGATTTTTAACAACAGTTTGGTCCTTTTTTTATATTAACAGATTTACATCAGGGATTTTTAGCAAACTGCTTCATTTGCTTCTATTTCCGTTTTACTTATGATTTTATATATATAGTGGATTTTACATTTGATAATCTATAAAATAAAGTAACAATTACTTCATTTGAAACATTTAATGATAGTGACAGTAAAGTTTTATAAATTAATGAGTACTTCACATTTTTTTAGAGTAAGAAAATTTAAAAGTAGTCTTTTAAGATCGGTGGGTAAAGAAAACTGTTCTAGAAGATATAAAATAGTTCATTATTCTAGCAAATGTTTAAGACCTCTATACTCTTGGCGAGGATGGAAAGCTGGTATAAATAAAATAGTGTAAGTGAATGGTGGTATACAGTTTTAAAACTTAAATATGGAATAATCCATTTAAAATTTTTGTTTTATTTATTTGCATTCATTACATAGCAAAAGACAGATTTATTATACATATATATAATAAAATTGATTACTCAAACTGCATGCAATCATCTAAACAAATTAATAACTAATCATCCATATTAAAGCATACAAAGAAACCAATTACTATCTTCATTATACAATAATTTATACCATAATTGAAAATTCTGGTGAACTAGAAGTATCGGTACCATCCTATACATCAGTAATAATACTAGAATTAAAAATATATAATTCTATTTTAAGATGAAAAAATTCAAAACTCTTTACAAAAAGTGCACTTGTATCAATATATAATAATAATAAACCACTTGTAAACAAATATGGCCATTCTAACTCCCAAAAAAAGAAGGAGAGAAAATTGATTGCTCTATATTAATAAGTTTTGTGATGATAATACAAACTAATCTCTAAATCACAAATACATCCGTATATACAATACGCTGGTCCATTTTTCTTTTTGATATTTTACAATATCTTTTATAATTTGAAGTTCAACAACTAATAAGAAGGCTTAAAAATGATTGGACTAAAATAGTAAAGAAAATATAAAGATTCGCTGATCATAATCATTCTAGATAATTTTTTAATGCATGAAAACAACATATGGACCTAAGAAATGGTATCACAATCCTATTAAATCCAGCAATATTCCTATCTCTTCTATGATAACAATATTTTGAACTGGTGGAAAAGTATTTTGATCATCTTTTGAATAATAATATAAGAATTGAAAAGATGACTTAATGATATATCCATTTTATCTACTTAGATTTGGATAAAGACATTCAGCTTAATGAAGTCAAAACAGCTCTTTGTAATCTGAAAAATTAAAAAACTGTAGGTCCTGATGAAATACCCGAGAAATTTTTAAATATGGTGGTGATACGTTAGCTTCAGAAATATTAGAATTTTTTAGGAATATAACAACATATGAAGTTGTGCCACCCAGATCTTACAGCTGTTTTTATTGTTCCAATTTTTAAAAACAAAGAGATATGATTATTAAACATAATCATCAAACACCTTATCAGATATGTGTAATATATCCAAAATATGTGTAAATATATGTAATAAAATTGATTGATCAAGTTGTGCACAAGCATGTAAACGAAATAATGGTATCAATGCATAAAGAGAAATAAACTATTATCTATATTTAGTCTTTCATTCCATAATTCGTTTACATGCTTGCATGTAATTTGATTAGTCTGGTTTGTAAATATATTTAAATCTACACTAATTTCACATATGTTCTGAGTAATGTTTGACAATTATATACAATAATAATATAGATAAATATATCAAATTTATTATCGCAAGCAGATAACATTGTAATAATGTGAAAAGCTAAAACTTTCGAAAGATGCACTTTAAACATGCTTATGTGACAGCCAATCAGATGTAATAATGACTGCTTGTGTTTTAGAATTAAGAATTCCACGTGCAGTCATTACATCTAATTGGTTGTCACATAAGCATGTTTTAAGTGCAGGTTTTAGCCTTTCACATTATAATATAAATATAATGTTGTTTTTTTGCTCTTGAATAGAGTTATGCATTTCTAATTTAAATATTATACATGACTTTGTCAAAATGTGGGATGAGACATCGCAGTTTTGAAACAAAACGCTATATAATGATGAGATAGAGGTTACTTATATATATATATTCATACACTAGCAATTAATTCATTTACATACATTATAATTAATTAATTTTGTTATATATATTTAAGGATGTATTTACACATATCTAGAATCTATTAATACATATATATTGGATAATTTTATATATATATTATAATGATAGCATTATACGAGCTATAGTATTTAGAAAAATGTAAAGTTAGACCATTTATTTAGTCAAGATAGAAACAGACATGGAGATTGGAGAAGCAAAATCAAACAATAAACAAATAAAATAAAATATAATAACAAGATGAGTGGACACATAATAATGACTGATACACTGTCAAAATGATAATGAATTTTAGCAATCTATTTGGGGATGAAATAAAAGTATTGATTAAAAGAATGCAATTAATGTGGAGCTGTCACTCAGATTTGTTGTTGCTAGCAAAATTATGAAATGTGAAATTATAAAATGAAAACTGCAATATTTGAACATGTCTGTGATTACAAAAATTATTCATATAAGTGATGATATAAAAAAAAAATTACTCAGATCACTAGGATAGCTAACTCAAAGGTCTGGAAAGTTATTTAAATAGATTTTAGGATCTAAATCAAATATGACCTATGAAGACAAGTGAAAATGATTAAAATGTAATAGTTAATAGTAAAATTTAATATTTATTGTGGTACAAGTTAAAATATTAATGCTGCATTCGATTTAAATTGGAGAGCAATTCTTTAAAAATAAATTAACCTATTGTATTTATTCTTAATCAATACTTAAAGCACAATTTATGTGCAGCTATATCATATTAAAGCCAATGTATAATGAGAAAATAAGACACTGTAAAACAATTTTTTTTACAGTAAAGAATTTATTTTTGCAATAATTTCATGATATAATTGAAGTTTTTAAGGTGGAAATAGGAAAAAAGAAATGTAACTGAGAGATTTAGTAATCTAAAAACAAGAAAAGATAGTAGAGAAGTTTTGAAAAACATACAGTACAGCTTTTAATTTCAATGCAACATAGATTGTTGCATCGGAAGACTAGATATATAAAAGATACAAACAATAGATTTGTTAGTTGAGAGTGATTAGTTGTCAAGAGAGAACAAAATGATGTGATGCATTGAATATATAATTTCCCAAGAAACAGCAAAAGTAAATGCAACATAAAGGAAGTTGATAACTAGTTTAACAGTAGATTAAAGCTAAGTCAGCAATGAAAACTATAAGCTTTCATTTTCAATTGCTGCTATGATAATTTTATTTACTGTACATATATCAAATAAAGATAAATACAAATATCAGTTAAGTCATTCACCTATTATTATCATCAATGAAATATTGGTTATACAGTCTAGTGATGTCATATAGTTTGCCTATTGTGTGTTTTAACATAATGAAATTTGTTTCCGATTCAATAGCTGTTTACAAACAGAAAAGCTATGGATAAACTGGAACTCATTAAAATTACTGATATAGGATTACTATCTTGAAAGAAAAAAAAATACTTGCAGTAGAAACCAAATTTGAAAAAATTATCTTGCAAAAAAAGCACTTTCTCAAAATTGCATCATGAATGGTGACACTAAATAATAATAGTTAATTAAAACATTAATTTTGGTTAAAGGACTTTGAAACTTTATATTTTCTTTTGTTTTCTGTCATTATAAATATGAAATGTTTAACACTGTAAATTTTTGTATTAAAAAATCTATTTCACTAACTTATTGTATCTATTTGGAAAGTGATTTACGAGAGTGTGTGCACGTTTGAAGAGATTATTTTTTTGTGCTTGTTTCTTAGGTAATGTAAACATAGTTAAATAAGATAGTAAACTCAATGTGCATATATGATTTATCTGTTACATATTTGTGTGCAGTATGACTTTGTGCTTTAAATTTCTTTGTCACTTCTAATTTGTTGCTATTAAAGTATTACTTTAAAATTTAATAATAGTAATTATAACCTTCAAACTACCTACATGGCATACATTGAGTTTATGTGTCATCTGATGCATAAAAGTTTCAAAGTGCAACTATGGTTAACATTAGAAGAGGGTAGGAGTGTTGAAGGAATAATAAGGACAGATAAATAAGTCCTATGAAGAATGGTGCCTGAGATTTGAGAAGCATTCATAATCTCAAAAGAAATAAAGCTGATTTGCTCTAACCAATATATATTTTTTTTAATCATCAGTTCCTAAAAATAAGTAACAGCAATTATTGCTAGGGAATATAATCAATTCATTAATACTACTTTATTGAGATCATAATTTAAGTAACCAAAAAATCAACAACTAAGATATTAAATGGCTGGAATTAAACAGGTTTCACAATAGTAACTATTTTACCAAAGGAGATATAACTAACTGAAGTCTGTACAAACTCAGACATTTATTGTCTACATGGCTGAAATCACCCCATGATAATTAAATAATAAGTTTAGAATAATATTTAGAATTTAGTCTGTGAAAAACCTAGTTCTATCATAATAAAATCAAAATTTATAATAATTATTATTAGCAATATAGTTAGGCATTCTTCATCAGGTCACTAATTGCTATATTATCTTCTCTTTTTTTTTCAATCTCATTATTACTAAACATGTATTTTTGCTTTAAATCCCTTATTAACTGTATTAAAATTAACATAAAAATAATTAAGCTGCTTAAAGATTTAATATTATATTAAGTATGTGTGCAAATGCTAGAGAATGTAATTATTTATGACATACTGCTATAAGTGAAATCTTATGACTAGACAGTCATTAAAATTTTAAATAACTTTTGTAAAAATTTATTTGTGCATCATTTCTACACACACACATATGTATAACTTCAGCAAATAAAAATAGGTGGACCATCAGAATTTTTTTTTCTTTTTATATTTAGTCTTAGGACATCTTATTTTACATCAACAATTACATAATTTATTAAGCTTAAATATAAACTATTTGAAAACATTTTTTTAGCAAAAGAATCATAAAAAAATGTAATACTAAACATCACATAACTTTCCCAGCTTACTTTAATTATCCCATTTAATGTAAACTAGGAAAATTATGTAATGTTTAATGCTGTGTGATTTACCTTTTACATTCATACACACATTTTAACATAGCAACTATTCTGAAATTGTTTTAGTTTTTCAAAAATTTATTAAACAATCCTTGAGATTAATATTATTTTATAAGAACATTTTTAATATTTCAAAGTAATTTTAAAAAAATAAACCAAAATAAAAAATGGACAACTGTTTTATCACAAATGCCAGTTAATATAAATTTCAAATAGAACATTATGAAAATATATTTTTAAAATAAAATAGAGGGATAGGGATTTTTTTTTTTTACCTTTTAAGTATTTCACATTTTTATTAGTTTTAAAATATGAAAAGCAATTAATATTAAAAATAGTTTATTGTTTCGCTTTTAAATGTTAGAGCATAAAAAATAAATCATAATTTTTATTAATAGGCAAAAATAAACACATGCAAATATATATAATTCCAATTCAATATTCAAACCACATTATTTTCTATATCATCAATGAACCTGCCTGTTCATTAATGATAGAAATATTTAAATTAAAACAGAAATTATAAAACTTTATTTTTTTTTTAATTTATTTAAGATCTAAAATAGAACTTATAATTGTTTCATAAAATTTTTTTCTTTTTTTTTTTTTTGCATTTCTGTACATTCGATATATATATATATATTTTTACCGGCAAATCAGAACTTGAAGATTTTTTTTTTCTTTTTGAGAAAAAGTCTTGTTTTAATCCTTTTAATGGCTGCTGGACAAAAACTCAATAAATTTGTCAAAAAAAAATAAAAGTCATTTTAATTGAAACTAATTAACACTGTGAGTTAAAAGAAAGCATGTTAACAGACTGGTCAAGAGCAGTATAAAGATGAGAAAGATCAAAAACCATCGAGTAAATTGGACTATCACCACGACCTATGTAATATATCTGAAATCACAAAAATAAAGAAATTTTACAATTGTTTTTTTTTTAAAATATGAAATGGTAAATCTAAATATTTTATTACCTGCATTGACTGTTTCATTCTTCTATCCCATAATCTAACAACTCCGTAGCGAGCGGTTCCAGCTAAAATAGCATACTTGTGATCAGATACCACACAATATACAACTGTATCATAAGGATCTTCAAATTTCAATATGCTATAATTTAGAAAAAGATATCCACTTAAAATGAATATGGAAAATAAAAAGTTTAATATTATTTGAAGATAAAATTTCAAAGCTGAAGTTATTTTTATTATAAAAAACAATTTATATAAAACAAAGGTAAAATGTTTGTAAATCTCAAAAAAAAAAAACACAATCATTTTAAAATTCTCATACATACTAATATACAGTGGAACTTGCAAGCTACACTATTTTGTTCTAAGCCCCCTCTGCGGTCAAAGGAAATGGCATATAATAATTCACCTTTTGTTGATAAAGTGATTAGAATAGAATACATATTGTTTATTAAACTGCAAATGTGTATGACTTTTCAAAACACCCATATATATATAACACACAAACACTTTTTATTAATATTATGTATATAAAACAAGGCAAAACTCTCCATACAGTAGTGCCAACCATAGTAATCAATGGATGCCAGAAGGCTTGTGCATAAAATCCCTATCTAGTGCCTACTCATCCAATATCCCCAGACTAGTTTCTGGCTTGTGGCCTTCATCAGTGAGGAGCCTTGGATCTGAGAGCACTGCACCTAGATGAGGAGCCTTGGATTTGAGAGCACTGCACCTAGATCTTAGGATTCTAAGATCTAGGTGCAGTGCTCTGAGATCCAAGGCTCCTCACTGAAGAAGGCCATAAGCCTAGTCTGGGGATATTGGATGAGTAGGTACTAGATAGGGATTTTATGCACAAGCCTTCTGGCATCCATTGATTATTATGGTTGGCACAGGGTGGCGCTACTGTAAGGAGAGTTTTGCCTTATTTAATAACAATTATGTGCTAGTATAAGAGATGGTGATCATGTGATGTTTAGTGATTATGTATAACATAAATGCTTTTTATATATATTATGTATTGAAGCTATAAATATTTGTATATATTTGTGCTTCACCTGTTGCTGATTGAATGACCACTACCATGGGTTTGAACACAACTTATTAATGTGGTTAGCACCAGCATTTAGCAATAGGTGAGGGCATTTATATATATATAGATATGCGAATCTGGGGGGGGGGGTCTCTACTAAAATTTAAATAGTTATGGGAAATTAAATAGTCATCTATTTTGATAAATTATCAAAATAATTTGTTTTCTTTTACCAATTTAATTCGGGTATGTATATATGTATAGACCAGTGGCTCTCAACCTTCCTAATGCCATGACTCTTTAATACATATCCTTATGCTGTGGTGACTCCCAATGTTATATAGAATGTATTTTCATTATTACAACCCACCTTTTCCAATGGTCTTAGGTGATACCTGTGAAAGGGTTGTTCGACCCTCAAAGGGGTCACGACCCACAGGTTGAGAACCACTTATATAGACAAATCAATTTATAATATTTATATAATTTATCAATTTTGTATAATTTATATTTTGTATATTTTAAACAATTTTACTAATAATTTATATAAACAAAACAGATATTTATGAGTCACAATGTAATTGTTAAATCTAGTGATTTAAGCGAGTTGGTGTTTAATTTTTTTAAAAAAATGTGTAAATTTTTATAGGGACAAAAGATTATTCATTTTTCACTTGGCTAATTGATCAGTTTTTCCATTACCATATATGGAAATATATTTTTAAATGTATAAAATTTTATAAGGACAAAAGTCTATTTTTATTTAAATTTCACTTGGCTAATTGATTGTTTTTTCATTACCATACATGGAAATGTAGGTCAATTTAAGATATAATCAAGTATACTGAGTTTGAGGTAATGGCTGACAAGAATTTAATCAGATTTAACATCTAAAGAAAAATGTAAGGGAAACAAAGGATCATATTATGTATAAATAGCTGAAATTTTGGCTATCAGTTTAGTTTTCTTTGATTTTCTTGTTAGAGTGCTAACATAGTCCACACTAGTTTGATTTGTGAAATAAAGTGTCTGGGTAAAGAAAACAACCGTCTGCTTTCCCATGCCCCTGGGACTCTCTTCATCCCACTCATGATGCTGAAGCCCGAAACAACTGGGTATAATTAAGTGAACTATTCAAAGAGAATGCTTGCCTGAATGTGAACTTTAATTATCAACCGATGCCTATTTTCAGCAAAATCAGTATATGATCATGATCCACCGACCACTTGTTTCGTGTCAACAAATTGGCCATGGCAAATGTCTACATTGCCATCAGCTAGTGAACTCTTTATTAATTTATCATATTATTTATAACTATATTTGTAAGTTTTCTGTTATTTTTTTCTTCAAGGCTATTCTGTAAAATGTTAACTAATGTCTATACAATTTAATTTAAAACTATATTAATTTAGTGTTAAATTTGGTGCAGCAATCTAGATTAAAATTTATTTTCTCTTTAGTTTGTTATTTTGATTTATTTTTAATATGCCAACTTGGTATCCAGCCCAGCGAGTAAACTTAACTACTGCTCATAGTTTTCTCCTAGAATTGTTGGAGATGTAAATGTTACTTACAAATCAATTATCCTAAAAACTCACTTGGGTTTATACCAATTATTTCCTGTAATATTGTTTACTATTTAAATGACAGGTGAAGCTTTAATGCCTGTACTTAGCTACCCTCGCTAACTATAATTTAAATCCTTACATAATCATTGAAATATATTTTGCCAATTTATTTAAGTAAAATCTACCTGAAATGAGTTTAATATTCAAGGTATTATCAGCATGTGTGTGATCTGTAATTTTATTTTATATAATTATGTCAAATTGTACGAGTATTAATCATTATTGAAATGTAGGGAGATATTTTAGAAATGTGGGAGAGAGCAATTTATTCCTTTTAGTTTTTAGATTCTGATCCATTTTATATTTATCCAGCATTGATTAACTGCCCGGAAGGTTTGCGTTTACGCATTCCATTGGTCAGATAGCACACTATTTAGACAGGTATTAATTAATTTGTTGTAAATGTCATGAATTATCCATATGTTACAGGCATTATGAAGGTATCATTATACTCATTTAATCAATTGATTTTCTTGCTTTGTCATGCATCTTGGAATCTTCAGTATGCTTTGATCCATTCCTCATTCTCCCTCAAGGTAGATGTCTTTCCTACTAGGGATCTATTTCAGGCACCTTCAATAGATAAGTGTATGGGAAAATTTGGATAAAGCGTCCCAACACACTAGTCTGTGCCACTATTTTCAGGGCGATGTTCTTGGTCATTGCGGAGGCGTATTCTCACTCTTGTGCAAATCTAACAAAGCCATTCAGAGTGTCTTAAGTGATCTCATTCATATAAACAATTGTAATTTGTAACATAATACTGCTTTGATTAGTATTAATTTATTTTATTGATAAACCTGCTATGCAACTGCAAAACATAATTGTATGCCTTTCACCAACCGTTCTATTTCGTTATTTAAGTTATATAATTGCCGTTTTGATTTGGCTGAACCATCTTGCTCCCACCCATTTAGGGATCTCCCAAATCTAATAGAAATGTGATCACATACGCTCTTAATATTGCACATCATCAACTATTTTGATGAGAATTAAGCTATAATTTATTGTTGTTTATTTGATTCATTTATCCCATAACTTTGGTGTATTAACGGCATCAACCGAATTTCACTTACTAACCATTTAATTATGTATTAAACCCAGTATTTATATTATATTAGATATTATATATTAACCCAATATTAAGATTCATTTATGTAACTTGTAATGATTGTATAGACATTCCCATATATATAGATATTTGTTTCATTTATAATAATCAACTACCATATTTAATTATTTAACAAATTTATGTTATATCATTTATCTGTTATAGTATGTCGCTATTCAGTGTCCAAATCTCTAGTGTTAATTTCTTGATTTAGTTATATTATACTCCTTTAATTAATGGAATCTCTTTAATTATTATCTATTAAACTCTTTCTTTCATGTTGCGATTATTGGTCAATCATTTTAATATTGTTGATTTTAAGTCTCTTTGCTCTTCCTGTTCTCATTGGCAGGACTGGAGTTATGGAAAGCTTGTTAGTATCCTGAAAAGCATTGTTCATATAGTCAGAGACCTTGGAGCACAGGTAAATACATTAGCATTTAGTATTGTTCCAGACCTGTGCATTTCACACATGCTAGATTGCTATATTTTTCTTGGATTCTAGGTCTTGTTGAATGAACACCCGATTTTGACCAGTACAATATATATAAATCAAAATTTAAATAAATCATATAATGTATAATATAAAATATCTTTATATGACAGCAATAATATCTGTAATAATAACATAAAACCTCTTTTCAGAAAATATTAATTTTTGCCCTTTTCAATGTACTTGAACTATTTTACAATAATCAAAAATGGAAAGAAGTTTAATCCATTATGCTGCTTTCACATAAAAATTATAGCATAAACAAAAACTTAAAATAATAATAATTAATAATAAATGGAGAGGATATTTATTTTATTTTAATGAGTGTGTTCAATGCAAAATTTTTAAATAATAATATATGGAGAGGATATTTTTATTTTATAGAGTATGTGTTTACTCATACACCTATTGAAGGAATAAGAAAAAAAAACTACTGTCAATAGCAAAATATGCTCTGAGCAATCTTTTTTTTTTTTTAGTAACTTTTTTCTCTTATAGAACAATAAACTCATCTCTTTTTCAAGAAATGACTATCTCCCTAATTATACTGTTTATTGAATATTCTGAAATCTTGTAAAACTTTTACAAAATATTTTATTAAGCAAAATACTGTATATCAAATTCAGAAAGAATAATAAAGGAAGATTCAAATGTATGTGCTTTAAACATAAACTGAAGATATTTTATTAGTATATGTAATTTGTTTGCACTCAGAGAAGGAAAAATGGCTACCAAATATTAAAATTTGCAAATTTTAATAGGTTTTTTGTTGTCGATTTATTTATATTTTTATTTGCTTGTTTATATTTTACTTTAGATAGCATATAATTGAAATTGCATAGTTAGATATAGTATAGTTTTCAGCCCCACTGTATTATGCTACCTTATGATTTTTCGCTAAAGAGTAAATCAAGGATGGAAAACTAGACAATCAGCAAGCCTGGACAGTAATATCTTGAAATAGTGATGGTAAAAGTCTTCAACTTGAAAAGGACTAGCTAAAGATTGTTTACACTTTACTACAATCAAGATCACGTGACTTGTATGTTCAGTAGCAAATTCTTTTTCTCTCATCATGGTTACTAAATCTTATACTAAGCAGCATAACCATTATTAGAAAAAAAAAATTTGCTGCACTTCAATTACATCAAAATATGTAAAAAAAAAATCTGATTTAATATCATAAGCTATAATTTCATATTTATTATCAAATTACACAGAGGCTAAACTCTCCATACAGTAGTGACACTAAATGCAAGCCAGAGTAATCAATGAACACAAAAAGGGTTTATGCATAAAATCCTCATCTAGTGCATACTCATCCAATATCCCCAGACTAGTTTTCTAGTTTGTGACTTTCATTAGTGAAGAGCCTTGGATCTGAAAGCACTGCACCTAGATCTTAGGATCTAATGCAAACCCTCCAGCAGCCACCTTTTACCTTATTAGCTAACTAGAAAGCATTGAGTCCAAAATGAAAGGACAAAAATGTTTTCAATTCAAGATCTAGGTGTAGTGCTCTCAGATCTAAAGCTCTTCACTGACGAAAGCCACAAGCTAGAAACTAGTTTGGGAATATTGGATGAGTAGGCACTAGATGGGGATTTTATGCACAAACCTTCTTGCAACATTAATTACTCTGGCTTGCAGTGGCACTACTGTATGGAGATTTTAGCCTCTGTATAAACAGCTTGTGTAAGCATAAAAAAGTGATCATGTGATATTTAGTTGTTTATTATCAAATTAGATATAATTGTTTTATTTGGTTTTTTTTGGATAATCATTTAGTTAACATTATTTAGCCTAAAAACGATTTACTCGCTGACGAAGAAGCTTCCAAATAAACAAAACAAATTTCGCTTAAAACTATTAAATGGGCCAAGCGCTTTCGAGGTTTTCAAGTCTCTGTTGGAATAATTTAATAGATATTCCTAAACGTAGAATAAATTTCGCTTTAGTATTATTCATATCTGTAAAACGATTTAATATACTTCTCCTAAAAACGTAATAGCCTAAAAACGATTTACTCGCTGACGAAGAAGCTTCCAAATAAACAAAACAAGCTGTATTTGTTATATAGGCAACTAAAAATTCTTTTTTATTATTATAAATCATTGTAAACCAAACTTGAAGATCATATAAATGGCATTAATTCACAATATCTTTTTTTTTTTTGGTTTTCATGATTTCAAAAGTGTATTCATTAATGTGTTGATAATGATAGTATCTTCCATAATTATTCTTTCAGTTAAATTTTCTGAAAATTTCACCCTTTCCTAATGATTTAGAATCATCTCAATTATTACATGACACAATTTCAATCCACTTTTATTTCTAGAAAATGTTCAGACATAAGTATCCACTTATTCCAAATATAATCAATTAATCACTTTTCTGTGGTATGCAATATCCTCAAAACTTTCATAACACCACAATTCAAATTTATCAATCTATAGCTCTTCAGAGTCCAACTTTGAAATCCATAGTCACAATAAGAATCAGTTTGATCTTTATTTTTAAAATATATTTAAGTACAATTAAAAGGTTTTCATTGCAACTGTGCCTAGTGTTAATCTGTGATTTTCTTTAGTTGATGAATGATCTAAAGAGACAAAACTCAACTAATCATGATGAATTTTAGACAGAAGAATCCTCTGTTGTTTGTCTTTATATTTAACCATAATCCAATTTTTTCATTGTTTTTCAGTTTTCATAGTAAGTGTTTTCAGATTATCTCAATTTTCAAGTATAAGTGAAGTGTCATAAGCATAACTAAAATTGTTAAAATTTCTTTAATCAATATTTGTGTATTTTTCAATCTGACTTCATTACATATTTAGAATACAAGTTGAATGAATAAGGTGACAATAAGCTGTTCTATCTAAAACATAGTAGCTTGTTTTAAATTCATTTCTTTAGCTCCATATAGAATCTTTATAAAAACAATGAAAGGCCTTATAGCATTTGTTAAAATATCCATCTGTCATGCTCATGATCTGGAGTTCAAATACAATTGAAACTGTTTTCGAAGTTTGTTTGTAAATTGTCAATTGCTTAAAAATATTTTTCAAGTAGTTGAGAATTTCCAAAGAAGCTTAGGATTTTTTTTACCAAGCTAGAAGGTAAAGACTTCTTGATTTTATTTGGATACTGGATGAGTCTAAAAGCTTTTAAACAAATACATATTCATTGTGCTAGGATTTCAAAAATAATTATGATCATTTGATATGAACTAGCTAGTAGAAATAAATTTATTAATAAATGTTTTTAACATTAAGTGATTCCAATACAAACCAATCTAATTGGAATGAAATAATTATATCACTTATAAATAATTGAGTGATATTCACAAATAAAAATTTAAAATTACAATTTATGATAAGTTTTTAATATGTAATGTATTAATTCAAATAAAAATAATGCAGACCATTTTTTAAAAGAAAAGCTTTGTATCCAAGATTTAATCCTTTGAAATTTATTTTTTTTTTTTTTTTTTTTTTTTTTTTATTTTTTTTTGTATTTAAAAAAATAGGGGGGAAGAAAGTTTAAAAGAAAACACATTTTTTTCGGGGTTTAAAAATATTAACTGTATGATTAACTGAAATATTAAGAATACTTCAGTAAGAAAATATTTTTAGCAATTAAAAATCATACTATTCGAGAGAAATGTCACTGAAGCGATAGGCTAAGCATGATATTTAATATAGTTTAGCATAATGATAATGAAAATATTTCTGGATCGAAGCTCAATGTTTGAACATCATGACTCCCAATAAATAATTATTTTAATTATATAAAACAATTCCATTCAAGTGACCAAACAGAATTTTTTTTTACTTTTTTCAACTAGGAATTGATTTTTGCTCTCAAAAATGCTATGCTAAACCCAAATAGAACATAATGAATTGAATCAAACTAAATCATTTACCTTCCTAGACAATTGTCCATATGACTCATTTTATCAACATTTACCAACATTCTTTCATGATATACTGAAAGGAGTACGCATGAATATTATTCTTATTTATAAAGCAATTACTTTTAAGGATAATAGAAATTTGTATTAATTATTAATGTTTTTATATATGTAGACTAGGATTTAACAAAAATGGAAATATACATATATATTTTATTATGGTATAATATCATGACTTGGAGTTCAACAAAGCTTGGATGAAACTTGAAATTTTTTCAGATTACAACAGGCTTAGGATTTTTTTTTTTTAAATAAATCAGCCAGATCAGCTGATCATTCCATAGCAGTCAATAAATGATTACCTAACTATTTAGCTAAAGATAAAAGATCTCATGTTAATCTTGATTGGTCAAATGAGTGTTAATATAAATGATTTTAAAATGAAAAATACAATTGTAATATGATGCAGTTTTTATTGCTTAAAGCTGAAAGGATCACATTCCACACAGTTCTTGAATCAGAATTACTTTATTTTATGTGGACTGTAATTATATTTCATTTGTAGAGAAATATTAATTCCCTACACACAAATGCCCCAAATTTTTGAAAAATGGCGATGAAGAAAAATCGATCTTTCATTCATTAAATAGCCCACAGAAGCTCAATAATATTTAAACAAATAAATAGGAAGACTATTTTAAAAATGTGTAATAACCTTATATTCTTCAAATATTTTATGGTGTCATCTTGGAAAAAGTCAATCTTATATGAGACTGTTTGCATTGTGGGATAAATCTGATCTACTAAAATAATCTATAGATCTAACACATACATGCAGAATAATATTTAAACTTGGATATCCATATTATAGTAGCCCCACCAACAAGTTTAACAACATAAATAAGGATATCTGATTAATAGGTATTTTGATGATGTCCAGACAAACACTTTTATGGTTAAGAAAATTTAAATAATTTTGCTGATAATGTGCCTTATTTCCAGTCAGCTATAATTCATTTCTTATACAATCATTTTTCACATACATTAACAACATAAATTAGTAGCATTTAAACAGCAATTTGGTTTAGAATATTCTTTCCATAAAATTAGCAATTTCTTCCACTGACATTGTTTCTGTTTTGATTAAAATATTTCATAATATCTGTCAGATCTCATCAAAAAAGAATGACTGACCAAAATTCTTTAAAGTTTTGTTCTTATACCTTTGATGAATGCAATCATCATTCTCTAAATTGTTGATTATGAAACAATACAACAATTTTGAATACCAATGCTTCAGCTAATTAGACACAATAATTTGACTTCCTTTTACATCTAAATAGATCAAATATTCTTATACACTTCTGAAATTGATATCAATTAACTATCAGATAATTTTCTATTATCTGCTTATTATTCTATATTTAAAAAAAGAAAAAAAATGTTGTTAGTATAATATAGCATGATAGCAAAAATATGCGAATATAAATAGTATTCTCATTATTTTGTCTAACTCATGTAATATGCTATTTAATTTAAAAATTGTGTTGCTACCTATACATGCTTAATTTTATATCTAATAAAAATATTTGTAATACATTTTTCAAATTAACAAAATGTGTTGTAAAGACTTACCATGAATTAGTTCGCAAATCCCACATTCGAATACTAGTATCATAACCACAAGATAGTAGGATAGAAGGTGACTCGTAATATATATCCAAAACTCCAGCACCATAACGGTGAGAATTTCCCAACACTCCTAACCTGTCATTCCTGAAATGTATACATAAAATATTAAATCCTAACAACTAAACTAGTCAAGGGCATCAATTCATAAATAAATCACTAGCCAAAATTAAAATTAAAAGTCCACTAATGGTTTCCCTGTCAAGTGACGTTTTTCAAAAGCAAAAAAAACAATAACAAAAACTTTAGACGACCAAATTTCAATGTTAAAATTTATCCGTAATATTGCATTCTGTATACAAAATTAAAAATAATCAATTTAAAACAAAATTGAAATAGACAACTCACTATAAATAAAAATATTATTTAATACATCAATCCAGTTTTCATTCCTTGATGGAACCTTTTCAAGATGTCTTTTTTACACAATCCGATGCGATGCACTGTGACTTCTTTTTCAGAATCAGGAATCTTTCAGCCACTATGCCCAGAGAAATATGTTAGTCACTTTACCTTTTCATTCCCACCCTAAGTTTCCCATATTCTCTATCCTGCTCCATCCCATTTCCACAATATAATCTTTGTCAACTCCATAGCCTTTATATCTAAACCCCCTTATCTTTTTCCAAATCCAGCATAAAAACCAAGAACCCACTTTCTGTATAATCACTTTGTTTATATTTATACTTCCCAACTTCATTATTTATACCTTTCTGCTTTCAGGCATTTACATTCAATTAACAGATGCCTAATATGTTGTATGCCTCCCTTATACTTCTTTCAGACTAAATCAGTCACATTTTTCCATTTATGTGTATATTTCCTTATTGCTAAAGATCCTGTTCAAACCTTAAACAGTAAACTACTTTCCTTGCTATTATTATAAATTAACACATACCCAATATTTTTTACTTCTGTATATATTTAAAATTCTTTACTCTCCATACTAGTTCTCCAACTCCCTATTCTTTATTAATGCATCTATTCTTCTATCCCATTTCTTGCCACTATAACACTCAACAATTCTCCTAACACAATCATTCTACCTTTTGTATAAGTATATTGACATAAATTCTTTATCCAATCTTCTCCATACTGTACTATCTTTTTTACCTATATTGTTGCCTGTCCTTAACGCATAACCCAATTAAATACTATTTTGGCTACTCTCTCATTATTCATAAACTGCAATCCATCAAACATTTTCATTTTGCTTTTTGCATCTCTCATATAAAAACTTGACCACCCCCATTTCTCCTTGAATTGCCTCTTTTGCCATCCACACATCTGAATCTAATGCATGTCTTTCTACTTCTCTTTGTATTTTTTCGGAGTAATCTAACACCCTTTTACTAACATAACGCATTGTTATATGTTAGTCCTGCAACTGCCACTCTCTTCCATATAATTCTAGCTGCATCATATTTATTATATGAAAACACTTAATTTTTTTATCAGTCCCTTTTCTTTGCTTCATTTATCAATTTTTTCTCCCATTCATCCAAGCATTCACCACACTTAACTTTATATCCCTCAATAAAAATTCTCTGTCTTCTCTTTCCCCAGTATTAATCATCAAAATTTTTTATTTTTCATTAAATTTAATCCCCATCTTTTTACTCACTCTTGCGCATGTCCTCAGCATCTTTCCTTCTTCCTGCTCACAAGAAGACATCATCCGCAAATAAAAACCACAATCACTTATATACTCCCTTGCCACCTATTAATGGCATTTTACCCCTCTCCCTAGTCTTTCTATTGCTCTCTTCATTTATCTCAAATACAACAAAAACAAAATAGATGACATAGGGCATAGTCCCCACCCCATTTTTGACTCTGATTCTATATTCCTTAATTGATACGTATAGTAATTATTTTCATATAATCTCTTAATAAGATTCATTAAAGTTCCATTCATTACCAAATTTACTAAACTTACCCATAATCTATTCCTATTTACTCTATCATATGCCTTCTCTATATAAACACCATATATAACTGTCTACCTGTATTTCTACTCATTTCTATAAGTTGGTGTAACAACAAATAAAATATCTCCTATACGCCTATCCAATCAAAAACCTCCTTGCATTTCTCCCACTATATTATTTTTCTTCCATTCATTTTGCGACCCTTCCAGCCACCATATATGCAAAAACTTTATATAACACTGACATTACCACTATCAGTCTACAATTGCTTAACTTTCTATGATCTCTCCCCTTTCCTTTAAATAGTAGTCTTATTCTTGTATTACTCCAGAAAATCTCTCTTCTGTGCCATCTTATTAAAATATGATAAGAGATTTAATTTTGCCCTATGTTTTAAATTCATTACCATCTCTGCTGCTCGTCCATTTAACCCTCTTGCGTTTCCACTTCTCAATTTCTTCCATGCCTCATTCAGTTCATTTTCTGTAAACTTAATACTTCCATTACTATATATATTCATGTTTGTTATCATTTTGTCCTTCACATCTAACATGTTTTCTATATCCATTACATATTTACTTAAGATTGCCTCTTAATTCTTCTTTAGAGCTATACTCTATTCTCTCATCATGTAGTAATACTATTTCTCCCTACATTCCTTCTTTTAATGTATTTCCAAAACTTTTTACTCCCATCTCTTCCACTTTTATTAATATTCTTCAACAATTTACTATTTAATTTCATGTTCTCTCTATAATTATCTATTTTAGCCAATTTCTTTTTTAAAAAGTTTTCCCATTTAACATTAACATCTTTTTCATTTTCTTTGTTCTTAATACCACTCTTATATTCTCTGCATGCTTTTGTCTTTTCTTTTACACTTTTACTAACTCTCACTTTTCGATTACTTTTATTCTTCTGAATATTCTCACCCAAAACCCTATTTGTCCCTTTTTCTACTTTACCACACCAGTCCTTATATTCATCCCCAACCAATTCCATGGTTTCTTCAACTTTTATTTTATATTCTAACTTATTCTTATCATTCATTCTCCATCCACATCTTTCACTATCATTTCTACTCTTAATACTATTTTCCATCACATTACTAACCATTTCTATTATAAATAAATTATGATCACTGTTACATACTCTCTCTTCATTATCTAACACTTTACTTTTCTGTACTTTATTTATTCTCTCTTTCTCAACTAATATATAATCTATTGTGTGAAATATATTATTTCTAGACCATATTTATTATAAAGGTCGACGGAACCTTCCTAACCTAATCTGCCATACCAGTGCACCACTGGGCTATTGGGAACCTAGAAAAATTATATAATAGACAGATACTCATGAGAGAGGTTACTCTTATCGAACCGAATGCCCCAGTCACTAGCTCAGTGAGGCTGAGCTTAAAATATCACTGAATATTAAAATTAATTCTTAATTTTAAATATTAATAAAATATATAAAATAAATTACTGCCAAAATTAATTCAACAAAATATTTTATTATCACGCCCACACACATTAAAAGGAAAATTCTGAAAATTAAATTAACTAAATATATTTGATTTGAATTATATGCACAGATGGAAGCATTTAATTGATTTAAAACAATTTTAATATTTTACTAAGTGTGAATATGCTACATAGATTATGCATATAACCCACCCAATCCCTTTTAATCTTAGGCTAAAATCTCACATTTAAACCAATGCTAGCTTACTGATATACTGATGTGACCAATGCAAAATGAGATTATTAGCATAACACAATCATGCTAACATGATATCATTAGAGAAATAACGAAACATGGTGGGAAGGAATGAGTATCTTCCCCATGATCATTAATAAATTTCACCAACACACAGGAACGATCCATTGCCCAATTGGTGATACAAAAATTGGAAATATATATATATATAGAAGAGATGCTCTGTAAAAGGGGATAGTGGTCTTTGCCGGCTTACTGTCCCAGTCAGAGAGTAAGAAAATCAATAGTATAGGAAATTCCTCTACAACTATTGACAACGTGATGGCTACACTTTTGGGCCATACGTTCAGGTGGATATTATGCCCTGTATGCCAATGCGGTACAAGGGAACAAGTATCCAATGCACCTACTCAGATTACATTGACATAACACATATCCACCAGCACCGATTTAACAATGAAACAGCCCAAAATTAACACACTTTAAACTAACAATCTTACGAATCTATGCAGCCATTTACGCTTATTTTTAAATTATTAATTTTAAAAAAATTACGAGAATGGAAATATTAAACACATATATAAAAAAATATATATAATTTAAAATTTTAGTCAGATAAGAGAGAGGTTTCTTTTAAAAGTTAAGTGGCATTTAAAATACTTGAAAAGTTTGTATTATATAATTAATGTTCATATTTCATTTAAAACAAAAGTTTATACTTTCCAATGCTGTAGGTAAAATCTGTCTTTGCAGTCCTTGATGCATCACACAATTCAAAGTTCTTACCATTTCATAGGTGGAGATGAGTCCGTTGCTGGCTAGTTTCCAGAAACATCATATTCTGGAGACCGCCTCAGCTGGTACAAACACGAGAAATTAAATTATTGCTGACCCCTACATTTTGGTGATCCGCAATACACTTATAAATATATTTAAATAACATGCAATCAGCAAGAGCAACCCAAATCTAAATCTCAACTTAAAAGTTTTCTTTTTATATCTTTTTGAATTCTTATCATCAAATTACAGGATCGATCTTGCTTGGCTTAGCGCTGTTCTTATTGGTGATGATGACTTTTCTCTGTGGATCGTGTGTTTATTTCCATTGTCATTGGCCAGCTTGCTTTAGAGTGGGAACTCAAAATTTTATCACTAGTATTTTTTTTAATTTATCTCTTATCTGACTTTATGCCCAAGGGCTTATTTGCTATTATGTCAATATAGAAAATCATTTCCATTCTAAGATTAAAAATAACTAATTAACAACTTTTTTTTTTCTTTTATATTAAAACAATCTTGTTTTTAGATTTTAAACTTTATATAATTAGTTTGCCATCCGTGCATTCTTCATCAACCATTAACAATCCACTGCAGGATGAAGGTCTCTCTAAGGTTAATCCATCTTCTCCGATCTTTAGCTTCTCTTCTCCACATCACGCCTGCACACTTTCTTATTTCATCCATCCATCTCACATGTGGTCTCTTTCTGGGTCTTTTACAATCTCTTGGAATCCAGTTTAAAATTTCAATTGTCCATCTATTATCATCTCTTCTAACAATATGTCCAGCCCAACTCCACTTCAATCTTTAAATTTTTTCAATGAGGTCAGTAACACCTGTTTGTTATCTTACCCATACATTGTGTTTACGAACTTTTCTTGTTACTCCCAACATACATCTCTCCATACTTCTTTGAGTGGTCTGAAGTCTCTAAATTGCTCTTCTATTAAGTGTCCAAGTCTCAGATCCATAAGTAAGAACTGGTAAAATACATTTGTTAAAAACCTTCCTTTTCAAACACATAGGCATATTGCCTTTTAGTATCAAGTTATTTCTACCAAAAGCACTCCAACCAAGTTTAATTCTATGATTTAATTTCCTCCATTAGGTTTCCATCTGTATTAATAATCTGACAAAGATATTTGTAACTGTTACCTTCTTCTAATTCATCATAATCAATCTTTATTTTCATATTTTGAGCAAATCGATTAAACATTCCTTTAGTCTTTTTAACATTTATCTTTTTTCCTACTTTCATCTGATAATTCCTGTAACATTTCCTGCAGCTCTGAAGTATTATTTGCAAAAACAACTACATCATCTGCGAAATCTAAATGACTTAAATAATCTCCATTTATTTTCACTCCTTTAGTTTCCCATTGAAATCCACAAAATACTTCTTGCAGCACTGCTGTAAAAAGTTTTGGAGATATGGAGTCACCTTGTCTTATACCTTTCTCAATGTTGACTTTCCCAGTGTCATTATGTAATCGAATTGTTGCTGTTGCATTTTTATAAATATTCTTTAAAATATGACAATATCTTGGATCTATACCTTGATGATCCAATGCTTTAATCACTGAAGAAATGTTTATAGAATCAAATGCCTTTTCATAATCTACAAATCCAAAACATAATGACAACTCATATTCACTTGCCCTTTCTATAACTTCTCTCAATACCTGGATATGATCTACTGTACTAAAACCACTTTTAAATCCAGTTTGTTCTCTTGGTTGGTGGAAATCCAATGTTCTCTGTGGACGAGTTGTAATTATCTTGGTAAAAATTTTATATAAAACTGATAAAAGACTGATAGGTCTATAATTTCTAATATCTTCTTTATCACCTTTTTTAAATATTTATATTATTACTGCATTCTTCCAATCATCCGGTACATCTTTATCATTTAGACATTTGGTATATAACTTTGCTAAAAATTTTTCTATTTCTTCACCTGCTTCTTTTAATATATCAATTATAATTCCATCATTACCTGGAGCCTTTCCTTTCTTCATACATTTAATTGCATGTCTCACTTCTTCATTTAAAATTCTCGGCAATTCGGAAGATGTAATAAATATAGGAGGTACTTGTTCTTTATTACTATATAATTCTTGATAAAAATCTTTCATGATGTCATCTCTCTTTTTAGTAATAATTCCATCTTTTTTTCTTATTGCAGATATAAATTTCCTACCACTACCAAAATGTTGTTTTACATTCTTAAGACTTTTATTTTCTTCTACAGCTTTCCTTGCTAGTTCACAGTTATACTTTCTTATATCATTTTCAACTCTTTTCCGCACCATTTTACAAAATTCGAGATATTCAATTCTTTTTAATGCATCATTTTTGTATATCTTCATATTCCTTCTTTTCTTCATAAATTCTCTAGTCTCGGTAGAAATTTTAATGGTCAATTGCTGCTTTTTTCTACCAGCTATCTTTGTTGCAGTTTTTAAAAGTGTATCAATTATTTTCATATTAATTTCATTCAAATCTGAATCATGTTCAAAATCTACTAATAATTGAAACCGATTTGTAAGTTCTAATTTAAATTCATTAGAATGTTTCTGAAGATTAGGAATATCAACTGTAAATATTGTGTGTCTTGCGTTGTTAGCCGAGAGGTATCGCAGCCGCCATGCAAGCAAGTAGTTGGTTGCAGACAGGTGTGGGTTCACGTCCCGGCAGATGCTATGACATATGAAAAAAAAAAAAATATTGTTTTTCTTAATAATTTTTGTCTCGCTAGTCTTACATTAACACATATCTTACACCTTACTAATCCATGATCACTTCCTGTGTTAAATTTATTAAGAACATTACAATATTGAAATATGTATTTCCTGTTAGTCAAAATATAATCCAATTACCTTCATTTGGATGCTTCCATGTCCATTTTCTTTTAACATTTTTCTCAAAAAAAGAATTCATAATATAGTTTTTCTTTTTCTGCAAACTCCACAAGTCTATGTCCTCTCTCATTTCTATTACCATAATCAAAATTACCTACAGCACCTTCATCTTTCATTTTTTTACCAATTCTAGCATTAAAGTCTCCCATAACAATTTTAAAATGGTTTTTACTCTGATCAAAAGCCTTTTGTACATCCATATAAAAATCTACTACTTCATCACTATGAGAACTTGTTGGGGCATAAACCTGAATTATCTGCATTTGGTATCTGCTATTAAGTTGTATAACTAATCTTGCCACTCTGTCCGATAGACCATCAATCTCCACAATATTGTTCTTCCACTTTTTATTTATAATGAATCCAATTATATATATTAATTTAAATAAGATTATTAAATTCTCTTTTCTATATATATTTCTACTTAAGGATGATTATATTTTTTTTTCACTTTTATCTGAAAGTAATGCAACAGCATATACTTATATCTTTTCAGTATTGCTCATAAATATTTAATAAATTTCCAATGCTCAAATTCACTCGCTGACAAAAATTCTTAAAAAGCTGTCCATTCTTCTTATCTACATCATCAATTTCTTCAATATGCCCATTCATATTCATATTTGAAACTCTGTATATCCTTAACTAGGCATTCATATATGCTACTGTTCCACTCCATTATAGTTTGACTATCCCCAGTGGCTATATGTACTATAGCCACCATCCATTCTCGTCTTCCTAATCTTATCTCAAACCACAAATCTTCTTGACATTTACCAGTATTTAAATATCTTTTTGACATAACTCCTATACCACCACCCTTTTTTTCTTTTCTATTTATACCTTGCCATATTAAGTCTTTCACTATAGGTTCTTCTCTTAGATATGTTTCCACTACTGCTAGTACCTTAAGCTCTTCATTTTTAAATGCTTTGTTTAATTCCAGCCATTTTTCTGGTCTCCTACCACCTTGCATATTTAAATATCCAATTTTAACTATCTCTTCTTTTCTAACTACTTTTTTATAAATTCTTTTGACTCTTTCTTCCCCATTACATTTATAAATAACTTGCTTACCAAATACTATACTTTAATTTCCTATTGAAATTAAATCTGGAAAGCTTGTCAAGTAGGAATCATATAAATAGATTCTATATGGGACTTCTTGCAAAGAAAGAAAGATTGTATGGATCATTTCCTATATAAATATTGTAAGGATTTAAAGCAACCACACAACCATTACCACCAACAATCATCAAGAACATATTATTGATTATAAGTTAATAAGTTTGTGTAAAATTGTCAGTTAAAATTATATTACTGACAATACTGATTTATATGTATACTAAACCCTTAAACGCAAGCAAATAAAAATCTCAAACAAACAAAAGAAAGAAATCATTAATATTGTTTTGTTTTTTTTTTGTTTATTAATCCAGAATAAATTTCTATAAAGATCAAAGTGATGTCAACAATGAAAACAAAGGGCGAACTTGAGACTCTTGCATCAATAAATAAAACATAAGACAAGATAGAACACTTTTTTTTTAAGAAAAAAGGAAAGCAAAATACATCATCAAGAAAAGTTACTTGATATATTCTTAAAATCAATTTATTTGTCATTTTAACAATCCTCAATATTAATGTTCATAAGCCATTACAATTGCAATTTGAGGAAATTGATTAAAGAACCCACCTTAATATTTTTAACCCAAGTTATAAGCTAGAAAAAAACAAATCATGTGTGGCTAGGAAGCAATAAAACATCATGGTGATGGAACTTCTCGTCATGCAACCAAGAGCATTTAAAATTAAAATCCATGTTGACCATGCTAACAAAACATCTACAATGCACTATAGTCAAGTAAAGAAGTTATCTCAGCACAGGAAAGATAGTCTATAAAAGAGTCTGAATTGCCAACAAGAAGATCCAGATAGCAGCCGAAGATTATCCGATGGACTATCATCCAGTTCATGCAAAGGAATTTTTCTAAGAGCAAAGATACTCGGATATTTCACAATGTGAATTACAAGACTCTGAACTATGGCTAGACTATATTGGATTAATATTCAAAATTATATTTTTATATCCTTTTTTTTTTATTCTTATTTCACTTGTTAAACAGGTTTTTTTCTTTTGAAACAAAGAGTCGATCTATCCAACCATCAATTATTCTAGAGGGAGGGGAGCCATCAATTCTTTTTTTTTTTTGCATTTAATAATAAAATCTAGGGGCAGACTCTCAAACTTGCTTGCCAATAATACATTAGTCTACTGACTTGAAAGATAAGACTTTACTCTTATTCAATATTGCATGCTCACACTTTGACAGTTACAATATTTTTTTATGTTCAATGTTTGTGTTCAATTAACTTAATTAATAATTATTTGTTATTCTGAATGTATGACTAAACCCTTGAATGATTGGTCTGTATGTTCAATGTTTGTGTTCAATTAACTTAATTAATAATTATTTGTTATTCTGAATGTATGACTAAACCCTTGAATGATTGGTCTGTGCTATCATAAATCTATATGACACCAGAATAGAAGGGGACTCAGAATCTATAAGCAACTCTCAACAGATCACAAAATATAGCCAGACAGAGTAGAAATTAATGACCAAATGATCTCATGGAATTTTAGTCAGCAAATAATTAATTGTTAAAATATAGTTTTAAAATTGTCTTCAATGTAAATTTGAGTTTGTTAAACTGGAATGGGGAATGACCATTCTTCATAGGTATTACAGATATGGGTGAGTATAAATCATGCCTATACAATCATTAAATGTTAAATACATATACCATTTTGTTATAAAAAAATTTATGAACAGTGATCACCATCAAAATTAATTTGTTAAATATTAAATCAAATTAGTTGTCTGTTTTTGATTTTTGTATTTTCCAATTAGTCATACTATACACATATCCAATGCACACATCAGATATGGAATGATCATACTTTGAAATAAAGTACATGTACATTCTCCCTGAGTTTGAACTCTGTGGCTTAATGAGAATCAAGAAGAGGTGAAGTAAGGAAAGCCATGCAAGTGTGAATCCCATCCCATTCAATCATTAATCATCATGGAACGACTTCTTAAAACTTAGATAAATCATCAAATAATTGATTTGCCTTATAATGTGTAATGCCCTATAATGTGTAATGCCCTACCTGAAAGACCAAGTGGGTGACCATAGTTAAATACACCTCTCAAAGAAAATACTTCATCCGTTACATATGCTGCCCAAATTCGTGGGACTCTCAAATAAAAGCATGGCAGTATATATTTAATCCAGTCACATGTGGTGTAACCAATCATGGGAGCATAAATCACATTTCCAATCTATTACATAAGACTGTCCCCTCACAATATATTGGAATACAACAACTATGGAGCATGATAAAAGATATATTTAAAAAAATTACAAACAATTCAGATGATTTTAACAATTTATTTCATATCTAATATATCACTAACTAAGACAATAATATTTAAACTATTTGCATTTTGGTTCTATATATCCCCACTTCAAACTATAAAAATCAGCATAATTATAAAATTGAATACAATTAAAAATAAAAATTTCAAATTAACACCAAGAAACACATATTAGCATTTGTTTTGAGGTTGAATCCTATACTTAATAATTTTTAATATAACAGGTAATTGAAATGGTCATAGAATAACATCGTTAAGAATAAATTCATTGATTTAATCAAAAGACATTTTTATAATAGAAACTTATCAAAGAAGAGAGGTTTTATATAGATGAGGTTATTTTAATACAGTGAATTCATATAATTTACTAGTTTATGCTATATGATGAATAAAATATTCTTTTCAAATCTAAAATAGTTTTATACAAAAAATTAAACATTTTCATGCAATTGCAATCCATCTTCACAACAGATGAAAGTTTCTTTCAAGCATGTGATAAATCTAATTGAGATATTTTTAAACCATATATATGGAGTTTCCTATCAAATAATTTTAAAAAATCATCTTTTATCCATACAATTTAATTGTTAAATATAAAACAAAATATACTAAAAATATGTATTAAACTGTAATGCAAATGTACAAAAAAAAAAAAGAATTACAAAACTAAAAAAACAAACGATTTTTAATTTAATCTATTTTACAGTAACAATTTAATCTAGCAATATTAATTTTTCCAAAATGTTTATTCTTCATTTAATATATATTAAATAAAAAAATTAATATAATATATATTGAAATTTTAAACTAATATTATTAATAAAAATAGTAATACTATTTTGATAATATACAAATTTATATGACCAAAAAATACGACATATTTCAAAAAAGAAAATATTTTTCAGTGAAAAGCTGGAAAAAAAAAATGAAATTGTATAAATGTTATGCTTGATACATAAAAGTTAGTAAATATAATATTAGTTTAGGAAAAAAAATACTGATAAGAAGAACTGTCACTTAATAATTAGAATTACAAAAAACTGCAATGCTTAAACAAGTAGAATATCATTGATCTAAATCTCTATAATTTGGCAATAAAAGTGACCTATTTACTTAAATAATATTTTTTATTTAACTTTGATAATATAATAAATTAATATATATATATTTTTTTTTCAGTTAAAAAAGAAGAAAACTTTTATATTTTCAAATAATAAAATTAGAAAAGAATGGGAGAAATTTATTTCTAAATCAGCAAACAAAATGAAGTTTATACTAATTTAAAAATTAGATTTCTGTTAATTAAGGACAAAGGGGGAGGGCATCATGTCAACTTTTATTTTTAAATTATAAAGACATGAGAAGATAAGAAGTGTCCTTTTAAATTATTGTTAATCCAGACAAGTACTGGAATCAAATGTGCCAGATTAGTGGCATTGCACTAGTATAAATTTACATATTTGCAAGAATTTTAATAAAACAAAGAATATCTTACGTATTGAGATCCCACAAGGTTAAAGCTACTTCATTCCTGCAACCAGCTGTTCCACATGCGTAGTTTCTAAAAATTAAAAGGATTTATAAAAAAATTGAATAAGCAAAAAAATGTAATAATTTTATTTGATTAAAAAAATGATAATGTTATATGTATACATTTGTAATTATATAATTGAACTGTTAAAATATTTTTCCAAATACATAACTGTTAATAATATTACACGTTAGTATAAATACAGTTTCAAGTAATTTTTTTTTCATACCTTCAGAGGTTGCTGGCCTGACAAAGTGGTAGCCTAGCATGGGGATTGAAAGATGACATTTTAACCAGTTAGGCTATTCTGCCAAACATAATAGTCAACAGAAATTTATTATATGTATCTGAGAATCTTATGATTTCTTCAATTTTTCTTTTTAAAAAAAGCTATTAATGAGCGGTTTCCCATTATTACAATTTATCATATTAAGTTGATTTATAGCATTATTTGCCATCATCATGTGAACACTTTCTTTTAAATTTTCTTTTTACTCTTTAACCAATATTCTTGAACTTTCACAATCGAAATTATATTCATTAGACTTACATTTAAGTTTGACTAGAATTTTGGGGAGGGGAAAAAAAGGTAAAGAAGCTTCTTACATGATGATGGCAAATAAACCCATAAATCAATCCCAATAGTAACTCATAATATTGAAATCACTTATTTATTTTGATATTAAGAAAAAAATGGAAAATGAAGACCCTCGTGGATAAATATATTGACTACTGAATATCACATTTGGAAGCTATAATAGATAAAACCTCAACGGGGATAGTAAACAAAGAAGAAATATCAAAATAGATCAATAAATCACGTTTAACCAGCTTTAAGTTTTTAATAATTGAAATAAAATGAGCTAAAATTTCTAATTCTGGATGGATTATTATCTGTCAACAATTGCAAACAGTGAGCTAAAAATTGAACTAAAGAATGTATGGAAGGACTTATAGAACACACAATAAGTCTCAATAGTACCTCAGATTTATGTATTTTATTTAAACTAAAATTTAAGGTATATGGAAGTGCCTTCTCTCGGAGAAATTTTAATTTTTGTATCCTCATCCATGCTGAAACTTGATAAAATAGTTTTTTTTCCCTAAGTATGTAGAGAATCTCTAACAATCTTTTTACGAGTGCTGTCATTTAATAAATTTAAAATCAAAAACAACAGTCGAATTATCTTTATCTACTAGAATGATGATAATAGAGACATCTCTTAAATTACGAAGAGCAACAAATTCTCCTCTAGATATATTAGTTTTTGGAAGCTTTATATTCTCATTATCAACTTACTCATATATTTTCTGTTATAAAAATCTTTGGGTGAGAGCATATAGTTTGTCTGATAAGGATAATCTTGCCCAAGATACCACACTAGCTAAAAATATTCTACTCTCTACTGATTACAGTGAAAATATTATATATAAAAATTTACATAGTATTGATGACAAGAAGGGAAAAGATGATGAAACTGAGAATTCTTCAGCTGGCTCTAGAGTTGTTTTATCTTATATTAAAGAGGTCACTGATAAAATTAATAGATGCCTGTTTAATTCAACATTAAAATAATTTTTCCACTAGCAAAAACTTCGTCATTTTTTTCATAAGCCTAAAGACAGTAATTTTAGAACACTAGGGTGTATGAAATTTCATGTTCACAGTGGCCAAGAAGCTATGTGATTTCAGAGTTAGGGAATATATAAATATTTTCAATGAAAAGTTGATTATATCCACTTAACCACTGACTTCCAATAATACTAAAATATAGCTACTTTAGAAAAATATAATTTAAGAACTATGAGAGAATGTATTGAAATTTTAAAAAGACCAAATAGTTTAAACAAATGAGACAAAATGCAACATATTTCAGCTTTATGGAAGCCCATCATTTTATGCCTTTCTTCTCCTTCTAAAATCGTTTTTAATAAATCAACTGACAGTAAAATAAAAGGAATGCAACTTTTTATATACCTGATCCCTAATAAGTGGAGAGTGTGGATGAGGCCGAGCAAGTGCAATGGTGCAATGGAGACATCATCTAAAAGAAGCTAGAGAGAATTTATCACTTCATCAGCTTTACTGATAAATAAATAATAACTAATATGCTAGTTTACTTGACTATGCATAATTCTAGTTGTATATGTGTCAACAATATCTTAGTTTATTCTCATATTCTTTAATAATATAATCTCAGAGTATTTTAATATATATTGTAAACAGTCGGGTTTAAACCCTAGTTACAATGTAGAAAGGCGCACACATATGTTATATAGTTTAAAATTAGTTTCATATAATTTGATTTTATTTCGTTTTAGTATTTATATTTTGTAGTGGGAGAAAATGTTTAAAATTTTATTAAAGTAAGAAAAGAGGGAGTGGGGGGGGGAATTTGCGTTTTATTTTTGTAAAAGTGGTATATGTATGTGTTTGCGGTGTGGATAGACAATTTTAGAAACGAACGTATGAATACATTTTTTTGGATCCAAGATAAGAGATTATTGTAAGAAAAAAAAAAAAGAGATATATTAAACATTGAAGGTCTTATCTGGGGAATTTGAATGAAGAGAAAAAAATAAAAAAAAGAAGGTTCGAGAAAAAGGTTTCCGGAATGTTAATTGCCAAAAATGTCCGAAGGTGCGAAAAGTTCTTTTTGCTTATTAGCTTAACTGGCCATCATATACCACGTGGTGGGGAAGAAAGGGGACGGACTGTTTTTGCGAAAACAAAAGAAAACAAAAAAAAGTGACAGGGAGAGTGGAGAGGTAGTTTTTTTTTTAAAACTAGTGGCACTTTTATTTTGGTTTTCAAAGAGGAAAGAAAAAAATAAAAATATATTCGATTTTTTTTTTATATATTTCTTAAGAAGAGTAACTAAGGCTACGGCCGAACATGAGTACGGTGGGGTAAAAGCTTAAGCGTGCTGGGTTTTCTGGACCTCACCCCAAAGAATCCATGCGGCAGTGACCGGAGAACATCTACCGGAGATATATCAACTTTTCGCAAGGGAATCGATCCGACTCGGAATGAACTGAAGTGTGATGAACTGTCTCGTACGTTTGCTTCGGATTTCATGTGTTTTTCTTCTTATTTTGATATCCCCGGGGATCACATCGGACAAAAATTGCAGGTAATATGAACTTAAGATATTTTATTTCCAAAAATTACCACGTTTTTCTGAAACCATCAAGGATAGCGAACGAAGGCAAGAAACTTATATATTTTTTTATGATAAGGCCCTTCAAATACAGCTGATTAGATTTTTATCTGTGTATACGTTCGTTTTCTTGTTCTGTTGTAAATCCACGCAAATACATATGTAGGTTTTATTGGGTTATGTAAACGTTAAAAGGGTATGGGAAATATATTTTCTTAAAAGTAGAAAAAAAAATATTATAATAAAAAAATGTGTTATTTTAAGGCTTATATTACACGTGTATGTTTTATTATTTGTCTCATAGAATATAGTTTATGAATTTAACAATTGATCCGAGTTTCGCTGTTGGTTGCATAGAGTTCCCCCGTACATTTTCCTACGGTTTATTGGCCACCCGCCCTGAGTACTGAGCTAGTGGAGAGGCCCTATTACTATCGTATTTTTCTCTTCCAGCATAATACTTATGTAAAAAGTAAGTTTGGCGCTTGGAGTCAATGATTGACGTCCATAAATATGCTGTGAGAGAAATACGAAATTTCTTATCAATATTTTTTTTTGCTTAAAAGGAAAAAGGGGAAATATAGATATTTTTTTTATGATAAGAACTAATAAGTATACGGTAAACGAGTACACCCGTTACAATATAGAATGGATAGGTAATTTTTTTCATAAAAATTTCATGTTTGGACTTAAAGAGGACACAAAAGTTACCTTACATCTAAGTTATACATATTTAACTCTGATATTTATATCAGCGTTTTTAATAAAATTTATAAATAATAATGGTTCTAGACAAAATTATGATTTAGAATTTTAAAACTGAAATATCTTTGATATGATTAAAAATAGAAAAGGAATTTTATTGTATCACATCATATCTCAATCCATTTTTGATTTTCAAAGAGAAACAAAATGAGAAATTGTCCAGATAAATCCAATAAAGAATATTATATTTTTAAATAAAGTGTAAGTATGACCATATTTATTTTGTAAAAAAAAAGTATAGATGAAGATGATGACCTTCAATAAATGACAAATAACTATACAATAAAATATAACAATTTATTTATTATAAAACAATAGTATAATAAATATTCAACCATAAATGTAAATATAACAATAAATTCCATATAGATTTCAAATCGTATTGTGCTGTTATATCTAATAAATGTTTTCCAATCTGAGTTATGAATACCTATGTGTTGTCAAAAAAAGTGATGCGAGCAATAAATCACTTTATTGGAGAAGCTTGTATAATAGTCTTACTGCATCTTATGTGCTTTAATAGATAATAATTGAAGTAAGAACAAGAATCTCTCATTATTGATGTCAAAATTATTGCTTAATCCTTTTAGGATTGAATACAGTGTTTCATCCAATTTATAGTATTGTTATTATTTAAATATATAACTTAATAATAATGACAATCATGACTTATTATGTTTTCCAGATTATATTTAATTTCAAAATAGTGTTAGGAGTCTGCTTCAGCTGATGAATAATGTTTATGATCATCAAGGCCATGAGAGTATTTTGATGTACTGCCTACTATTCACTTAAATAGATCAATATTTATTGGATAAATAGGAAAGTTAATCCTTTAGGGTTATCCACTAGCTATTAAAAACGAACTGCTTATGTCTTTTTTAAAAAGGCCAAAAAATAAAGGAAGAACTTTTCGCTATCATATAAAGATTTCTGTAATGTAAACAAATATTTGAAAAAAAGCCTCGTAATCAATTAAAAAAAAAAAGACGACAATTCAAAATCAAAACAATCCCTCCACCCTCTAAAAAGCAAGTGTTGGTTTATTACAAAGTACCGAATTGTTTAAGTCTTTCAAATAAAAATATCCGATGGACTGTTAGTCGATAATTTAAAAGCAAATCAACACCCCTACACCATCTAAAAACAAAGTGTTTGTTTCTTAAAAAAGGAACCAAAAAAAAAAAAAACGGGTGAAAAAAAACTTTGGTTTACCATAATATTATGTAAAGAAATCGACGGACCATTAGTCGATAATTCAAAAGCAAACCAACACCCCTACACCATCTAAAAACAAAGTATTTGTTTATTTAAAAAAAAACAGGTGAAAAAAACAAAAAAAACCTTTGGTTTACCATAATATTATGTAAACCAAACAGACAGACTGAAAAAAAAAATAGAGTAATATTATGTAAACAAACAGGCGGATCGTGAATCGGTATATCAATGTGCATTGGGCGAAAAACAGTGCCATCAAACGGTAGGGTACAGTATACATACTATTACCTATATCGATTTAAAAATTTATTTATAATTAATATTATTTACAAAACCTTGAGATATCATAATTTATTTATTTATAACTATTTATTTATTTTAAAACCATGACAGAATCTGTTGTCCATGTATTTTTGAGAAGCCTCTATTTAGTTAGTTTAACTTTTGATAGTTATAATTTGGCTAATTCTCATCATCTTTTTGATATTTACAATATCTTCTTTCCTTAGTTAATTTAATATATCTGTTTTATTGTTTTCATATATAGATAGATAGATTTTTATATAGTAAACTTATAATAATTAAATAATTTTACTATAATTTATTAAAAATATAAATTATAATGACATAATGTTCTATATTTATATTTTTAAAATGCAATTATTGAAAAGGGTTTGTTTATATATATAAAGAGAAAATGTAATTAGATTTTATATATTGAGCTATATAGTATATATAAATATAACAGAACTGAATTTGTGTAAAATATAAATTTAGATATTTTAGTAATAATACAATGTACATATTTTTTTTTTTTTAGGACTTTAAAGAAAACTGTTGAACAATTGAAACATTGACATTACTTAACAAAATTTGATATTGCAAAAATTAGTTTAAAAAGAAATAGTTTATTTATTTTTATTATAATAGAATGTTAACAGATAAGATAGGAGAATTATAAAATTTCTACTGACTGTTGCCTTTGATAAAATAGAACAGTTGGTTAGAGCATTGCCTTAAATTCAATATTCACGAATCTCAAGATCCAGATTCAATTCCCATGCTAGTAACTGTTGATCAGCAATACCTGAAGAAGAAAGGGGAATAATAGCACTCAAAATGTTGTTTTATATACTAACCTATGTGCTATTACTAACAGTTGAATGTATTTGAAAACTTAAGTAAAGTTTTGAATTGTTCTAAAGACATTCAATATTTAATATTAAATGATGGAAATAGTCCAATATATAATTACTGTTAAAATGCCATCGTCACAAATCTTCAGACAAACATAAAGAAGAATACTGTTTAAATAATAAAGGTTTACTACTAAAGAAATGACAAATAAACAATATGGTTTCACATTAAAAATAGTGCATAGATTATAATTAAGCCATGATAAATATGATTATTGCTGGGATAGTTAACTTGCTATAATTTCAAGTATTTTGATTTGGAGACAATAAATGCTGGGTTCTGTGGAAACAATGATATAGAATGGAATGAACATGAACCATCAAAATAATCATATTGTCTGCAGCAGAGCTGCATTCACATAGAAGACTGATTAAACTATAAAAAAAATATTGTCATATAACTGCCCAAATTTTTATTGCTGTTTAGGAAGTGACTGATAAGCTTCTGTTGACAATTACCAGCTCTCCACACTAAAAAAACTGCAAACTATGATTTATCCAATTACATAAATGTTTTCAATCATTTATTAAGCTCAGGATATCATTGTTTTCACATCATACCATTTACATCTGAAGCCATTGATTGCAAAATAACTGCTCAGTCATAAAATATTCTATTTGTTAAAATCATGATGAACTGTTGAGATATCTTTCACTTCTGGTGTTCAAACTTAATATGAATTTCCAAGCAATTAACATCTGATTATTATTACTGGAGTTTTTGGAAAAGGGTTAATATAGATTAAAGTTTGTTTTTTAGTTATAGGGATTCTTGCATTTTGCTAAATAAAGCATCACAATGATGTTCCAAATGATTTTAATTTTTGTAATACATAATACCAAAAACAATTCCAATATGACAGACATTTCCGCTATTTTGTCCATATTATATATTGTGAAGGTAGCTTAGAATCACACCCACACAAACCTTAGCCACCTGAAATATTGGAATGTTTTTTTTTTCCATTAAGATATTAATATAAAGTAAATAATAAGTTTTGCTAGAACATTCTTAAAAAATATAAATGTATAAGTAGTTATGACAGTATATTAATTGTATATTAAATAGTGGGAATGATAGGTCGTTTACAATAAAATCACACATATATATTAGTAATAAAATTCTAGTGTTTAATAAAAAAATATAAACATTGGTAAACTTCATTCAAATTTATATGTGTGTGTGTGTGTGTTAACAATTGTATTGTGTTGAAGATAATAAATATAGACAATGATTTAAACAATGAAAAAACAGTCATAGTTATGGAAAAAAGGTCAAGTATTATACTAGGTAACCGAATGTAAGAAGGAGATAATAATATTATTAATATTTTTCTTTTTTTTAAATGAATCGATAATCACAATATTTTTATAATGCAACAATAAGCATGCGCTGCGAATAAACAATGGAAATGATACAGGGTATAAAAAGAAAAACAATTACAACTCTGTTCTTCTTTTATAATTGTGCGTTTGACATGAAAAGTCAACTTTGTTGAAGCAGTTATTTTAATAACATTTTTCTACAAAATAGACATTTTTTGAATTAGTGTCTCAACAAATGTTAATTTTTTTATCTATTTGCCATTTAAAAAATTAAGGAAGCAAACAGAAGATTTCTATACCAGCTGAATGATCAGATAAGTTTAAAATAACTTATAAATTTAAAAACAAAAAATATTGATTTTTTTTTTTAAAAAAAAAACTAAAAAAGAAATTAGAACATTTTTTTCAGTTAAAATGTTAATGACAGGAATATGTTATATAGCCAATATCACAAATAATAAATAACTATTCTATATTTTTTTTTTAAATGCGAACCGCATATATATAAACCTGTATATATATTGAAAAATATGATATATTTTGGCTAGAACGATTGTCGTCAGATGGAGCATTTGCCCTCCACCATGGCCATTAGAAATTAATACCTATCTGTCTACATTGAAGTGCCTGATAAACTGGGTCCATGCATGATGGAAATCTACATGAGGAATGGAACAAAACCACCCACTGCCAATATAGATATATTCAGAATGTGCTATTCAGAATCAGTAAGAAGTCATCAACATTTATAATGAGTAAAATGCATAAAGTGTAAGAACTGTTATGTAAGAAGGACTCTGATGAATAATTGTGCCTGATCATATCGATTCATGAAATATTGTAAATATTATGATTTTTTCTTTTGTATAGATATATTTATTTATTTTTATTTTATTATCTCAATCTTATATTTCGGAAGTACTAATGGTCTAAGTTTGGAACAATCCAACATAAGAAAGTGTGAAGAGAGTAGGGAGGGGGAAGGTTGAAAAGTTTGATTTTTTTTCTTTTAATAAAATTTAGGTAATTTTCTTCCAAAATGCTTGATTTTTCATCCATGACTGAAATTGAGTGCTTAAACAGAATACGTAAACGGTAAGAGTTTTTCTCTTTTAAATTCACTAAAATAACCAATACCACAACATGATATGACCATTTATAGTTTGTGTTATGTTTTACTAATAGTATTCTTAGATATTTTCAATGAATAAATGATTAATCCTTTTTGTTAATATTCTTTACTATTTTCTTTGTTATCATATCATGTATTGTTTCTTTATTATATTTCTTCCATGATATATAAATATGCAAGGTGATTATTTTAGATCAACCAACTTCCACACCTAGAACTGCATACTGCATCTGGAGTTGTATTTAAATTTTTAATTATGTTAGTTAGAAATCTCATTTTATTCTAATAAAGTTTTTATTACTTTTGGATATATAAATGTCTAAATTATGTTTATCTATCATGGGAAATAGGGGACAAGTAGTTTTGATTTGTTTAAGTAACAATATGATAGATACTCATCATAGACATAGAAATTATAAGTAAAGAAGAATATATCCAAATAATTCCTTTGCACTTGTAAATATTTTTTTTTTTACATTGATTGATAATTTGCTCTATGTTTTTAATATATTTTGTTTTGTAAATAAATATTATGAAGTTTTGTTTAATTGACAAAGTCTCTGTAGTTTGTTGATCCAGCATTTACATTCAATCCTATAACCAATATTTTACAAATGCACGCACACATTATTGTTTGATGAGCATGAGAGATAAATATTAAATCAAGGTTATTCCTTTCTAATAAGTAGAATGAGCTAATTCAGTTATTGATTAATAGTCTGCATAGGTACATCCCTGTTAAGAGAGTCGAAAGCAAATTCTTCCTGAGTTTGAATACTGAGGCAGCGGATCCAAAAGAAAATGGTGAGATGTTAGATGAACTGACTTAAATTGCACGTACATTTAATAGATAAGTCTTAGGCTAGTTCTGTTGAAAATAGATGTAATCATGAATCATGTACTTCATCGTGTAGTCTCCAGCATCCTACTGGAAGACCCTAGGTCCGACCGTAGTCAGATGCGACCTTCTCCTTGTCATGTCATCGACCGGACCGTTACAATTTATAGCAAGAATATTAATGTCTGCATGAATTAAAGTATGTCAAAATGTGAACAAAACAAAGATCACATATACTTCTCACCTATATTTAAAGTTATTACATTTCAAAACTAAGCTTACCTTAATTCTGTATTTTAATCTTACCTTCCACTTGGATTTATGGCAACAGACCACACCCGATCCCCATGAAGAGTTGTATTTTGGGCAACTGCACTATACTGTTGCCTCACCTAAAAAAAAAAAAAATGCCTCAAAATAAAGTATTTAACATATTTATCAAAAAATAATATTGCTCTAGAATCATAACATTCATGGACCATTAGTGATCTTGAAATCAGAAACTTTATTTCTCAAATCTGTCACATTATCATTGTCCTATAAATATAGGACTTGCACTGCATATACAAAATTATATATAAGATTAATAGAAAAAATATATAGTGATAATTCAATTTTAGTGTTAACTATTTATTTATCAATAAAATTTATAGTACAATAGGAAAACATATGAAGTGCTTCAATCTAATTTTTTTTCTCTTTTACTGTCAAAATTAATTTCCTTGGGCTATTTGCATAATTTTATTGTGGCCATATTAAACTATTGATAATAAATGTAAATAAAATCAAAAAGTGAAATTTGTTAGCTAACAGAACAAATAAAATAGTTAATCAATGATCTTTCTTTGCTAAGTTAGAGCTTGTAAATAACTTCTAAAAAAACACATATTGAGTTTCACCAATCCAAATGCAGAATATTGTATTGGATCAAATCTATTTCAAAACTGCAACAAAACTATTTTTCATCTTTGGAGAAATGTAAATACAATTTCTGATAAATTAAATCTCTGATTTTTAACTAATGGCCTATGTTTGCAGAATCAAAAATTTTTAATTGAAAATGTTTTAATTTTTCTCTTCAGAACTTGTATTTATCAGAGAATATAGTTTAATGAAGGAAAAAAAAAATGACTTTGTAAATATCTTTTAAAATTTTCATTATAAATTATGAATTTAAAAAAAAACATTCTATAATTTTTAATACATCATTTAAAAATACATGTTCTAAACAACATAATCTACAGTGTTTGTTCATTATTACTATTACTTTTACTGTTCTTTCATCTTTTAGATAAAAATTTTAAAAAAAGATAATCAAATTGTTTATTATTTATAAGTTCATAAGAAATTCAACTATCAGAAGTGATAGAGCTGGGCAATGGTCTGTTGACTTTGAACTCTAAAGTCTGCCATTTTACCACTACACCAAATCATTGAAAGGCACCTTATAAACAGTTTGATTTGCTTTGATCAAGTAATATAGTCAAGAATCTCAGTTTATTTTTAAAATGCCTGGATATATTTTATAAAAACCAAAGCCTTTTTTCAAAATTGAAATAAAATTTTAAAAAATTCAACATGAATGTGAATAAATTACAATACACACTAAAATATTTACAATCCATACATCTGGAGTTCAATTATGGATGAAACTTTTTTAGTAACTGAAGATTTTTCAAATAAATTTAACATTTTTATAGCCACTTCATAGCTAATCTAGCTAGCCATTTAGTATTGCTCAATAAATGATTATCTAAAATTGTTAATTGGGGAGTAAATGAAGTGCCAGATAATCTGGATCAATAAGAAGAATTAGATACAGTAGAGATCGGAATTACTATTTTGTTCCAAGACACCCCAGCAATCAACTTATATAGTGAATAATAGCTCATATTTTGTTTTTGTTGATAAACAGTGATTAGAATGGAATATTTATTGTTTACTGAACTGCAAATGTACAGTATTTTTCAACATGCACATATAAATAACATGGACACATTTTTATATGTATAGCATTAATATAAATCAAGATTATAATACAAATAAAATTTTAAAAATAATATAATTATTAATTATAACTGAGGGGACACATTTTTATATATTTTAATAAGTGTGTTTTAACTCATGTATTCACTGAAGCAATGAGTATAACAAGAAAAAACAAACTACTGTATTTTTATTTGTAAAATAAGGAAAATAGCGAACTGTCTGACCATCTTCACTATTATTTTAAATATGTTCTGGGCAATTTTTTTTTTTTTTCATTAACTTTTTTTCTTGTAGAAACATAATAGTGATCTGGTTATAAAAAATTAGAATCTTTAATTATTTTGGCATTTTTTAAAACAGTTTCAACTTTTAGTATATTGTAAAACTTTTAGAATTATGATAAAAAAATATTTTATTACACAAAATATAGCAGATAAAACTCAAAAAGGATAATAAAGAAGAATAGAATGTATGTGCTTTTAATATAAACTCAAGAAATTTTATTAATATATATATAATTGTGTATGGCAACTCAGAGAAAGAAAAATGGCTGCTTAATATCACAAAATTTGAGAAATTTAATGCCTTTTTGATGATTTTGTTTGTTGGTTTAGATTTTTCTTTGAATAGCATATAATTAGATACAATATAGTCTGCAGCTCCATTATAAGTACAAAACAAATACAATTTTAATATGACTGATCTTCACTACAAATGAAGCAAGCAGAGCCCATCATTTTCTTTACCTTTTTAAAACTCATATATAGATAATTTTCCTATCACAAAGTAGGGACATTGATAAATTGTGACACACACTTGCAAACACAACTCACACAGCTGTATGAGGGCGTATGTGCTATATATATATATGTTTGTTTGTTTTTTTGCAATGTTTGTACAGATAAAAACCTAATTCCAAAAAGCTTCAAGGTATATGTTTGTTTTTTTTTGCAATGTTTGTACAGATAAAAACCTAGTTCCAAAAAGCTTCAAGGTTTAAATTTTAGCTAATAAATAAATAAAAAAATTTTAAAAAATAATAATTTTAATAATTTATTCATAATTATGTATTAAATAACACATGCCTTTTTACATTGTATTTTTTTTTTTTTTTTTTTTGTGATTTAAAATGAATAGATTCATCAATTTTCTCTTTGTTATGCTTATTCCATAGGATAATTTTATTTTGTACTGTAATAATTACTTATATACAATCACTAGTTAATCATTTTTCTCTTCATTGTTTGGAATCAAAATTAAGTTAATTTAAGATGGTCCAAAATTTTTAAATTTAAAACAAAATTTACCTTTCATTATTGTATATAGATGGGAGGTTTTACCAGAATAAAATCAATGAATCAATAATTGCATAAAATAAAATAAGCAGTGAAAAGTGCAATCACTGTTTTAAAAAAAAAAAAGCCTAAAATCTTTTTTTATTATGAATTACATTCTTGTTCTAAATTACAATTACTAAAATAAAAAACTACTATTCAAAACAAATTTTATTTATCTAAAATATTATTATGAATAATATTGAGATATTATTTTATATAGCGCGAATGTTTATTTATGTAATAGTATTAGCGATTAAGCCAATGCACATGCGCTTTAAAGAGATTATATAAATGAATACTCAATTTTCCAGACACGAGATATAGCATTTTAGAAAGAATGGAATGAATCCACCCATTCTTTCAGACCCAAACGTTTATGTATGGGCAAATCTTAAGTGTGTGGAAATAAGAGTGTGAGATGTTACACGATCACTTTAAATTACATTTATTAAGTTTGAACAAATGACACTTTGCGAAATCTTTACAATTTACGAACCGTCATTCTTTAGTTGAAATTAAACATATATAATGAGATATTATTTTATATAGCGCGAATGTTTATTTATGTAATAGTATTAGCGATTAAGCCAATGCACATGCGCTTTAAAGAGATTATATAAATGAATACTCAATTTTCCAGACACGAGATAAGATTTGCCCATACATAAACGTTTGGGTCTGAAAGAATGGGTGGATTCATTCCATTCTTTCTAAAATACTATATCTCGTGTCTGGAAAATTGAGTATTCATTTATATAATCTCTTTAAAGCGCATGTGCATTGGCTTAATCGCTAATACTATTACATAAATAAACATTCGCGCTATATAAAATAATATCTCATTATATATGTTTAATTTCAACTAAAGAATGACGGTTCATAAATTGTAAAGATTTCGCAAAGTGTCATTCGTTCAAACTTAATAAATGTAATTTAAAGTGATCGTGTAACATCTCACACTCTTATTTCCACACACTTAAGATTTGCCCATACATAAACGTTTGGGTCTGAAAGAATGGGTGGATTCATTCCATTCTTTCTAAAATACTATATCTCGTGTCTGGAAAATTGAGTATTCATTTATATAATCTCTTTAAAGCGCATGTGCATTGGCTTAATCGCTAATACTATTATATGAATAATATTGTTATTTTAAACAAATTTTCAATAAGATATATTTCTAGGGCTTTTGGAGTATAATTCACTCACTCCCTTGAAATGTTTTATAATCTTTTAAATTTAGCATTCTCATTATACTAAGTTTTATAAGACTATAACTACATCATTATTAAAATTAATAACTTGTATATATCCATGCACATGTTTTTGCTCATAAAATAAAATACTAACTCCTTTAAGAAAAAATAGTTTATAATGAATAGCAATAAATATGAAAAAATAAAATTCATATATATAAAAATTGGCATTTTAATGTGAAATACATACATTACCTTTACTGTACCATCCCGTGACCCTGACACAATTACATTTTCCCAAATATCAACACAATTGATATCACTTGTATGAAATCGGCGTCTAGGAATGACAGCCTTACCAGATAATAAATCCCAGCCACACACATAACCATCCCTAAATTTTAAAATATTTTATTCATTATAATTTATCAAATTATTATAACTATTGTTATTATTAACTAATTTAGAATTCACATAAAAATAAAATAATTATTTTAATATTATAAATATTAAATTTAATATTAAAAAAAATTAATATTAAATGTAATTACACAAATTTTGCAAAGATTATATAAATTTCAAAAATTATATAAATAATATTCTTTGTCAACTCTTCTTACCTATCACCACTAACCAATACTGATTTGTAAACTTTAAATCGGCAAACGTCATCACTATGTCCTTTCAAAGTATACCTTGGCATAAACAAAATTCCGCCATCAGATGTACGCTTATAACAATGAATATCAGCACCTTCACTAATCCAAATATGACCAGAATTCAACTGCAACCATGGTAAATATCTAAATATATAAATAATACCTTTATTATCAATGGAGTTATGAATTATAAAAAAGAAAAAGATATAAATCATTCACAATATTAATAATTAAAAGACAATTCTATAATATTTATCATAGAAATTAATTAAAATTTCACTTTCTATTTCTTATATAGTCTTTTAAAAGCATATTACAAATCTATATTAAAGCAGGTTCACATAAAATATTAAGATATTTAATTCAGTGACATTTCTACACATTTCTAAGCTTCTTTGAGTTAATCTTTTAAAAATATATACAGTATATAATTTAACTATAAGTAAAAAAACTTCTAAGAAGTTTTAAATAAAAACAGTTTGATTTACAGAATATAAAATTGTACTTGTATTTTAAAAAACATGCATTAATGAAAACTAATCATAAAAATATTTTCCAAATGTAAGCAAGATAGTGATAGGATATAATTAAATACTATCAGTTGCATTACTACATCCAGCAATGGCTATCTGAAAAAATTTTGAACTATAAATGATGAAATTATGCAAATAAACTGAATATGAAACAAAATGTAAATAATTTTATTTAGTTTCATAAAAAAAAAAAATATTCTTTATCTTAGCCAGATAAAAATAGCTTAAATCTATATTATATGGTCAAATTCTAAACTTTAGTTTTTAGAAATTTTAGATCATTATAATGGGTATTTTAGTAAGTTACAAATTTGGAATCTCTGTCTATTTTCTGAATGAAAATCAAATAGCCAGAAATTGATCATCAAAAGAAGTAAATGTTGTTAGCGGTGCCATCTGAACATCTGACTTCTAATTAATGCTAAAGATAGATTATGAAATTACTGGATAAATTCATATTCTTATAAAAACATTAGTACTAGTATCATTGATGGTACAGGTCGCTGGATGGCACTGTTGCTAATCACAAACATTGAAATATAGCATTACCTGGCCATGAGATATTATTAAATAACTGACCTTTTTTAATAACTAAATAGTAAACGTCTTTTTTCTTACATTTTTTTTTGACCTATTATTAAAGAACTCTTTTTTATTACATTTTTTTTCTTTAATAACTAAATGACATTTTTTAATAGGAAATTTTTTATTTAGACAAAAAGGATCAATCGCCGTGTTTTTTGCTTAATGTAATTACTTTTTGGGGGGGTTGTTCACTATACTTCTTCTAACGCAAAATCCATTTCTTTTTTTTTTTGTTGGATGCTTTTAAATAAATAATTTTTTTTTTTTTTTAAACTTAACATAAATAATCAAACAACTATACAAATTCATTTGAACTTTTTTTTTTTTTTATTGACACAACAAATAACAAATGCAGACTACTTAATGGCTTTTTTTCTTAATCTAATTTTTTCCGACAAAAAAACAACGTTGAATAAAAAAATCACTTTCAAAGGAATAAATTGATGTACAAATAGAAAAACCAAAAAACAATGTCTTGAATCTTCTTTTCTGTATATGCAAATTGAAACTGTAATAAAACAATTTTTTTAATAACAAAAAACAAAAACATTTGCAAGAATCTTGATCTAACATAAACTCATCTCTTTCAAAATTGAGATGAAGAGATCTTGTCCATGTTGTAGACGCCCCCACATTAATTCGGGCAGGTAGTTGTCGACTAATGACCTGACAGTACCTCTATATCACTTATTTTGCCATTTCAACACCTTCCACAGCCTCTTGATGTTTTGTGTATGGACGCCTGTGAAGAGGTCAACAAAATTATACCAGTGTTTTATTTTGAGGTGATGAAATCCAGCAGCCTCGAGGTCAGCTATCCTGTAATCCTTCCAGCAATCAGAATAAATAGTCGAGCCTAGTTTACCACATTTGTTTACAAGTTAAGATAGTTTTCATCTTTAATTTCCATCTGTGTTAACAGTTTTCAAACAAAATCATTACCTCAGTAATTGATAAAAATAGCATCAGTCTATTAACTTTCTTTTTGTTATAATTCAAATTTAATATCTTTTTAAGTTTACTCTTGTTTTTACAAATTTTAAAACCCAGGTGTGGTCAGATAATTTCCTAGAAACTACTCCACAAAACAGATTTTAACTTAGTAAACATTCAAACATATATGTGAGTCTGTCATCTAGAAATTATAACTTTTATGCAAGGAAAGCTAATTAGTAAAAGAGATTTATCATAGCTGAGAAATAAATAATAATTTAAAAGAAATGACAAGGTTTGAAAACTATAACCTTGCTGCTCCCTTCGCATATATGTATGTGTGAAAATTCACATACCAGGTAATGTTTAACTCTAACATTTAAATTTATTACTTTAAAATCTATAATTATTTATATGTGCTTTATTTATATTATGCCAGGCATTATAAAATATCCATGCACAAAGTCTGCTGTAAAAAAAATTACAGCAGATAAACATGTAAATTTGTATATATTAAGCACAACAAATATATAAATGTGCTATATTAATAATGGAAGTTGGGTCTGAGCATTAAAATACCCACACACACCAATTTAAAGTAACATGAAATCGACACAGAAATATTGTACATGTATAATAAACTCATGTATTTTTTTTATTTTTATTTTTTGTATATTTTTATGATATGTTATTTTATGTATTTTGCTTTTCTCTGAAAAATTCAAATAGAGAAAAGCAAACTTTATTAAACAAATGGATCAAATGTTGGAACATATTAGTAAAATAAATAATTAAAGCAATTGTTCCAACATACTTGTATATATTTTTTTATTTTTTTTTAATTACTTTTCTAAAAACTGTAATGTTATTCCATAATCAAAAAAAAAAAAATGTTAATTACTTTGGCAAAAATCTGACGAAAAGCAAAATGTTTGATAATAAATGTTGTAATTAAAATATTATTTTTTTTTATAGATAAAGTAGAAATTCTTTTGAATTGATATCTGTAATGAAGTGGCCTGAGTATTCAAGATGGAAACCAAACATTTTATCAAATCCTAAAATGTAGAATTTAATCAGAAAAATAGAAAGGAATGTTATAATCTAAGTGATAAGGTAAATTAAAAGGGTTGGTTGATTCATACTTCTCAGAGGGGTACCTGAATTGGTTCTTGTGAGTGGGGTGATAGGTTTTAGACAGTGCTGTGGGATTCATTCTTTCTTTGGCAGTCGTTCTGGGCAAGTCATTCACTACTTTGACTCCAGAATTCTCTAATCATCCAGCCACTTAAAGATTCATATACAGACCTAACTATTACTGATATTCTTAAGAAGAAATCCATTATACAGTTCTTTTAAGAACTCTTGTCTTGTGGATTTGAGTAACTATTCGAGACAGCAGATGAAAATTTAATAATAATCATAAAAGAAAATATGAAGCAATCTACTAGAGGTTCCAGTAAAATGACTGTGGGGTAGACAACCAGCCGGTGCACTTTGCCCTTTCTCTGTCCAAATCGCCAAGATGTGATCACGCCAGTTCCAGCCAGCCACGATGATGACAAAAGCCGCCTTGCCTATGCCCGAAGGAGATTAAATCCTCACCGCACAGCTAGTTGAATTGAAGCCCGCTCAAAGCCCAGTCAGTAGAAGATGAAGACACCTACATAAGTTTCTTTTAAAAATATTTTATTATTGAATTAATTCATTCTGATTTTTCCGATAATTAGAAATATATTTTTATAATTATTATTATTAATCATTTAAAAAAAGAGAGAGAGTTGTCTCTCGCATATATATATTGAATTTACGGTTATTACAGGCATAATGACACAACGTTTACTTAAATCTTTTAATTCATTTTTTTATATCCCAACTTCTTGTATTTTCAGCAGAGGATGCAATTAGTTTTTTTTTTTTTTTTATTGCTGCTTGTTTTTCTTCTTGTTGAAAATTATTATACATAAGTATACATGTGTATATGCATGTATATATACTGGTAATATTCGGTAAATACGACATCTCATGTTGAGTGTCTAAAAATGTATTTATCCGTATATCCTTTTAAGTTATTTTTTGTCACTGCTGCACCTTATGATGAATGCGAAAGGGGTTTATTCATTGTAAATTCCCCATAAGCAAGTCCACCAATAACTTTTTTTTTAGAATAGTAGTAAGTATATAATTGTGCTGCACATATATACATGTATAGGAATTTATTTATTGTAAAAAGCAAATAGATACAGCACCTTATGTTGAGTGCTCTATGGTATCTGAGCTAACACAACCTTATTGACATGTAAAATACGAAATTAGTGAAATATTTTATAGTGCAGATATATGCATGCATAATTGTTGTTTTTTTTATTATATTTGCTATCAATAAAGCAGGTTTTAAAGTCCTGGGTAGAAGTGTTTGCCTGTATGACCGAAAATCTTTTATATGAGAAATATATATCAAATCACACAAGACATAACTTATTTCTACAGGGTAAAAAGCTCAGATCACTTTCATTCATTATGAAACATTGTAAATAGTTTTAGGGATTTATTATTTTTCTTATTCATTTAAAATTGTATTTATATTTTATCCATTTCAACGCATCAAATACATATATGGGTTTGTAATAATTATTTAGTATTTTTTATTATATCATTATAAGTTTGAAACGGTGGTGGGTATCTGGGATTAAATAAATATTTGATCATAATATTAAATTTGTTTCGTTTTCGTATTATTATTTATTTGACAAAATGTACTCTTTCCTTATCAATCATGTACCTATAATAACCATTTAACTTACCTATTGAACACCCTAGATGTAGAGTAAGGAGCTAGCCACACGGGATATCGCTCTACCGGGGTGTTAAATCTTATTCTTATGCTCCGTTTAACATATGGTATTGCACATCCTTCTAGGAGGGGGGAAAAATTCATTGTTTATTCTTTTCTGGGAGTGGCACGCAAAAGCTATTTTGTAAATAGACTTTTCAAAGGTGTGTAATTACCATAGGTCCTAAACATTGGGGCATTCAAGTAAGAAATTAACTAAAGGGGTTTTTAATTGGCCGAGCCCTGTTAATTCACTCTTTCTATCAGTTTAGCTGGAAGTACCAATATATATGAGTACAGACAATCAGCTAAATTGGTATCCATTTCTTTCCCTGTTAAATCTTTTATCACTTCATGCTCAGTGCAAGATTAGGAGCAGAATTCCGCAGGGAAGTATGGTCCAGTACAATATAGATCAGTGACATTATTTGAAGTACACATTTATAAAATATACGCATGAACATTCTTATACTTTTTATTAAGTTATTTTTAGTTAATCTTTGAAGTACGCTTTTATAAAATATATGCACATACACACATATACGTATTATCATACTTTTTATTAAGTTAATTTCGATTAATACACGCTAACTTGGTAAATTCAAACAATAAAACAATATCATTAGTAAGACTGTTTGTTTACTATACTTCTTCTATCGCAAAGTCATGTTTTAAAAGTTATTTCATTAGACTCACGTCATCTCGTGTGTATCATGACTATGCAATAATTTGCGCTTACAACAAAACTTTCCTTAATTTTATACCCTTCCAAACTCAGTTCAGAACCATGGCAATGATTTTAAAATTATTTGGAGCTAATACTCCATTATTAAAATGTAATTATAATAATTTTTTCAATAACATTTCAAATATTATGTTGACTTAAAATCTACACACCCTTAAATTATACAATAGCGCAGGTTCAATACCTATGATTTGTAGAATAAGAACAGGTCACATTAGCCAAGTGTGAATTGCGAGAAATTAGCATAGCACACTACAGATCGTTGCAGCCTACCTCAGAAACAGTATATTTAACTGTTTTTGAGTAGTGTCATCCAGTGACCTGTACCGTCAATGATACTAGTACGAATATTTTTTTCCATAAATAAAATATTTTAATAATTTAGTTTATTGCTTAACATAAAATATATCAAAGATCTTATAAAATAATTTATGCTAGCATATCATGTCCATTGTCTGTGATGCAAGTCTAAAGAGATATCAATGTTCAGATAGCCAACTTGTGTACCCATTCATGATTGGTAAATTAATAATTTCCTTACATTCTAAAATAGAGGATAAAGTAAAAAAAAAAAAAAAAGGCTAATCAAGCACTAAATAACTAATATGGTAAATTGTGTGCTCCTCCAATATTCCTCAATACTTGTTGAAAAATGGAACCTTTATTATCATTATACATAATAAAAAATAATCTTTATCAATTATAAATAAAAATAAAATTTCAAAATAAGCAAATTACATTTAACATTTAAATGACTTATATGGTTAAACACAATCACTAACTCTAGCAGTTACAGAATATCAATACAGCTTAACCATAATCTTTATTATCCATAACATATATAATATATTATCCTAAAATATTAAGAGAATTTTACTTCAACGTTTAAAGACCATGGACACTATACAATGAATAACTGATAAAAATATATATATAATACTATCTTTGTTGAACACCCGAGATCAATTTTTTTAATAATATGAACAACCTAATGGTACATTAAAACAGATTTTCTTACATAACCATTTAATTATCTAACAGTGTGGTTAAAAAGCAGATACATATAAATATTGCATTCAAACTTTTAGCATCCAAAAACTGACCAGCTTAATAACTACTGTTTTGCTTTCATTGTTCCTCCATGAGAAGCTATTAGTGACATCTTTATACTCCAAAAGACTATTTAAAGGTTGCTATCTACATGTTCATGTGTTCGAGTATTTATAGGTAATAAGATATATTATGTATATTGGTTATGAGTCAGGATCTAAAAAAATCTTACAAATTTTATTCATGCACATATAAATTACGTCAATCAATTATGGTGTTATGTAATCATATAAAGGCTTAAAAAAATACATGTTCTTTCACTTTGCATACATAGAATATGATGTCACAATATATACAATATTAATTATAATTTGGCATACAATCTATTCAGAATTATAATGCTTGAGATAGTGTAATTTCTATATTCATATATGGATACAGTAATCTCCTTGATAATATACAATAAAACAAAAAAGATATTTTAAGATACAAAGTCAAAATATTATTGTTTACAACTGTTAATATTTAAAAAAAGAATACAAAGAAAATTAAGTATACCTCTTGTTAAATTTAATGAGGACATTATCTGAAAAATTTGCCTTTCTCCAATTATAAGACACATGACAGCGTTCTCTAGAAGCAAACCTAGGATTCGACAGGAAACATCTGTTAAAAACAAATATACATTTAAATAATTGTGACTTATACATTAACATAACTTTTTTTTTTTTCAAAAGATACAATAAATAATAAAACAATAACAAAGACTTATAGAATATAAACTATTAATATAATATAATAAGTCCAAACTTTATTTTTTTATTATAAAACTATAATAAAGATTATAAAAATAAATATTTAATAAAAAGTATATAAAATTTATTGTAATGAATGTAAAACTATAAACAATTGTCAAAGTCATGTCATTCTAATACAAAAGAAATTTTTAATGTTTATATTATTTCCATATTATTAAGCTCTAGAAATCTAGTCACAAAACTGATTAACTAAAAGACAGTTAAGAGAAAAGTCTTATGGACATAAGAATATATGTATTACCTTGAAGTGGGTGTATACATATATACATTTAAAGTAAAGCAAAAGGAAAAATGAACACAAACATTTACATACTATAAATATTTAAATAAAAACTGGAATGACTTAATAATGATTAATTAATATTTCTTGATATTGGCTTATTTCTGATTTTGACTAAATTTTTAATATAACAAAGAAAGAATATTTTTGTCTAAAACAAAAATATTGAGTCTCGTTTTATGCGGATTATTTTAATGTGATTTTGAAGTTATGGGATTCATGTTTCTTCTTAATATCTTTCATATTTCACTATATTTATTAGATATCAAGAAATTTAAATTATTAATAACTTGACTTGAAATACTTTTTTTTTTTTCAAAAATATAACATTATATTAGTAGCTAACGTGAATATGGCCTAAAGCTGTAGTTAGAATCTTAGCTTCTATGTAAATAACCTACTTATACTATTGAGTAAATAATAATAATAGATTTATACGTACGTATAAAAATATCACAATAAATATTCAAAAATTGAAACTTTTAAAACGTATTTTGTTAGATATTAACAGAAATAAATATTTTTTTAGATTGTTAAAATAATAACGAAGATTTTATTGATTTTATAAACTGAAAATAATCTTTCTAATGATAATGTATAATCTTTTTGTTTTGATTGCGATCTCATTTTTTTAATATAGAAACAGAAAACCATTAACACAACACAAGACTAAAAATGGCGCTAGTTGTACATCATATCACGAATCTGATGTCTTACTAGTTCACAAACAAACGCATATTGTCAAATAGCGGTAATGATTAAAATATGTATGAAAAAATGTAAAATTAAATACTGTAGTTAATAAAAAAAGTAAAAAAAGTTTATCTTGTATTAATTTTTTTAAAATATTTGAAATTTTTTATTAGTCATACTTTATTTCCTTATTTTTTAAATGCGAATTTTAAAGTAATTTTTCCTTGTTGCTTTGCTTTTATGCCGATTTCTGAAAATTACAGCATTTATCCCCCATTTTTCAAGGTAAGTTAAGTTTATTTTTGTGCGATTTCTTTAGTGCGCATTTTCTGAGGAACCTATCTATCACATAAAACGAGACCCAGGTGTATATAGAGTTAATTCTAATTTGTTTTTATAAAAAGATTAAAAATAATTTTTTTAATTAAGAATCTTTTTGGATTTAGTGAATGAAATTAAAAAATAGAACATTTGTAATTTAGTCATATTCTTGTTTTTTATTAATTAAAAAAAAAAATACTTATTTAATCCCCTAAATTCCATAATATCTACTGTAAATTGTAGAATCAATTTATATATATATATATATGTATGTAAAAAAAAGGCAGTTGCCATTGGTCTCTATATTTGTCAAATTTGACCTCTTGAAGAAGTATAACGGGATGCTTCTCTGTGATGTCTCATATTATAAAGTTCAGAGATTTATGGAAGCTAAATTGAGTTAAGAACTAACAGAATTTATCTTGTATATCTGTTAAGCAGACAAATCATGTCGACAATCTACATGAGAAACAAATTTAATATTTTTATAAATGTATGAAGTACAGATGGAAGAAATTGATCAGTGAGTATATTAATATTGACATTACTTCTAACATTAACTTTAGTTTAATGGAAATCTATTTCTGTTCATTGTTCAGAAGAAAAAATATTTAACCTTTAGTATACTGATTTGTTTTAAAAATAAAAAACTTTTGAATACACTGAATAAGTTAGCGAGCTAATGAGAAAAAATACTGGGCAAAAAAATAAAAAGTGATTGACTAGTCAAAACCCTTAATAAATTTAAAAGTACCCGGGAAATACAAATTCTAGGTGTCTAAAAAATTATAATGAAATCGACAATGTGTTTATATATACATATATAAATGACTTTTTGAGTAAATTGTGTATTATTTTTTATTATATACTGATATTTCGACGAACTAACATCCGCCATTGTCAAGGTAAAATCTTGAAAGAAAATTTGTTCAATCTCAAACTGTAACGTGATTGAATGCGAGATGAAGCCTGAGAATCAGTTTGAAATAGTTTAGTATTCAGAATACAAGGTTTGTTAAAATGTATATTTCTCTTAGTTTCACCACCGATTAATTTAAAGTCAACATTAGAAGACATAAATAAAATAAAAGGTTTCCATATAGCTGGAATACGTTGTGCTTCATCAGCCCTATTTAAACCAGCAGGTTTCTGTAATATTTCAATTGACTCTCTCGTGGTTCTCAAATCATATCTCTCCAAATTAGCAAGCATTTTTCCATTGTCAAAGTCAGGTTTGTGACCAATTTCTAAAAAAATGGGAAGTAAAAACTGATGTATTAATTTTTTGATTAAAAGCATTTTTATGTTCCTTAATTCTGACATTTATTCATCTATTAGACTGACCTACATAGCTTCTCGAGCACTGTAAACATGGAATTTCATAAACAACTTGGTGTTCCAAAAATATTCTGTCTTTAGGTTTATGTAAAAAATCACCAATTTTTTTGCCAGTAAAAAAAGTAGTACTTATATTAAAATAAGATAATCTTCTACTGATTTTATCAGCAACCCCTTTAATATAAGGTAAAATTACTCTATTAAAAGATGAATTGTCAATTCTATCCTCTTTTTTTCTTTTTGTATCACTGCTATGTAAAGCCTTACATATGATGTTTTTATTATAATCATGAGAAAGTAGAATATTTATTGTAAGTTCTATTTCTTGAACAAGATGTTCTTTATCAGATAAATTACAAGCTCTAGTCAAAAGATTTTTTGCTTCAGAAAAAAAATTTGAGTAAGATGATGATGAGAATTAAAATTAAGATATCTGTTTGTATGGGTGGATTTTCTGTAAACTGATATTGATAATGTTTCATCACATTTTCTTGTAATTAAAACATCTAGAAAAGAAAGTAAAATCTGTTATTTTCCACTTCCATAGTAAATTTAATATTTGGATGCCAATTATATATAAAAACAAGAAAAGAATTTAAGACATCAATACCATGAGGCTATATAACAAATGTATCATTAACATATCTAAGCCAAATAGAAGGTTTTTTAGTAGCTGATAAATGATACACTTCAAATTTTAAATCATTATTATTAAAAATAACTTTTTAAAAAAAGTTTAATATTTGGGTAATTAATGAATATATTCATAGAAAAGGTAGTTTTTTTTTTTAATATTCAGCTTTATTATTGCCTAGCATGCTTCCAATATATTCAATATATTATATTCATGTAATATAATGGTGGGATCACAAGTTTTTTATATCAGTGTTTAATTGTTATCTAATAAGCTATTCAACATATTCAAATTTAGATTTATTCAAATCGCCCATTTCTTTGATATGGGTATGCTTGCTTCTTTTCTGTTGATAGAAAAAATGCTTCTTTGATCTTACTTTCTGTCCTCTCTCATTGTGCATAGTATTTCTGCTTTTGTTAGCTCAAATCTGTGACTGATTTTCTGCTCATGGTCTGCAAATATTCGCATGCGTACTTCATCTCTAAGGGCTCTATTATATAAATATCTGTGTTGGGCATGTCTCATTGACAGGTTGATCCTCGACTCCCCATAATATACAGCATTGCAGGATAGTTGGCTGCAGTTAATTTTATGCAACACTTGATGTGCCGATTTGTTTAGTAGAGTGTCTTTAGAGTTGATGGCTAATTGAATAAGTGAAGGAGGGGTTCGAAAGCTTTATTAAATTTGTCTTTACATTTTTTTTAAATTTATGTGCAATTTTAGGAATATATGGTCAGTTTATCCATTTTTTAGGTTCCTCCTGTTGGATGAGGTGAGGGTCTCTTATTTTGTTGTAGAATAATATTTATAGTATTTATGATTTTATCGTTATTATATCCCATCATTTGAAGGTCATTTGTATACTTTTCAATATTGTTCTTCTTATCATAATTAAACTAGCATAGTATATGATTCCTATATAAAAAAACTTTTCAATCCCACATATTTATGAGACATCGGGGTTCTTGAGCATCATTCTGTAGTTTAATGTGTGGCCCTGTCTTAGTATATACAAATCCAAAAACTTTATTTCTCTACTTTTGTCTTTTTTCTCAGAGGTCCATGATAGTACTGATGCTCACTCCAATACCTGTCATATTTTATCAATCTGTGTCTGTAACACATATAAATATGTTGTCCATGTATCTAGTGTATATTAAATTTGAGTTTAAATGAACGTATTTGGGGTTAATGCAGTTTTAAATTTTTGCTAGGAATAGTCTACTGATAATGAGCAGCCTCAACGGCCAACCAATATTCATTTTATATTTACCATTTTCTACCGCTGTGAGGTCTTTGTCTATCCATTTCAAAACAACTATTACGAATTCTTTTTTGTGATGGGCATACTGTTATTTAACAATTCATCAATTACCTTGATCAATTCCATTCTGGACACTGAACTGTGCAACTCTTTTACATCGAGTGAATCAGTTTTATCATTAGTATCTATTTTCATGCTTTTAAGCTTGTTAATGAAATCATATGATGATTTAAGTGAGTATTTGCCAAATCCCAATTCTTCAGTAATCCACACAGTAGTAGTTTTGGCCATTTTATAAAAATATGATCCATCAAAATCATGTTTGCAAACATTCTTGGGGTATTTGTGATAGAGGGTTATATTTTAAAGTATTCCACTTTTGTAAATACCTTCCCGCAGTGCTTTTTAAAAACTATTAAAATAAATTTGGCTTTAATGTTCTTAAGATTATATGTTATTATTTTCATAAATTTAAGATTTTTAATCTGTATATCAAGTTTTGTTCGGTACTCATTCTTTTCCATTAACACCATGCGGTTTCCTTTATCTTTCTTTATACACATCATATTGTGACCTTCTAGGTATGTTTTAGTGTCTTTTAAGTTACTATATCATTTATTTTTATGCTAGGTAATAAGTTTGTTATTCTAGCTATCTTCTCAATAATATAATCTTTTAAAAGAAAATTTTCAAATTTGTTTTCTATACCAGCAACTATTTTGATTTTAGTATTTTTCTATTCCCCGCCTACAAATCTTGATCCATTATTTAATATGTTACTGATTGTTCCCTTTACATATTCATTGGTTAAATTAATCCAATTATCTTGTTTAATGCCTTCCAATTTTTTTCACCTTATTTCATCACTAAAAAATGCATTTTCTTCTTACATTTGTCTTTTAATTTTAGTGCCATATGTATATTTATTTTTAATTTCATCTGGTGCATCATATTTCGTATTCATTATTTTAATTCACCTTCTGTCCACTTTAATCGATCTATTCACACTCCTTATTATTGACTTCAGTAACATTATCTGTAGTTTTTGCAAAATTATTTTGCATTGATATAGACTTCTCTATATAAATTGGAAAGATCTTTAATTGCAAACATTTACAAAGAAATATTATTCTTTCTTGCTTTCTTGTCAAACTATAAACTTGCATATTCCATAATCTTTTGTAATTCAACTATTAGTAATTTTCTTTTCTGAGCCAACGTAATATCTGGTAACTAATGAATATTACTCACAAAAAAGATAGTTTTTTAATATTCAGCTTCATTACTGTATCAATATATTCAATATATCATATTCATAGCGCACAATGGTGTGATTACAAGTTCTTTATATCGGTGTCTAATTATTATCTAATAAGCTATTCATCATATTCAAATTTAAATTCAATTTTAGATTTATTCAAATCACCCATTTCTTTGGTATGGGTATGCTTGCTTCTTTTCTGTTGATAGAAAAACGATCACTAGCTATTGAACATGCTTCTTTGAGCCATTTTCTGCTTTTATTAGCTCGAATCTGTGGTCAGTTTTCTGCTTGTAATCTGTAAATATTGATGTGTGTTTTTTACCTCTGAGAGCTCTATTATATAAATATCTATATTGGATAAGTCTCATTGACAGGTTGGCCCCAGGCTGGTTGGCTATGACAGGAGTTGGAGTGGGTATTGACACAATTATGGACCTTGGAGAAAGAAGACAATAGTAGAAAAATAAAGTTTTTGGATTTGTATATACAAAGACAGAGTCACAGACTGGATTACAGAATGATGCTTAAGCCTCTAAAAATAAAAGGTGCAATACACCCTAGATCAAGAACCCCAATGTCACACAAATATGCGGGATTGAAAGTTTTTAACAAAGAAATCACACACTATGCAAGTTTGAATACAATAAGAACAACATTGATAAGTATCCAAATAACCTCAAAAGATGGGATATAATCACAATAAAATCATAAACACCATAAATAAATTGTATAACAAAATAAAAAACTCTTGCTCCATCCAACAAAAGGAACCTAAAAAACAGAGAGGCCAAATATATGCAAAGACAAATTTAATACAAGCTTTCGAACACTTCCATCACTTAAGCAATTAGTCAACAACTCTAAAGATACTTTATCAAATTGGCACATTAAGTGCTGTATAAAATCAAATGCAGCTAACCAGCCTGCAATGCTGCATATTTGGGGAGTCAAGGGCCAACCTATCAATGAGATTTGTCCAACATAGATATTTATGTAATAGAGCCATCAAAGATGAAAAACACACATCAATATTTACAGACCGTGAACAGAAAATTGGCCACAGATTCGAGCTAACAAAAGCAAAAATAATGTGCACAGATAGAGAGGCCAAAAAATGGAAGGAAGGTCAAAGAAGCATGTGCAATAGCTAGTGACTGTTTTTCTATCAATAGAAAAGCAAGCATACCCATAACAAAGAAATGGGTGATTTGAATAAATGTAAATTTGAATTTTAATTTCAATACGTTGAATAGCATATTAGGTGATAATTAAACACTGATATAAAGAACTCATAATCACACCAATATATGCCATTAATATATATTGAATATATTTGAAAGCATGCTAGGCCGTAATAAAGCTGAATATTAAAAAACCACCTTTTCTGGGAGTATATTATATTAATTATGAAATATTACATTGGCTCAGAAAAGAAGAAAATTAGTAATAGTTGAATTACAAAAGTTAATATTGACAATTGATATATTTTATTTGTATATCAGAATAAGTGTGTATGTGTGTGTGTGCGCATGCATGCATATTACATATATATGTTTAACACTAAATTATTTATTATATTGTTAAAATAGAATTTTGGCCTATAGAATTAATGAAAGTAATAACTAATTAAATATTTTATATTACCAGACATGTATGTGTATACATACAAATTTTGTTTATTTAATATTGTTTACAATTTATGGATTTCTCTAAATTATAATTTAAACAATGTCAAACATTTATTGCTTTATATTTTTCAATTTACATAAATAATATCCAATATTTATAAATTAATTAAAATCAAATAATCTATGTTTTGTAAAGTAACAATATTAGTATAAATTGTTTGTCTATTCTTGTTCAGAATCATAAGTCTTTACAATCCTAAACTAGTTCTGAACTAATGGCATTTGGGATATGCATGTATGAACATTTATATAATTCTCTTTATAATTATTTAGATGGCAGTAAAAAAATGAAGATCATCACACAATTGATTTATATTTTATAATGTTAATTGATGGTTAGTACACTCATGATATCTGATAGTACAGACCAACTCATGATTTTCAACATCAATATAATGATTCCAGCATATTTTTTTTTGTATACACTTATAATTATTTTAGTACTTATGTATAAGACTGCAGCAGAAATATTGATGATTACTTTTTATTATATTATTATTATGTCTCATGATTAGTATTGACTTCAAGAACATTAGCTTAAGATTTTATAGTATGCTTTTTTTAAATCCAGTCACAAAGAATGATTCGTTGAAAATGCTAGGTTTATTATTTTATTTGCTTCTGATGACACTACTTTTTTTTATTACTTCATTATTTATTATCCACACTTATCTAAGAATTTATATATAAGTACAAGCTTTATTTTTTTTATTTTTTTTTTTGCCTACCAAGATATAATATAAATTATAAATATTTAATAAAGTACGCAGAATTTATGGTGATGAAATATCATATTGAAAACTGGTAATCATTTATTAGAGCTCTCAGACTTCTTTAAGTACTTGGAAGAATCAGGAAGATATTAAAGCCATAAATCTGATGCCTTCTTTTGAAGGAAAATGAAGTTTTGTAGAATAACATTTCTAGTAGTGTAATTTTCACTATATCACTCTCACGCAAGTTAAGGATTGTTTTTTATCAACTTTTAACATCTTGTAGGGGTTTAATCATAAACATATTCCAAAGATGCACATTTCATGCTGAACGAGCACTCATTGGTTGGCCCAGAACACAATCTCTTACAAATATCTTTATCATTGTTCAGTATATATAAATAGCCAATTACTACAGCTTAATTGATGTGTCAAACTTACTGCGTCACAATTTTGACACCAAATTACTTGATGGAATTATATTAAAAAATTGTATTAGTCATTCTTTGACTAGAAATTATCCATTTAATGAATAATATTTTTGTAGTATAATTTTCACTACATCACTCTCATGCAAGGTAGAAATTGGTTTCTATCAGCTTTTAACCTATTATGGAGGAATAAAAGCAGAAAGAAACCAGTCCCTATCTTGCATGAGAATGGTATAATGAAAATTACACTACAGAAATATTTGTCCATTAAATGGATAATCTCTAATCTAATGAATGACTAGTAAAATTATTAATGAAATTCCATCAAATGGTTTATGTCAAATTTGTGAGGGCAGCATATTTAATATTTATTAAATGAACTGTAACCATAAGAGACTTGAACACAGGCTTTCAAGTTCCCTTCAGCTATCCGCTCTATTTCATACAACAAAAACACTTGATCACACACATGTCAAAAAGATAAATGATTCCAATATATGTATTTTGTGCTAGTTCAGATCATCTCATATACATATATATAATCAGTGCTCGGTTTATATTAAGATAGCAAATCTTCAAATCTAGTGGACCAACTGATCCAGCACGAAATATATATATTGGAGATCATTTATCTTTTTCATGTGTGTTGTCACGTGTATTTATTGTATGAGATAGAGCGGATAACTGAAGGGAACTTTTAAAGTCTATATTCAAATTCTTTACGGTTACATCTAAACTCCACATATAACAGTAATAAAGAGCATAGATAATTTAATATTATATAAATTATACTTGTATTCAATCAACTAATACAAATAAACTGTAGTAATTTGCTACCTATATATATACTAAACAATGATAAACATATGTGTAAGAGATTGTGGTTTGGGCCAACTGATGTCTACTGATTCAGCAAAAAAATGAGCATTTTGGAAATCACAGATCTTTTTCACGTCTTTGGTCGTATGTTTCTGATTACATCTCTCCACAGATGTTAAAAGCAGATAAAAACCAGTTCTTATCTTGCATCAGAATGGTGTAGTGATAATTATATTACAGAAATATTATTCATTAAGTGGATAATCTCTAGTCTAATGAAGGATTAATAAAAATTACTAATGTAATTTTATAGATTTTGATTAAACAAATCAAAAAGAAGGACACATACTTAAGACAATTTTAATGAACAAATAAGATTGTTTTTTTGTTTGGTTGAATATGGATAGCAGAACAATGAGAGATAGCAATTTGTTTTTCGAATTTACAATTGTTTTCAGGTCAAGATAGATTTTGTTATGGTCTTTGTTAAGAGATTTATCACTGCTATTTTTTGGTTAGATCAAACCTCTGTTAGATTTTATTACCATCTGCTAGATTTTGTTACTTACCAGTTTTCTTTTGATGGTCTAGCACTGCTTTTAGATCCAGCATCAGCTAGATTTTTCACGTCTTCACAGGTGACAAATATTGAAAATATGAGGGTTTTTATGAGATTAAAATGAGGGGGGGGGGGAATAAAACCAAAGAAAACAATCGATTTCTTTCTTGACCAAAATGAATGGAAAATAATAAAAATTGCAAAAACCTATTGACAATTTTAAAGTCATAAACATATTTTTCATATCTATAAAAGAATATAAAGGAAAATAGGTAATGGGGATTAGATTAGGTCTAGTTATTTTTGCAAACTAATGAAGTCAAAATAATCATTTTGTGTAGATTCTCAAAATAAAATAGGCGGATTAGAGAAACTTTAGACAATTTTAATGAATAAATATTAGCAACTACTTTTTAAGATGTTAGTGGGGGGTGGGAAGGCAATCACTATTTATTTCTGTCATTTTATCGAAATTTGCAAAACAATGTCTTAATTCAAAACATATGCATCAAATTTATTAAAAAGTAAGAGATCGATTTCTTTCTGTCAGCTGTTTAACCAAAATCTTCAAAATATCTTTCAAAAGTAGGCAACAAATTTTTGATTTAGTAGTCTTAAGTAATATTTGGAAACTGATAGTTCACCCAAGTATCTATAGAATCCCAGAATGTCTACTAATTTTTTATTGACATTTTTTTTAAAATTTTTTTTAAATTAATTTCCTACTCAAAAATGCGATGTTTGACAACACACCAATAACCATATTAACCTTTGGAGGTTTAAGTATCATAGATGACATCATCATCAACCATTATCAATCCACTGCAGGATGAAGGTCTCTCCAAGTTCAATCCATCTCCGATCTTTAGCTTCTCTTCTCCACATCATCCCTGCACACTTTCTCATCTCATCCATCTCAACATGTGGTCTCTTTCTGGGTCTTTTACAATCTCTTGGAATCCAGTTTAAAATTTCAATTGTCCATCTATTATCATCTCTTCTAGCAATATGCCCAGCCCAACTCCACTTCAATCTTTTAATTTTTTCAGAGATCAGTAACACCTGTTTGTTCTCTTACCCATACATTGAGTTTTCGATCTTTTCTTGTTACTCCCAGCAAGCATCTCTCCATATTTGAGTGGTCTGAAGTCTCTGTATTGCTCTTCTATTAAGTGTCACGTCTCAGATCCATAAGCAAGAACTGGCAAAACACACTTGTTAAAAACCTTCCTTTTCAAACACATAGGCATATTTCCTTTTAGTAACAAGTTATTTCTACCAAAAGTACTCCAACCAAGTTTAATTCTATGATTAATTTCATCTATTATGTTTTCCATCTGTATTAATAATCTGACCAAGGTATTTGTAACTGTTAACTTCTTCTAATTCATCATAATCAATCTTTATTTTCATATTTTGAGCAAATCGATTAAACATTACTTTAGTCTTTTTAACATAAAATTATCTAAAAACCCATTATCCAATAAAAAATGATAAATCCGATTAAGCATGTTAAAGATTTGCAGGAGACAGTATTTATTTCTACTAGAACTATTTATTTTCCGCAAAATTAGTTTTAGTAAAGATATGCTAATTCTAATTTTAAGTTAAAATAACAATTGTAAAATCTAAAAGAAATCACAATTTAACAAATGCATAAATAAGTATCTATAATACCATGCATATACAAGCAAAGTACTTAAACAATCCTAGATCCTTGTGAAATTTTTATATATCGTGATTTAATACTAAAAATACCTTCTTTTGTTTTTATTGATGCAGTAAAAGAAATTGAAGTAATAGTCAGAAAATAAAAAAAAATATATTAAAAAAACAGTATAATTTTATATATCCAAGAATCAAATATGACTTACCTAGATGATACACTGTGACGCGAATGAATGCCATACGTAATTAACATACGTTTAGCGTTTTCAACCCACACACTTTCTTGCCGAATAATTTTGTTGAAAGCTCGGCATACTTGACTTATACGACACAAACTTACAACATCACAGTATGAGAAAATCAAGGACCAAATTTCAGATGGCAAGAATGAAATAAGGTTTTCTTCGTTTTTGTCCAGAGTCATTGCCGACAAACCGCTCTTTGACTAACTGTGCCGGATTGGAAACAGTACAAACTGACAAGAGTTTCGTGTATCGTACTCTATTCGACATTTTGATTAAAAATACATATGATGATTAAAGAAATTATACAAGTTGAACGTCGCCATGATTTTTTGTCTCGCTAACGAACCTCGCGAGATTGCCAAGTCGCACGAAAATATTGTAAATATAGAAAACATTTAAAACTCTTTAAAAAAATTGTTGACTATTTTGCGTTGGCTCAAATTATAGAGTGGATTATATATTAAATAAGAAAATGTATTTATCTTTTATATGTATTGAAAAAAATATTTGATAATAGAGATCAGTGAACTGTCATAATAAAGTCACAAAAAATGGGATTGAAAAAAACACTACAGTATAAAGAAAATTATTAAATGTATCAAAACTAGGCAAATGAACTAGGCCGTTAATAGAATTGTTCTTTATTAGGTGTAGACCTAGTATTATTTTTGAAATAATTAGAAAAATTAAAACTAAGTATAGAATATGATATTTGCCTGGATATAAAGAAAAATGTCAGCACTTTTTTTTTTTTGCAAATGATAGAATTCTTTTGTTAATAAACAAAAAAAAAGATGTTTACGTTATACAAATGTGTGTACAAAAAGAAGAAAAAATGAGTTAACTTTAGTAAATAAAAATATTGACAGTTAGAAAATGGGTGCTATGATCCATGAGGATTGGTAACCTACACAAGTTCATTTACAGTAGCAAACTCCATACAGTAACTGCTGTCCAGTGCAAACCTTCATTATCAATGGATGCAAGAAGATTTGTGCATAAAATCCTTATCTAATGCCTACTCATCCAATATTCCCAGACTAGTTTTTAGTTTGTGGCTTTCATCAGTGACAAGTTTTAGACCTGAGGGCATTGCACCTCACTGATGAAAGTTACTGCATGGAGAGTTTGCTAAATGTATTAGTAGGTTGTGTAAGCACATAGGAAATGGTGATCATATGATATTTTAGTCTTTCCAAGTTCATGTAACAACTAAATAATATCTGCAATTATAACTACCAGTAAGTGAAAGTCACATTAAATAAATAGTTTCATTAATGTAAGTGAAAATACCTTTACTTTACTAAGTTTACATAAGTCCACAGATGAATATGAATACAGGGTTCAAGCAATTAGTACATACAACATTATAACCCTATATCAAAAGTATATTAGTTATATATAGTTATATGGCATAGACATTATAGTCAGGTCCAAAGGCTTACATAAATAGAAGGTCAAGATGACCTGCATAAAGCTCTACAATCTATTTGTTACTAACAGAATAGATCTCTCTAGGATAATATTTTCATGTTTGACTATTAGAGTGCTGATTATATTCACATAGGCCTTATATATACTTAGACCATATTATTCTCCAGAGAGTTCCAGATTTGGGAATGGAAATAAAGGTTTGAACCCATTCTTGTATATTAACTGACACCCATCTCATAATAGGTGGTAGTATATTTATAATCAATATTAAAATCTTTTATCTAATTAATTTGTATTTTAAGCATCACATGATCACATTTCCTATACTAGCACATTAATTGTTGATAAACAGAGCAAAACTCTCCATATAGTATTGCCACCTGTGCTAAACAGAGTAAGCCTTCTGGCATCCATTGATTACTCTGTTTAGCACAGGTGGCAATACTGTATGGAGAGTTTTCCTCTGTTTATTAATTTGTATTTTATGATTAAAACTAACCTTTTATAGTAGTTTATTTATTTTGTATTTGTAAAAATGTATATTGTGTTTATTTTATTAAATTAAATTGAATCCTAGATATCTATAAAATGTTACAAATATTTTAAATTATTTTATTAAAGTTCATTTTTCTTCAATTAATCAGTTGGTAACATTTTATATTTATCTTTTGATAAATGTACATTAAAGGATGAATTATGTAAACAATCTAATAATTGTAAACTATATTTTGTAAATTTGTATTTAAATTTTATATCAAATATAAGTTTGAAAGTTTATTAATCTAAATCTTAATTAAATAGGCTTTGTTAATACAATGACTGATAAACTTAATCATGCTTGTTGCTGTTTTCTTTTAATTAGCAGAATGAACCCTTGGGTCATGTTTAATGCAGGATTATAGATTTCCCTCCCAAGCAGACACCAACCTCAGAGAACTGCTTAGAGCAATTGCAATTGGTAGTTGTCAGTGTAGATTGAATCCTATAGATAAAGGAGATCAGATAAATAGTGGGAAATTTTGTTATTGAGAACAGTTTATGGAAGAACAGAATTGAAAACAGTTCACTGAAGAGAGATATATAGTACATCTGCCTAAAGAATGGCGGGGTAAAAGATTGGTCGTTGCTTTCTGGACTTCTGTTCCACCAGCTCATCAATGCCATTCCAGTGCTCTCAGCACCTAGCCTAATACTATACTGTGTCAAGGAAGCATGCTAAATGATCTGGTTTTATAGCTGCCTGTTTCCTGCCATGGATCATCTACCAATCAGTTGAGGTAACCTACAATTTGCCACAAGCCTCTATTCTAGCTTACTTTGTTTTCTAAATCAATATTAATTTATAATTATATATATCTGTAATGTTTATACAACTTAATTTTAAAATGCTCTTTTCAAAATTTTCTCTTAAATTTAAAATTATCAATTCTTATAAAAATCTCACATTATTTTGATGCGGCAAATTTAAATTAATTTTTTTTTTGTTGGTTTATTTATAATATTGACCTCTGAAACTGCCAATATAAAACTCAGAGCAACTAACTTTAAACCTTTTCTCTCTTATTTTCTTCATTTAAAAATCATTACAAGAGACTTATTTCCCTTAACTTAATTAATAGAAAAGCTCATTTAGTTTTGTACCTCTTATATTATAAATTTATTTTAAACAATTGAAATTATTTTAAAAGTTAGGTATATTATTATTATCTCCAATTTAAAATTTCCCTCATAATTATCTCAGAGAGAATATTTCATTTTTACTAAATCGGTTAAGTAAAATCTATTACAATTTCTGTAAAACAAATATCTTAAAAGAGAATCACTTAAAGCACAGCTACTATAGCATTTTCATATCAACTACTAACAATATATATTTTGTATGTATATATTTTTGTTTGTGTCAATAAAATATTAAAATTGTGATGTACAATTTATTATGCTGTATGTTGTCAAACTTCACCAGAAGTGAGTTTGATATTCAATGCCCCGTCTATGTTAATTAAAAGACAGTCTTATTTTGTAATTATCGATGGTGAACTATTTAATAATTTATTAATACATGAAATATTTGGAAAGTGTGGAAAACAATTTATATTTTAATTTTAATTCTTGCCTTTTCTTTTTATATTATATTTTATGATTCATTCATTAATTGCCTAAGATTTCTGGGGACTTTCTATTATGTCAGGGAGCCGATTATTTTAATCAGGATTTAAGTTATTATTTTCGTTAATGATACACTATCTATCTATATACATCTAAGACATTATGTATTTATAGTTACAACCATTTCTTATTATTGTTGTTCTTGCTTTGCTACATACTTCTCAGGACCTTCGGAAATTTAAATATGACCAGTCCAATCCTTGACTCTCCCTTAATAGTAGACGTATTTTCCTACTAGGGATTCTTTTCCAGGCATTGCCATCAAGATGTGTATAGGAAGTCCAGCACATCAAATCTATTATTATTATTCAGAGACATGTTTTGGCTGGAGGGCCAGCATTTCTCATCATCTAGCAGTATTTACTAGGAATTTCCTTCATCATTTTATATCTTTATTTAGCAAACCTGAAATGCTCTCTGCCATGATGGCACATCCTTCACAAACCAATCCCAATTAATTAAATCTGACTATATAATTGTCAATTATTTATTTAAGAACTATTTTGCCTTCCACACTCATTGTAGACAACTGGTTTAAATGTAATATTTTAAATACACATCGATCATGTCTTGTTATATATAGAATAAATTTATTTGTAATTTATATATAGAATAAATTTATTTGTAATTTCTTAAAGAGGGCTAATAATATTTTATTGCTGATTGGTTCTTGGCAGACCAATTAATAAATTTTACATTGTTATCAAAGCCGTATCAAAACGAATTCAAGAAATATAATAATCTAGTTGTATAAACATAACTTGATTTATTTTGTATAACAATAACCAATTCTTAATAAATTCCTGAAATATTATTATTTTAAATTAGCTTAGTTTGTCATCACTCCGAATCTCTAATGTTAATTACTCTATTTATTTATAATATTTCTTTGATTTAATTTCACTTCTTTGTAATGTTGCCAGAAAGAATTCTAATTATTACATTTCAAACCATTAGGAATCGATATCAAATCATATCTGTACCATTCTGCAATCGTCAGAATTTATTAAATCATTAATTTCTCATATAAACGCGTTATTATTTTTAGTCTCTTTGTGAACCATGACCTCCAGCTGGGACGGAATAAAACCAACAAACTGCTAGTGTCATCACAAACGTTATCCATCAAGCAAATAAGTTAGGATTCATCATTCCTCTAACATCTGTATCTTGTGTATGGTTGGATTCAAGGTAATTTTGCTTGGATTATTGGTCTTGTTGAATGAATACACGATTTTGACCGGCACAATATATATTGCATTTTATTTAACTAGTGCTATTTATGGGAATATACTAAGAACACTACAATTATTCTGCAGAGTGCTATAATGACTCTCTATTCCATTAATATATTTCAATCTCGCATGACTAATTACAGAAATACTTTAATTGCTTCCCAGTCTATTACTATTCTACCATTACATTGCCATCCATTTATTTATATAACTTTTAACACATTATTATTTACATATACACAATTTAATGGACATAGAAATTCCTCCCCTCATTCCAAAGAAATGAAAACCTTTAACTCTTATGAATAGTCCTTGAACTTTTGTGGTGCTCTTCTTAACAGTGAGGATACTCTTCTTTGGTGACTACCTTCTCTTCTCTTGCATCTTCTTGATACTTTCTCACATCACATACAACTGCTTGATTTTCTAGTTGAGAGTTAGTTCTTCAGCATTTCTGACTCAGTGTTTTTTTTATAATTGCTTCTTAGACGGTGTATGTATCTGTGCAAATCATCATTTAAATTTATTAATCTTAGTTACTTTGTCACAATTCCAATTTTCCAGTGTTTTTTTAACAAATCATAATAGCATATTTCTTCCTTTGACCAGAATGTAGCCACATTAATATTTTTTTCTAGCTTCTCTTCATTTAGGAGTAATCGGGTGTTATGACACTGCAGTTTTTCTCCCAAAAACAATTCTGCAGATTATTTTATTGCTGGAGTACTTGATGTTGAATCTTAATACTTTATAGCAACAGTTGTAGCTTCAAGTATATTGGTATAAGCATTCCTATTCAAAACTGGTTTAATTGCTGCATAGCATTATCAGTGAGTCCTTTAAATTTTTATGGATATGGTAGTTTCAATGCATGTTACAGACCCTTACTGTTTAAGAGTCTTCTAAATTCTTGGAAAATAAATTCCAATTATTATCAGATACTAGATTCTTACAGTAACTTAACTCATGAATAGCTCATTTGGTGCCTTTATAGTATTCTGTGTAGTGGAACTGGTCACGGCATGTTATTCCATATTAAATAGGCATCTATAAATCATTACCAAAAATAAATATTCTTTATATGAACTAGCATGATCCAAGTGGATTCTCTGCCATGGTTTTTTTAACTGGCATACATGATTCTAAAACTTTATGCAATATCTTGACCATTATCTAGATCTCACAATGCCAGGATGTCCTTCATATAATAGTTTAATCACTTCCCTCTAGCCTGCTGTTCATATTTGATATAAAATTATACATGAAGATTATAGATATCCTTGACATGAAGCTATTTTGATTGTATTTTTACTGTTATTTTTTAAAAATAGGCAATAAACAATTCAATATATCTTTGAGATAATTATTATTGTTACACGAATGCTGTTCTATAACTATACCGACATAACTCCCTCTTTTCATGAATAATAAATAGCATCAAATGTTATACTGTTCTATAACTGATACCGACTAATAATATACTCTACAGAATTTTTCAAGTAAGCATGTGCTCTCATATTCATAGTCTAATTTTAATAAAAGAAAAGATATTGATTTATTATTAAAACAATAAATCAATAAAAAAAATAGAATAATTTTTTTGCTAACTAAAAAACAGATTGACATCAATCTTTAATTACATGTACACTTGGGTTTCTTTTTATGCAGTGGATAAGTTCCACAGAAAACCCGCATTAAAAAAAATCACACAAAAATAGACTTACCTTGAAAAATTTTGAGATATGTTACGTAATTTTCAAAAATTCGCCTAAAATCAAAGCAACAAGGTAAAATTACTTTAAAAATTACTTTAAAATTCACATTTAAAAAAATAAGGAAATAAAGTATGACTAATAAAAAATTTCAAATATTTGAAAAAAATTGATACAAGACAAATTTTTTTTATTAACTATTTAATTTTATTCAAAACAATATGGTTTTATGTGTAATTTATTGTACATTTTTTCATACATATTTTAATCATTATTGCTATTTGACAATATGCGGTTCGTTTGTGGACTGGTAAGACATCGGATTCCTCACAAGAGGAAATGCTATTAGCGCCAACTCCAGTCTTATGCTGTGTTCATGGTTTCCCGTCAACAATGTAATCGGTAATTAAACTTTGAGACAATGATTTTACTAATTGTTTATGAAGCTCACAATATCCAGACTGCTATGTCTAGCTGTTAGAGAATGCACTTCCACAAATGTGTTAATAATAACTAATGATTAAATTTTCTTTTATTCACATATATACATGGAGAAACTTTTAGATAGAAAAAAGTTACAAGTAAAAATATTTAAAAACTTTTAAAGATACATTCTTTTTAAGTAGAAATTAAAAGTAAATATTTTTACTTGTAACTTTTTCTGTCTAAAAGTTTATCCATGTATATGTGTGTATAAAAGAAAGCATACACATACATAACATAGACATACAACTGTTTAGTTCTTGTTGGAATTTAGTTCATAAGTGTTTTAAATTAAACACTTAAAGCTACAAAAGGAAGTTAATGGAATATCATTTAATGGAAATAATGAATAAATTTAAATTATGTTAATCTGACCTGAAATTTATTAAACATAAATTACAAAAAGAAAAACCTAACCAGAAAATAGTTGATAAACTACCCATGTGTTCATTTGAAGTGAAGTAACTGTAAATTTAAAAATGAGATATATAAGAAGAAAAAAAGTTAACAGAAGTTATATAAAATATGATTATTTATACTGAACATTTGAAACTACAAGAAAGAAAAACTAACAAAAGAATTTGAAATTTATAAATTCAAAAAGAGTAAAAAGAGAAACTGTAATCATGGTAAAAAATATTGTAGTGGGCACATCTACATTTTCAAATAATTTTTAATATAAGTAATAATTGATGATAATGAAAAATTTTGATTTAGTTTTTTTTTTGATGAAACATGTTTTTTATATTTTGTTTTCTCTTTCAGAATGTAAATGTATTTATAGGACCTTTGAATTTCATAAGAAAAAGGATTAAATATTTTACTTTTTATTGTGAAATATGTTTTCACATTTAATTATGAAAAAAGAAGAATGGTATAGAAATTCTAAATATTTTGCATCTTTTATTGTGAAATGTTGTTTTTAGATATATTAGGATACAGTAGTGTATAATGTGCAGCTCCTTTTTTGTATACATTTTAAAGAGAAAAAATTTTTCTACATTTTTTTATGAATTTCCATAATGATTTATTGTATAATAATTTTTATACTTATTTATGTCTATAAAAATGTAATTAGGTAATCCTATAGTTAGATGCCTTTTAATCTTCATCCTCAAAACCCAGAAATTCATCTCCAGAGCTATTTTTTGTTTTAATCTACATTTGTAGATCATTTTTCTTTGCAAATCTGGAACACCATGATGTTGATTCTGCAAAATCAGTGATGTCTGCTGCTAATAACTATCAGTCTTGTTTGTTGAATAATCATTTTTGCGGAACCTGAAAATCTTGAGCTTCTGTGGTCTAATATTCAAGTTTTTAATCATTCTTATAGTGGTGGCCATTTTGCAATTTTATGTCACAGATTGTGGTTATTATGCATAGCTTTTTGTAGATCCTCTTCCTGTATTTTCCAAATTATCATTTTTTCAGTTGGCAGTAATTCAACATTTCTCTCTGGTGCCCTGTTTCTGTATTCTTTAGCATACACATATATCTTGTAGTATGAATCCAATGTCATAGCAGAAACTGCATTGTTTCTGAGCCATGTTTTGCCAAGAAATATCAATACAAAATATCACAGAACATTGATAATGTTCTGAATAAGTCTACTCAGTTTAAAGTTTTAATGTTACAGTATATTGTTGAAGTGTGATCACATATGTACCCATTGGATGAATCATAACCTTGAGATGTCAGTGTACCTGAACTCTATTTTACTGGATTGCTCCCTTTTTCAGTAATGAAGCCCTAAATATATCTCACAACTTATCATCTTTAGAGAATACAAAAAAAATTATGGAAACAATTTATTCAAAACCAGTTTTGCAAAAAGAAAAATGCAATATATGCAAATTAATATAAACCAGAAGTTTTAGATTGATTGAAATGTCAACTAATAATTTTTGATTACAGATGCATATGACACATCCCATATTTTAGGAATACTTTGAGAGGAAAAAGTTTGGCCTATATGCCAGAAAATATAATACTCACTGTAATAAGGGAATAACTGGGTTAAAGTAAACATCAATTGAGTAATAGGGTCAACAGGAAATAATCTTGTTTTATGGAATTATATTTGTTATGAAACAATTTAGAATTGTCATAATATAATAGATATTTTTTAATATTACTTGTTATTTACTGGTTAACTTTATTAAATAATTGTTAAAAAATAAGTGTTGATGCTTTATTGCTCCAGGTAACTATTCTATAAATTGGCAGTATATGTGGCCAAGTTCATCACAGCATTGTGTTTTAAGGGATTTGTAGGTGATCACAGTAAAGCTATTTAAATTAAAGTAGATTAAACATAAATATTTTTGCTTGTTTACACTCACAGTTCCTACGACCCTTATGATCCTGAGCTAACTCTAGAGCAATATTAATTAATTTATATATATATATATATTGTAACCGGACTGCCATACAACCACTTCTTTACCTCGGTCATGACTATTTCCTGATGAGCATATTGTAGGAAGGAAGCATCAATTGGCTTTCTCTACTACAGATGTCACCCCCATTACAACAATATTTTCTGCTCATCAGAGGTTGTAGCACCATAGAGACTGGAAATGCCTAGAAATTTGTGTTTCCCAAATGGTGCCACTAGAGTTTCATCTCACTACAACCTGACTTACCTAGGTCTAGTTATGCCAGACATAGCTCAGGAGGGATGAGATTCTCATGAACAAGTGCAATGAATGACAAATGATGCAACATGAACAACTGGATTGGTTTTATATAACAATAAATTTATTTCATAACATTTGTTAAGATCATCATTTCTCCATAGTTATTTTGGACAATAAGCCCATAAAATTTATCATTAGTTCAGTTTTGATATAGTTCATCATTAGGATCCATTTTCTGGTATGCAGATAATTTCTTGGGTTCCATTTATCAGTTACTCTTCATTGGTAATGTATTTATCTGTGGTGTCCTTTAATTTTTTTAGTTGTGATTCAAATATTATTTCTTGATCTATGTACAGCTGTATTTTACTGACAAGCATTTGTAATTCCTTCTCTTATAGATGTGTATTATTTTCTTAAGCACTTCTAATCCTTCCTAGTATAATCGTGCTTTGTACATAACATTTATTATTCCATCATCTATAGACATATCTTAATTATATAAGTTTATATTTCATTCAGATTGATATATGTGGCATATATTATTTATACTAGTGCAGACGTATTTTGTTTACGTAATCATTTATGATTTATTCTATTAAAGACATTTTGATTATAAACATATAAGTATTTGGGATTTATTTTGATACAGATATAATGTGTGTCTAGAATATAAGTATTCATGAGTTATTCCAATAAAGATGTATATTGTATACAAACATGCAAGTGTTCATTATTTGTTTTAATGCAAACATATTTTGCTGATCAGATATAAGTATTTGTTCTTTATTTTAAAATATAAATATATGATTTGTCCCAGTAAAGATGTATATTGTATAAAATATATATTTTTTTTTTTTTTATTTTTTTTTGTGTTTTTTTTATTTAATTTATATTTTTTTTTTTTATTTAAATATATATATATATTCCCATCATAGATATATATTTTTTTATTGTATACAAATATGTAAGTGTTTATGATTTATTTTAAGAAAGATGTTTTTTGATTATAGACATTTAAGTATTTATGATTATTTATCCCCAATAAAATGTATTTTCATATAAAAATATAATCATTTATGATTTATTTTAAGAAAGATGTTTTTTATTATTATAAAAATATAAGTGTTTAATATTTCATAAAATAGTTACCTTCATTTTTTTATCCAGTGTGTTCATCCACTACAGATTACTATTGCATTTCAAAAAGGGGTTGGTTTATTTAAGCTGAATGGCATTATTTAATTTCCATTGCTATTCACCCAGGCATGCTTGGAGATTCATGGAGGTAGATAGAGAGAAAGCTATTACTGACTTAGCCCATCATCCTTATGATTCCATATTAATACTTTTCTTTTCAACATCCCACAACTGTAGGGTTCACACTTAGTAAAAACTAGATTTTTCAGCTGGGATAAGCTGTATGGCTGTAAATATAATATTCCAAAGGTGACTCTGCACTAAAATCAGTTGGCAGCTAAACAGCTAAACAACACATAGATAGACCTTTTTTGTGAACTTCAAACTCCACTATTTATTCCTTGATTAATACTCTGGATTAATCCAGCATGACTCCACTGTATCTGATTTGTCAAACAGCTTTCATTTAAGACCGAGTGCTTTTCTCTTCTTGATTGCATCATTTAGTCTCAGTGGGAACATATGAGGGATTATGTAGATTATGCCATGTTTTCCAATTTGATAAGTTTGCCTCAAGTGATTATTATACTTTGTACAACATCGTTCCAAAAATTAAAAATATATTTTAATAAATGCCAGCTTTAAATACTTAAAGAAGTATTTATTTCATGATTTAAAAATTATAAAAATCAATAATGAAGATTTATCTTTTTTTTCAATTCTTTTAACTCTTAATTATTATTTTTTTACTATACATCTTATGAAGACTATGAATATGAGGCATGGATTCTCGAAAACGTTAAGCCAATAAACTTTAATATTAATTTATATCTTCTTCTCTATTAACAATTATAAATAAGTGTTTTTGTTATATAAGATTATAGAAAAGTTGGTTTCTTTCATATACGTATGTTTTCCTTCAATCAATCACTTTAGGTGGAAGGGGAAAATAAATCGTGAAATATCTACATGAATCAGTGCATCTGTTTCATTACCCCCACCAAATTTTAGGATGAAATCACCTGGAAGTATGATTTTATTCCACACAATACACATGTCATTTCTGATTGCTGCATTTCTACTGGTTTTAGATTTTCTGATGAAATGGGTAAGATGAGCTGGAAAAAGTGAATACATGAACTGTAACCTCCAATGTCAGAATAAGCAGATGGCCAAGCATGTACTACTAGTACACAATGCCCCATGATTTTCACAAGAAAAATCTCATTTTTAAGCACTACCTCTCTGGTAGAGGAATCATCCAAATAAGAGTAGGAGCCAGAAAAATATTTGGCACTGAGCCAACCCTGCTCATCTTCTGTGTCTTAGGGGATTATTCATTTGGTCTATTCATGAGACCATGGCCTATTCATGAGGCCAATATACACTGCTGGACTACTCTAGGAGCTCAACATGCAGGTCTGGATAGTGCTGAGCATATACTTCAAAGCATCATGAACACAATGCATCCAAACAGCTCTGCTCAATCATCCACCCACCTCAACATGAAAAACAAATTTTTGTATCACTACATCTCATTCACAAACTTCTTCCATTAGCTATTTTTGTTTCATTGTTCAGAAATGTAGCTGTATCCTGGCTTGGGAGACTGAGAACCATGATCAGCTCTCCTATGATGCTCTTTTTTGCTTTGAAATGATTGTCTTCTATTGATCTTTGGTCACTTTTCAGGCCATATTTCACTCTGGTAGCTTGTGTTTCTATCAACACTTTTGGCAGGTTGACATCACTGTTCGACCTCTTCACTATTCAAGTCTGCTATGGGCTGTATATACTGCCTGTTAAATTTCTTCCCTGCCTCTTCCATGGTGGTACCCCATTTCTTTGGTGATGATACCATGATGGTTAATCATAGTTCTGTATTTTTGATGAGTCATTTTTCTTTTGTACTTGATGGCTCCTATTCTAGGCCCATCATCTCTTCTATAGGGAGGTTTATTTGGCAGCTTGGACACTCCTTCTTTGGTTGCTAATGCACCACAGCCTTCATATGCTGTTAATAGTTCAGCAACCTGCTCAATTGATCAATCTGTTCCAATCAGCATCCTTTCTACATAACTTGGGAAGCTGTATCATATTAACCTGATAATCTGGAGTTCTGAAAGAGGGTCACCTGTCAGGGCCCTTAACTTGGCCACCTATCTTCTAAAGAAGGGTGTGTAAGGCTCTCCAGGTGGGCATTTCTCCTGGGACACCTTGTACTTAATCCCCTCTTGATAATCATCACTCCAGTAACAGCTTATTAGTGCTGTTTTAAACTCTTGAAAATTTATAGGCTGCATGAACAGAGTCCCACCATGCCTGCACTGCACCCTGGAGATGCCTACTTGCTATCGCTAGTTTTGTCTCTTGTGTCAAGGCATTAATACTGAAGTACCTCTCCAGACTTTTTATATATTCTATAGGTGCTTCATTACAGCTCTCTGAGAAGTTCTCATTTTTAGGAAATGATTTATGATTCCAGACATATGGTTGGTTATAGGGGCTTCATGACTAATTTTATAATTTTCTTCTTGTATTGGACATACATTACTATTTTTCATTTCTATTTTCTTCATCTGTCTGGTCAATCTATCCACTTTCTCCTGCATAGAGTCTTGGATTTCTGTCATTCTTATATCCATGGCTTCACACAACTGTGTCATCTTGACTTCTTGCTCAATTAGAGCCTTTTACTTCATCCATCACTTCCTCCTTCATTATTTGACCGATCTTTTCATTTCAGTTTTCAGTTGCTTTTTTGATCTGCTTTTCTATTCTTTGGTTAGCTTCTACTATCTGTTTTTTGCCTTCTTCTCTTTGATCATCCCTTCTATTTTCTTCTCTTTGTTCCTCTTTTCTTCTTTGTTTGTTTCTTCTTCTATATTTTTCTTCTCTTTGTTGTCTCTTATCTTCATCTCTTTGTTCCTCTTTTTCTATTTTCTTCTTTTCTTTGTCTCTTTATTCCTCTCTTTTTTTATTTTCTTGATTGCATGGACATGTCCTCTGTTTTTTGTGATTCTTCTACTTGTTGACCAACTTATTTTGGATTACTGTCTTCTTGTTTCTGTTCTTCACTAGGAAGATTTTTCTCAGCTTCTATCATTCATCATCTTTTTTCTTTTTGTTCTGGTTATCATCTAATTTTTAAACTTGTACTTTGTTTCTTTCTTTCGATATTCTACTATTGTATTTCAGCTTTGGTAAGCTTCTTTCTCTATCCACACCATGATTTAATTCCATCTTCTTTGACAGTTAAGTAAAAACAGTCTGTTTCTGCCAAAATAGAATAGCCAATGAACTGGGATTAATGGCAACACATCAAAAAACAATTGGATTCAGCAGGCACATCAGGTGAATCTGTTCTGATAGTGAGAAAAATATAAATAGGTTGGAGAATTCAGATTAGAAAAAAAGAGAATATTACTTTTTGAGAGAGATAATTGTTAGATTATTATTCTATACTTGAAAAACATGAAAGACAACATTTTTTTATTAAGAATTTTGAGATTACTAGAAAAGTGAATTAAACCATCAAGCAGCTCCATGAAGAATCAGTATAATATAGGCAGTTAGCCCATTTTCTCTCTATTCACTACCATGAAGTAAGCCTCCAGTGCCTGTCCAAGCTTTTAGTGTCGTTCAAATTCAAGACCCCTGCCCCCTGTTATTTAGAAATAGTAATAAATGAAGACCTTAGTTAAAAGGTAAGCATTAGAAAATAAATCCAATTATTAATTCTATAATAGTAATAAGGTTTCACCTATCAATTATTAATTCTATAATAAGTTAACCATAGAAAATTAATGAAATAATATGAAAACATTAATTGCAGTTATATGTTCAAAAATGTTCCACAAGTATGGAATGGCTGATAACAAACTTATGTGTAAAAATATAATCCATGTTTGACTGAATAATAATTATCTACAAACATGAAATTGTTATATATCAGAATAATTAAACGATGATGATTTATAAATGTTTAAATGCTTACCTGAATAGTCCACATCTGGATAAAATAATAAAATCAATGTGAAAATATACATCTATGTTTGACTGAATAATAAATATCTATAGACCTGGAAATGCTATATATCAGAATAATTACCAATGATGATTTATAAATGTATAAATGCTTACCTGAATAATGCACATCTGGATAAAGTGATAAAGATCTATGTCTATGTTTGACTGAATAATAATTATCTACAAACCTGAAATTGTTATATATTAGAATAACTAAATGATAATGAATTATAAAGGCCTATATGCATATTTGAATAAACCATATCTGAATAAATTGATAAAATCTATGTATATGTATACTTGATAAAAGGGCTTTTTGACTTCATGCAAGATGAACTGAAATAAGCTTTCATTTGATACAAATGATGAACTCTATTGGACGGGCTTATCAATAATTATTGTTAATCAAAATTGTTATTAAAAATTAATTTTAGTTGTTTAGCTTCATTTTGCATCACTAATCATTCATTGCATCCTGCTCACAAGAATCTCATGCCTCCTGAGCTCTGTCCAGCATAACCAGATGATGGTAAGTAAGGTTGTAGTGAGATGGAACTCTAGTGGTGCCATTTGGGGAACCAAACACAAATTTCTAGATGCTTTCAATCTCTATGGTGCTACATCCTCTGATAAGCAGGAAATATTGTTGTAGATGGAGTGATGTCTACATTAGGGAATGCCAATCGATAATTCCTTCCTGCAATATGCTCATCAGGAAATTAAAGCTAACCAAGAGTGGGATTGGATCTTATCCACTTACTATATATATATATTGTGACCTTCTGGTTTGGCACCAGAAATAGTCATTATAGTAGCGTGGTAATATCAGTAATATCTGATATTATCCTCTTTAAAAAAAATGAAACAATGTGAAATTTTTAAAAAATTTTATTTTGACTTAAAACTGTAATTAAAAGTAGGTGTAGGTGTAATTAAAAAGATTTCTTAAATGTTTAGTATCTTATTTTAGGGTATAATCAATGATAGAATAAGGTGGGTAGCTTGTTATATGCATAGTCAGTACAGTTTAAGTTGATGCTTACTTGTTTTATTTGTTCATAAAGCAGTATTCAGATTTTTTAGAATGATTTTCTAGTTCATTTGTTTTATAAGCATGAACAGTAAAATAAGTTTCACTCATCATCATTCACATTGTCATTTCAGTCATATCAGTGTAATACCTATAGCATATTATTTACTGAATATTCATGCATTATCCAACTTCATTTTTCATTCATATGTTTCATTAAACCATTAAATATCCCACATCACATTCGAATATTTAATTTTATAAATAACAGTATTAAAAAACTAACTTAATTACATTTTAAATAAATCAATGGATTATTTAATGACAAATACTGTAAAACATTTTATTTATTAAAACAATTATCATCAGTTTTATTCTACTGCTTTAAAAATATTTAATTATTAGTTCAATATTATTTTTTTTATTTATTTAAAAGATGAAATGATTTTTTTTTATCTCTCAATTTTTTTTTTGTTACTTTCACAAGTTTTTTGCATATATTAAGTAAGTTTGCAGGGGGAGGAGCAGACTGGCAATCTTTTCTTGGTGATGTCAATTATCGTAAACGATTGGAAGAGAAAAATGTGATGTAATTATTATTAAAAAAATCTATAAAAAGGGATACTTATTACTTTTAAGAGGGCAATTATATTTACTTTAAAGAGGGCAATCATAAAAACTTTTAAGAGAGCAATTATAACTAACTAAGGACAACTACAACTAAGTTTTATTTAACAAAGTTTAATAGTGCAATTATTTTTCCTTTTCCAAAGTTCGAGTTGAAAATTTAAATGTAGTATTTGTTTATGAAATGTGTACTTAAAACCACTAAAGGATACGTCAGTTCGTGCTCACAGCTGATTGTTTGAATTTTCCCACCGTTATGCTAAAGTACGTGTTATATTATATTATTCAAGATAAATTGTTATTATTTAAGAAAATGGGAATGTGTGATGAAACTGTAAAATTATTTCATTTAAATTTAAACTTAACAGGAAAGAATAGAAGAATGTTTGTTTATTTTCTAACAATTAATTTCTTAAGTTTTAATCATATTATGAATGGAATAACTGCAACGTGCGTCAGTTATATGTGGAAAAGGTGTGAACTTTTATTGAACATTTCCAGAACTTTATTAAATAAGTTTCATGCTAAGTATAAAAGAAAATTCAAAATTTAAAATATACACAAGAATTATATAAATTTATTGTCATATGTATTAGAACAGCGGCGTAGTTATTTCTATTTTTACCTTTGGAAAAGAAAATATACAAGATTAAGTATGTCATTGAATGTACTTTAATAATTACTTCTTCTTCCAGACTAATAAGAGGAATGAATTATAAATGGAAAGTTGAGTGACATTGCTGTATTAATATTACTACTTAATTCCTTTCAATAAATATTATTAATTGAACAACTACATATATTTCTGAATGGCTTTATGATTGTGAAATCAAATGTTAAATATATCCTAGGAATGAAGTACAAACTTCTATTTTATTTGCGTTATGAAATATATTGTTTAATTAAGGAAATTCATTATTTACAATGTCAATAGCAATTCATAGCTAATATCTAGAACATTGAATCTGTTATTCTGAATTGAAAATAACATTGCTTCGTGTTCCTGCAGGAAATGTGTCATTTTATATCAATATTTATCCTTGTGTGTTTATCGTTTAGTATCCTTATTATTCATTTGGAGACATGACAAGGAAAGTCATGTAAAAACTACTTATAAACTTTTCATTTCGTTTGGAAGGAAGAAAAAAGAAGAGAACTTTATTTTATTTAATAGTATTTTAGGTAGTTAGTGGTAGTTAAGAAATGTTTTATTATTTTATCTATTATTGTCATATGTATTTTTTTTTCTTCAAGAACGTCTCACAAATAGCATAATGAAAGAATACATTATGCTGGTAATTTTTATATTATTGTTATTATTTTAATATGAATTTTCGGCCGTGTGTTAGTAACACATGCTGTGGTAAAACCAATGGAAGAGTCCATTTATAGTTCAATAGGGGTGAATAATTATTTTAAAAAAAGAGTTCATTATATTAAATCTTAACGTATATATATATTTTTTTTTATAAATTAGAATACCATTATTTTCAATAATTATTTCATCTATAATATACTTTATTATTTATTTAGGTTCAATTTTACTACAGATTTGTGCCAATATCAATGCATTAAAAAAATTATTTTGTCTTGTTTTGTCCACCGTAATTATTACTTTGTTTTTCAACCCTTCTTATAACATTACCAAGTCCCTAATATTGTCAGATATGAGATATTTATTCTTTATTAATTCTAGCAGTAATAATTAATATCTTAACAATAATTCTTTGCTTACTGTGATTTTAAATGGTCTGTGTATCATTATGCTTATACGTGTGGGTGTCTAGTATTAAACTTATTTATAATTATATGTAATTGCTAGTAAATATAATTTAAAATCAATCGGATTTGGCAGAATGGGGATGATCAATCATTTTGAAGGATTAGAAAGTTATTTAAGTAAGAATTATTATTTCTTTGTTATGCCTGAATAAAAAATATTTTGTGGCTATATGCTATAAAGTTCATAATGTTTTATAGTATATTTTATGGGATTGAGTCAGTGTATTTGTTATTTGAATATTTAATATGGGTAGTTTGCCCAGTGTAGGGTAGTGTATGGAATAGAATAATCCCTTACTTTTCCAGGTATTGTAGTATTTTGATAGGAGTGGATTGAATTCTCCTTTTATATTTGATATGATGAATTAAATGTGTATGAAACTAGATATGTTGTCTCCCTGATTTTCATTTGGTGATAGAGTTATTCCACCAGTTATTCAGTCTTAAAAATAGACTTGGGAGTTATTGTTGTGTTTATCTGATTTGGATTATAGAAATCTTTTATGATATGTTATCTCCCTGATTTTCATTTGGTGATGAGTTATTCCACCAGTTATTTAGTCTTAAAGATAGACTTGGGAGTTATTGTTGTATTTATCTGATTTGAATTATAGAAATCTTTATCCCATGTGTATATTGGATGTTTTCCAGCTTATGCTATAGCCAAGTGCTTGATAGTTTATGGATAAAAAAGAAGAATAAAAGGAGAGTATAGTATCTTATAAAACAGCTGTATTGTAGTTAATAAATAAAGATTGATTGGTCTTTGCCTTCGTCCATATTATGATTATATTGAAATATCATAAGCAAACCGATTAGATTGATTAACATTAATTATTATTTTCTTTGACACACAGCATAATACAGATTCATGCACAAATTGTTAATTTCAAAATATAAAAAAATTCATTATTAATATATAACTTTACTTATCATTTTAAAACATTTTGTAGTAATCATTTAGGCTTCATCTCATTGATTTTTACCATTTAATCATAATTTGCATAAATAATCAAACAAAGATAGGACATAGTTAATGAATACAATGATTTACTTTATTTTGGCAAAGCAGAACCTAATTATTCAATAGAATACTTTACTTCAAAATTACAAAGAAAAATACATTTAATTAATAGAAGTATTTATTTTCTTTGGTAAGATAGTCCAATATTATTTCTAGTTTTCAATCCCCTTATTTTAATTTTAGTTAAAGTATATTTAAAGTAAAGATGTAAAATCTTAAGTTTATTCAGTGTAATTAGAATATTAATCCATGTTGTTGTCATAAATTTTAATTGGTAAATGAGTGTTATCAAGCAAAATGCTGAATATAAGATAATTTGATAATCAGTTACTAGAAGTGTAAGGTCATATTCCTTCATTTTTGTATAAGTCTATCAGAAATCACTGATAGCTAAAGGCCATTTCTTTTATAATAAAGGATATGGATTTATTTAGTTCATTTAATGTTAAAAATAAAAATGTTTTACCAATCTATCAGAATGTTCTGATAAATGAAATGTGATGTAAAAGATTAAGAGATTATGTTGTATTATTTATCCTTGTGTAAACTGTAACTAATGATACTAAATCCCTTTGAATTGTGTTCATACCAATGAAAGAAAAAGTAAATGTTTGTTTAACCATTTTTCTATTTGACCAATAAATATTTTGTTATTTAAATTTGTATTTAGAGTTTCTTCTCTAGCATTCATTCATATTCCATACTTCCACACATGCTTACACATTTATTTTATTTAATGTGATATAATTGCATTTTATTTAATTATAATAAATCTCTAGATATGATGATATTGATTTCCTTGATTCAAACACTATATGAGATGCCAATTAGGGTTTTGTTATTTAATAATTGTTTAGATGATGAATTGAAATCAAAATGTGCCCAATTTCTTTCATTATCTAACTGCAAGTATTTAATTAGGGTATTGTTTGGTTTGTAATATTATTTTCATAGTGTTCAGTAATAATATTGAGATATAGAAGTGTTAGATCAAGCCATACCATAAGTTAATTCCCTGAGATCTTCAATTTTAATTCAGATTAGATAATAAATTCATTTAACCAGATTAGATTAGTGAGTAGTTAAAATTTAGTAGTGATAGGTTTAGTTTGAGTTTAGATCCAGTAAGTTATACATTACAATTCTAAAATTTATTTATTTATTTTTTTATTTTAGTTATTAGTTTAATTGTTTAATATGGTAGAGGTTGTTCAGTGCATATGGATGATAGGAGGAAGTGAAATATAGAGTATAATTATTAATTTTAGCTGGTAAAATTTTACCAATTTAATTTTTGTTTAGCATAGAACTTGATAATGTTTATTCCTATTAGTTATAATATTTTCTCCACATCTAATGTACATTGTATACCTCATACACCTCTGTATCCCTCAACTGAGTTAGTTTTAGGTGAAAATCTTAATTAAGAGCCTCATGAGTAAATTTAAGATAAAGTTAAGTTAATATTTTATTCTATGATCCATAGAATTGGCCCCCCAGGTAATTGTTAGTGTTGGTGATAGGTGTGAGGGGTTACTATATATATATATATATATATATATATAGAAAAGATATATATATATATATATATATATATATATATATACTGCAATATATCTTTTCTATCTAAATATTTAAGTTATTTTAAAATATTGCATGGTTGGCAAAGCATAAGTTTAATTCCAGCTCTTAAGTTTTTTTAAAATATGCTTGTATTATATACATGCTCATACTGATATAGGTTTGTGTTTATTACAGTTCGATCAATGTTATTTTAATTGTAAAAAAGACACCTTGTAACTAAGAATTATTATAAATCTTTTTTTAAATTTTTATTACAGGAGCAATACTTAATCTACAAAAGTCATCAATTCTTAATTATTTCATTTTTTTTTATCAATTAAAAATACTCTTACAAAATCAATTTACTTTTATTAAGTCTTGTTCTTGTTTGTAAGATTCTGTTACCTGTAAACTTACAGATTGATCAAATTAAAAATGTTTGGTAAATCTATTAAATAAAAATAAGTATTGGCTTAGAAGATTAAGGAAGTTATAGTAAATCAATTGATGAAATAATTACTGGCTTATATAAGTTAAAAATGTATTCACTGGAATTGTTAATTAAAAAATTCTTGGTAAATGAGTGAGCCAATTAATTAAAAATTTAGTGCTATAAAAGGACCAGTTCAAAATTATATTTCATTCTGCTGTCAATTCAGCTTTTCATCTGCATTGATTCTGCTTTATTTGTGATTGTAACTTTGCTTGCTTAGCATGTGGTATCCAGAACTTCTACCAGGGGTCATATTAAAAACTATAAGCAGCTAAAGTGCTGGCAAATGAACTTCATTCTCCAGTATATAGCCTACTTCATTCTCCAGTATATAGCCTATAACCATTGAATGCCAACTTTATTTGTTGGGAAACTAAAAAACTGCTAGCCACCATGAATATGCTGTACAATTAAATGTACTTCACAATATGAAAGAAAAACACTAGGATAAACTTTCTCTACAAGATTAACTAAACTGGTAAATGCAGACCTAAAAACTATTACTTACATTTGAATGTATGTACTTCTATAAAATTCAGCTTTTCTTAAAATAGTAACTCCACCATTTTCTCTGGGGCTTGGGGTAAACTTTTACTTTAAAACTGTTTTATAAGAAATTACCAATAGCAAATGAAAGATAAGTTAATGCTGTGATTTTATATTTATACATTTATCTGTTGTATAAATTTTTTTAAATATTATTGTTTTATGATTTAATCCTTATACAATATATGTAGTTTAAGTTTCAATAATAGAAAGGTCATTTTTCAAATTTTAATTTTTCCATCTATTTCTTTTCCCCACATAAGGTTTTTTTTAAAAAAGTCACTCCCATGATTGTTAATTACAATCCAAATTACTTTCAATAAGAAGTTTTAATAGAAAAATTTTAAAGAGATTTTTTTACTTATTTGTTAGTTCATATTTAATAACTAATAAAGACTCTGATGATATTTTTTAAATCATTACCATACATGTGTGTGCATAACTTTATACATTGTTAAGCTGTTTAAAAATGTTGGTCATTTTACTTGTTTATTCTGTCTCTTGCATCTGAAATAAAAGAAATCGATATATGTATGTGTGTTTTGGATACAGCAATCCGTTTTTTATCCACCGTGTAAGTTTATTATATATTTTGACCACTCGTGGTTTTATTATTCCTACTTGAGATGTTCATGAATGTGTATGTTTAGCAATGGGCAAAGAGTCACCTTCCCATGATTGTCTATATATTTTTTTCTTTCTAACACAGATGATTAATAGGTCTATTTATTATATTTCCCTATTTATTTTTTTAGTGATTGGATCCAATGCACATCATATAGGCCTAATTGTTGTAATAGTCTGTGTGTGAGCATATCTAGTGATTAAGACAGCTTGGATATTAATTGTCAATTCCAACATGAAATATTTATGTGCGCACATCTAGATAAATTGTCAAGTCATTATCAAGTTTCAGGGATTATTTAATAGTACTAAAAGTAATATTTTGGGTAAATGCAATATTTAAACTACTAGCTGTCAAATACGCTATATGCTTATTTGAAAATTAATTAATATTCAAACACTGTCATACTAGAATAACTCTGGTATTTAAACCCATAATTGAATTGTATATTATGCTTTGTTAAATTGTTAATAAACATTGTTTTGTAGATTGTTAGATTTGTCCTACATTTTGTTTATTGTTGTCTACTCTGCCAAATGCCAAGCATCTCTGCTCTCTTTGATTTTAGATATATGAGTGATGGTACAGCTATGATAGACACTTGTTACTAGATATCATCAGTAAAATATAAATTTTCTGGCTGTAGGTCTAGTTGTGCCTTTTGACTATGGATATTAGTTGCTTACTGTCCATTACAATATATATGTATATAGCAAGCTGGTACTGTCTCTGTCTATTATTTTGGAGTCGTTTTTATTGCTTGCGTGATTTTTCATTTTCCAAATAATGTACTTATTTAAATAATTCAGCATTTCTTAAACTCATTCATGTTAAAACAAATCCATGATAATCAAAGTATAGAAGGCCTTACTTATATAGGGATTAAATTGTATCTCTCCATATATTTCTTTAGTCTTATTAGTATATTCTTCCAGATGATCTGAAAAATAAATTAATCTTATGTCTCAATTAATTATTTCACAATAGAGTGAATATTCTCTTTTTTATTCTCCAACTTTATCTCTTTCTTCTGCCATCACAACTCTGGTATTTGGACCTAATACTATCTCAAGGAAGTGGTTCAGAATAATGGATTGCTATAAATGTAAGTAATTATTTGATTGCCTAATTTTTTATCTTTCGATTGCTTGTACATTTCTTTTTTTATTTGTGGGTTCTATAATCCAAATCATTTTCATTTTTAGTTTTCTTCATTTTTCAACAATATTCTGGCAACAGAATTTATTTTCTAGTTAATTTTTTAATTTGTGGTCTCATTTATATAATTTTCAACCTTTATATTAGCATTTTATTTCATTGGAGAATCCATTCAATTCTTTTCCATCATTACATTTAGCATCAATAATCACTTTTGTTTATCACATTTTTCTTTAGTGTTTTCAATGAATTGATTATTCATAAAAATATCAACATTTCTTATATCACTAGTCATAGTTTCAGTATCCATGCTATATTCATTTGTACTAGTATTATTCATATCTATTCTATTTGTTTCTTATATACTAAATTCATCAGCATGACTACACTTTATGCCATTATTTTCTTCTATCTGGCAATGATCTGAAAATTTGTCTCATTCAAATGATAGTTAGCTTTTAGTTATTGTGACAATGGTATTGCATCAACTTTAGCTTTTTTATATTCTCATTTATCATTTTCTTACTTTTTTCTTTTATTTATTTTTAAGGCCTTTGTATTTCTTTTCAGTGTTGTTACCATTTCTTGTTGACTTTCTTTAATTTCTCCTATCATGTTCTCTATGCTTTCATTATTTTTCTCTATCTTTTCATTTCTTTGCTTCATTTTTTGCTAATTTCTTTATATTCTTTTATCATTTTGTGTATGTTTTCACAATTTTCTCTAGGTTTTCACTTATCATTCTTTACTTTCTTTCATTAGATGATGTTCTTCTTTATTTTCTGTTCTCATTTTCTTTATGTTTTTACTATTTTCCTTTCATATATTCTTTCCATTGCATGCTAAATTTCTTTTATCATCATGAACATCATTTTTACAAGTATTTTCATATTAAGCCCAACATTTGAACTACTTCTTTCTTTGTGTTCTATGTCATGATGACTATTGAACTACAAAAAAAAAACACAAATATAAACTTTTTTTTTAATATTTCATAAAATAAACCTGACATCACACAAATATGAACCTTTTTTTTTTTAATATTTCATAAAATAAACCTAACATCACCTCTCCTATGCAACTTTTCACTTTTACCTAATACTATTAATCTGCATTATTTAAAACCTGTCTTAGCTCTATCTATTCAAGTGTTCAGTTTAATTAATCCTTTTTTATCAAATTTCTCCCATTAACTTTTTTCTTCTTGTAAATCCCATTTTGAAATTGACAATTATTTCACTGCAAGTAAACAAATCATTAGTTTATCGACTATTATCATTCTGGTTAGCTTTTTTCTTCTTATAGCTTATATTTTATAGTGTAATAAATTTCAGGTCACATTGACATTATCCATTACTTCCATTAAGTTCTTCCATTAACTTCCTTTGTAGTCTCAAAATTTTAATGCAAAATGGCAAAAATAATTTCCAGATCAGATTGATATAGATTGAGATAGTCATGATTTTGGACAGATAAACAAGGTTTGGTGCAAATTTCTTCCAGGAGTATTTTACTTCTACATTGTTTTGATGAAATAGATTACATGCTGGATTGGTGATGCTCAGTTTTTATCTAAAGCTTAGCACATGGTTTTCTTCAAGACCATTTTAAAGCCAATAGTGAGGTTAGTCTTACTTCAGACTTTTCACAGCTAAACTGCTAGTGATGTTTTCTTCATGACAGCTGGACTAACACCACTATTAATGTTTTCTTCTCAACACCTGGACCAAGACTGAGACTGACAAGACAATGAAGTGTAATGCTTTTAACCTTCACTTTATATCCCCCCCATCGTCCATCAAATTGCACACTATTTCAGAAATTCCACCATTATAAAAATATTATTTCTATCCTTTTTTAAATTAAAAATTTCAACCATATCCTGGTTATTGAAAAAATTCTTCGTAGCTATTTCTCTCTTCTTAATTAACAGAAACAGGATTCTTTAATCTTGCAAAATATTTTTCATTTCTTTAGAGAAAAAAAAATCAACTTTAGTTTATTAAAAACAACATTCTTTTAATCAATAAAGCACGTCATATATAGTGTGACATTGCTTTTATAAGCTTGTATTTACAAATATGTAATATAGAGAGCATATCAATAGCTCAAACAAGCTCTTAATTCATAAGTGCGATAAGAGAAAATATTTAAAATCTCTATCAGGAACGTTCCTATCCCAAGACAAATTGGTTTTGAGCTTATAGCTCACCTCAGTGAGGTGCTAGAACAATGTTAACATCTTTGGTTTTTCTTTTTTTAACAAAAAAAATAAACATTATTTAAAATTTTATTTATTTCTCTTATTATTTTTTAAAAAATTATAAACTAATAGATAAAGTTATTGGAGTTTTTTTCTCTCATTTTTCAAATATCCTTAACAAACATAGATCATTTATATTCTTATTTAAAATGTTTGAAATTCGCCATATTATCAATTAAGGAATATAAGTTATTTATTAAAATATAATTATTTTTAAAAAACCATGAAAAGAAATAATTATTTTCATTTCCCCATTCTAAATTTGTTTTAAGAAGTTTGTTATACTTGATTTAGCTAAAGTTGACCATTGTCTACAATATATATATATATGTGTGTGTGTGTGTGTACATCATGGACAACCATACCCTTACTAGTACATATATTTAACTATAAGCATATACATAAGATCTCTTAAATTCCACACAATAAAAAAGTAGACTGCATCAGACAAATAAAAAATAAATGAAGTTAATAAAAATTATTTTGATCTCTCTTCCTGTTTTCCTATAATTAACATACTCGGTACTTTCTGATTTTGCCCCATGCCACCACTTGAGAACACTTATTTCTAATAGTTGGAGGTAATTATACAGTTGCAGGGACTAATGTTTAATGAAAGTTGAAGTAAAAAAGACCGAACAAACTTAAGTACTAACTAATATACTGAAATAAACAATAATTTAGTATTTAATCAAAGAATATAAAAAAAAATACAGTATGTAATTACTAACAAATTGGTAATATGTAGCATAATCGGGAGTACTTAATGAAAGTGAAAGTAAAAAAGACGAAAACAATTTGTATTCTAATGTTTAATTAAAGTATAAAAAAAATGAAAATAAAAAAAAATAGTTACACTTTGCTAATGGCTTCTAAAATTGTGACAAATAAATCTTCTTTTTGGTGCAATCACTACCACATGAACTCAGCTAAATAGGAATCCATGGGTTTGCGAGCAGTTCTCCTGTCTTTTATTGTGCCATTTATCTAGCCCCCAAAGGCAATATATGTTCTGGATATGCAGCCCAGTAGAAGGATCCACAAAATTATAACTATGACTAACTTTGAAATGTTCAAATCCTGTGTTTCTTAATTCAGCAGTTTTATAGGCCTTCCAACAGTCTTGTGTTATATTTCATTGAATGGCATCAAGTAGAATGGATGCTGTCTGACATGGAACAGTGACAATAAAACACTCTTGGGTTTCTCTGCATAAACCACTGAATAACCACTGTTGTGGAAGTATTCTCCCTTGTTGATTCTTTCGTTTTGTAAAAAAGACTTTCATCGACTTCTACAATTTTTCCAGGTCCTCCAATTTTGCACAATGGCCGAATCAATAAACTTTCTTTGCACACTTCTCTTTGATAACTGTTCCAAGAAATGATAGTGTCTTTGCACAAATCCAATTCATGTTTTATACATTCAATTGTCATGGTATTTCTACTCCAATAATAAAGAAATTGGTCGGCTGTTAGAAACATTACATAGTGCTACACAGCATTGGCAGACTTTTAAATTACATTGCCATTCCAGGGTTCAGGCAAAGTACAATTTTATATCATGGTTGTTGGCACAGATTTTTGAGAGGGCAGAATATGGTTTCTTTGGAAAAATTCCATGGCCTCATGTTCTGTCTTTTGATATCATTAGTAACAGATGAAGTAGCTGAGGTGAACTAAGGATCATCAAGGACTAACTGCCAGCGTTTAGTATCCGAATATGCTGGTCAATTGATCTTTTAGTTCCTTTAGTTGGGCCCATAAGTTATTTTGATTCTTGGTCATTTTATTGAGGCCCTCATTGTTTCATGAGATTTCATTCTTGATCACAACTTGTGCTTCCATTAGTCTGATTATCCCCCTCCATTAACTTCATCCTCCCTTCTATATTGGTCATTCTATTATTCTGTATGATTTCTATGACCTTTATTTTTTTAATCTACTTTCTCTATTTCCCCCTTCACTTGCAATTACTGTTATTGTCTTTCCTTCATATTGACACTTAGGCTCTCACATACTCGTGTAATTTCTGCAACTTCATCATTAAACCAACCTTCTAGCCAATTTTCCAATTCCATCATTCTATTATAACATTTGAAATCCATTCTTTTGATTTCTCCTTTAATATCTTTGTTCCTTAATTCCAAGGTTTGGTTACTAAGCCTTATGAATTCTGTTTTCATTTCATTATTCTGTTTATCTATTTATTTTCTAAACATGCTCAGTTTGGCCATATCTGACTTCACCTATCCCATCCCTGATTTCAATCCAGAAAAATTTGCCTTTATTTAGTCCAACTTGCTGTTTTGTTTGACAAACATTTGTTGCATTTTCATAATCTGGTGCTTGTGGTTTCCATCCACACTTATCTCTTGGCTTTTCCATTGTCATTATTTTTTTTCAGTCTGGTCTATTTCAGCTCCAATTCTCCAGGATATCTTATCCTGTTCCATTATAACCTCTTAAATCGATGCTTCTGGTTTTTGCTTATCCTTCTCTTCTAATTCCTCTTTGATCACTTTCTGTATCCATTAATCTGTATTTCTTTCTTGTTATCATTTACAAGTATCTTGATCTTTCTTTATTATTGTTTTATATATTTGCTAGTTTTATAATGAACAGCTTTTTTAACAATAATGTTCATTTAACATTGCAAAGATTTCCCTGCCTTTACATGCCTATTATAAGCTAATGTTTATTTCCTACTCATCCAGCCTTTTAGATTGTTATTATGCACTTTGTTTAGATCTCCAATTAATTGGCTAACTACTAGCTATTTTATTTTTTAGTTCCTTATTTACCTGATTTCCACATGCCACACATAAAGTTAATTTACCTATCATATTATTGTAATGTTTTAATTTCTTTGAATTTGGTATTTCATTAAATAATCTTAATTCTTTTGAGTGATGTAAAAGTGCTACTTCTAGGTTTAACTTTAGATGAAGTAATCTCTTGGATTCAAGATTACTATATAATGGAGTCATTTGTAAGTGGTATGATACTTATGATTTTGAAATTGAAACTTATCATTATATCAGTTTTACAAGGTATGATAATTATCTGTGTTCATGCCCAACATGTTCGATGCCATTGGTAATGGAATGGTCTAACAACCATCTGAGTTTGCGCTGCCAACATGTTGGATGCTATTTGTAATGGAATGGGTGGAAATTGGAATCTTAATATATGTGATTCATGCCAATGATTGGCTGCACCATTTTTAACAGAATGAATGAGTTATGTATGTCACCAGATTCCTAACAACACAACTGGACAGGGTCTAGCCCCAATAATTAGTCATTAATTGGAATGGAACAGAACAAAATGGCTATTTGTGCCTCACTTTATATATTGAGGCAATGGTATGAGTTTAAGTCCCTAAAGTTTACCAGTTATAAATATATCACATTAGACAGTATTCTTAGTTTGACTCTGATACACATCATTATCATATGATGGCACTTTAGGTTCTTGACATTATGGGTTCTCCTCATATTCCCATTACTTTTCAGTAGGTTTGGGTGATGATTACCATAAGTTTGATATGAAACTAAAAATATTTACATATGAGTTATGTATGTAGTATTGCATGGATAATAGAAAGTTAGATGGCATGGCTAATGGAAAGTTAGGTAAATGATATGACACAACTAATGAAAAGTTAGATAAATATGGCATGGCTAATGGAAAGTTGGATAAATGACATGGCATACCAATAGAATGTTGGATAAATAAGCATGGCTAATGGAAAGATAGATAAATGATGCATCATGGGTAATGGTAAGTTAGATAAACGATATGGCATGAGCCATGGAAAGTTGGGTAAATGAGGAAACATATACCTTAACAACTTTATTCCATTATGGATGATTTACAGTCTTTTAGAACAATATCAATTTGACATTTGGGTAGGTCAGATCATATGATTCATATAATATTATGATTATCCCCCTAACCTTTGACCTATCCACTAATCATTCACTCAGTCTAACAATGTAATTCGTGATTAATTTGACATGATCATCCTATTGACCAATCCCTCTATTCCCTGGCTTTAACTTGTCTACCTTAATCTATCATAATTACTTACTGTTATCTTTGGGTATTAGGTCCCCCTTGACACTACCAGTGTTTATGATAGCAATAGGCATTCATGCGATGTGGTTTAGTCGGTCATACAGAATAACAAATAATAATAAAGTTAATTTAACAATAACAATAAACATATAAAATTGTCCTGTATTAGTGTGAGCATTTAATATTTTATAGATAATATCTCACCTGACCCCAGTCAGTTATCCTGTCTTTTAGTTGGTAGGTCTAGAGATCAGCATCTAGATTTCTATTACAATCAAAAAATTATAGTGATTGACCTATAGCCCTTACATAATTATGATGGATGATTATTGAGCTGGATCATCAATTCTTTTAATAAAAGAAATAACAAAAAATTATACAACAGAGCAAAATGGGTTCTTTATGATACATATATAATTTGAATAATTGAAATTGTTAGTCCATGTAATTAACTATTCTTCAGCACATGGGTACACAGGTAATAAGATGGCTGGTTCTTTCTAGATTAGGAAAAATCCTGGATATTGGGAGTTGGCAATCCATTTCATGTCTGGTCATCCTCTAGGTAATCAGTTGATGACTTGCCAGTGGACAGGTAATGATCCTTTGTTTACTGCTGCTTTTTTCATGATCCTAGTAAATACTGTCCCCTTCTGGTGAAGACATTACTGGTGTTTTTAGCTTGTAAAGTCAAATTTTTAATAGGCATATGACTGGCAGCCTCCCATCTGCAATGTTTGATGAGTTTTCTATCCCCACATCCTTTTGTATTGCTTAATATTCATTAGCATATTATGTGCTATAGATTAGAAGGCGTGGAATCTTTTTTGGTTTCTTCAGCCAACTAATAATTCTTCTTATGAATTTTGTGTTGATGAGTCATAAAATTTTACATGAATTAATTCTCTTGGAATTATTAATATAAGTTTTTTCTATGGAAATATATTATTCCTTTTTATAAACTTTTTCTTTTATAATCATTTTCAATAGCTTTTGGGGATAATTTGTTCTTTTATAAGATAATATGCAATCTGTGTGCAAGCATGTTATATATATTGTGCTGTATTCCCATTGTTTGTGTTTTAATTTCTAAGTCTTTTTAATAATTTTTTTTGTAAAAAAAAATTAATAATGTAATAATTTAAGTTTAAATCCCTTTTTTTTTTTGTTACTCTCTTATATTAAATTCGGGAATTTGGTAAATTGAGTATCAATTACTCTTATTTTGTAGTCAGTAGATTTAACATAACAAAAAATAAAAACATAAGATGATGTCACAATCTACTTATAATTAATGTTATAATTTGTTTTCTCATAACAAAGAGTGTTAATAGATTAGGGTGCTTGTCTTATAGATAAAGATGCCGTTGGATGGCACCGTTTTCAAGCTAAAACTATAAAATATGACCATTCCCAGGCCGTTGATTATAATAATTTTGCTGTGCTTTTTTGTAATGCGAAAATAAAAACAAAACAAAATCGTCTTTTATAAATATTATTTTTTATTAATGTATACAATTTAAATGATAATAATAAATGTAAAATAAAATCAACAAATTCCAATTTGATTCGTGTTTTTTCTATCGTATATTTTTTTAATTGTGTTACAGCTTTTTTTTTATCAATTTTCTATCGGATATTTTTTTACTTGTGTTATGACTTTTTTTTTTGTTGTTGTTTAACTAAAAAATAATAATCGTAATAAAAAGTAAAATTTCTTAGTCTATTTTTTATTTTTTTAGTCTTCGTTTTACATTTTTTTTTTTTTTACAGACAAAGAGATATTACGGCTATTTTTTACTTCAAATAGAATAACAATAAAAAGTAACAGTTGTTACGGTTAGTTTTAGGCTTAGGTTTAGGGTTAGTTTTAGGATTAGGTTTAGCTTTAGGGTTAGGATTGTATTGTTTGTAATGCTAAAATAAAAAAATTCAAAATCGTAACCGTACTCGGACAAAATAAAGAATCTCAAACTTTTTTAAGCAACAACAAACACATATAAATGTCTTCTTTACTTATTAAACATGTTTATAATATTTGCTTTTTATGAAATTTACAAAAAATCGTGTATATTTGTACTTTTCTTACTGGATATTTTTTTGGTACCGCTCTTTTTTACTTCAAAAATATACACACGGTAAAATCTTCTTTGTCTCATGGAATGTTACCAACAGTACGTTACTTGACGCATTACCTAATTGCTACTCACTAAAAACATAGATATTTAACATTTTCCCAATTAAAACTTCAATACAGTACGTTGTAAAAAGTCTTAGAATTATTACTTTAAAAAATCTGAACATTTCAATACTTTAAAATTAAAAAAAATCTAATGAAAACAACATTTCCAACCAATTCAAATACAAACTCTCTCATCAAGCCGCAGCAGTCTGCATTCTGTAGCACAACAAAAAAGTTGTATTATAGAAAACGCGGGTTCGAACGTGTCGGCCGCGGAAACAGCATTTTTATGTGTTTTAGCGCGAAAACGGCGCCATAGAGCGGCAACTTTAGCTATAAAATGAGTACCTAGATTAGTTATACCTTTAATTAAGTATGTTTTGTTTCAGACCTCTTTGTTTCTAATAGGTTGGGACTGTACTCTCACAATAAATGTATGTATACATATTGCTATGTTGATACATATATATATAAAAGATTGCAGGCATTACATATAATGAGATGGTTTTTAACTAGATAGAAAAATAGTAAATAATTAAAAAATTGTATAGGATTGCTTATCTTGTGTTTGTTCTCTATCTGAAATCTAGTTGAATAGTCAAATAAATATAGTACTATAACTAAATCATACTAGAATTTATTTTATATTTACTTACTAAACATATTTTGAATAGGCTATTTTTGATAAACATAAAATATTTTTTATATTTCCTCTGCACAATTAAGTGCTAAAAGATCATGAATCAACTTTCAAATGATAAAAAAAAAATCTCACTTTAGTACCTTATCGTTTTGTCAGAAAAATTATTTCTATTAATAGGTATATTGTTAATTTATTAACCAGCCAATTATCAATTTTTCTTCCATTGTTGTATATACTTATGTTTTCCCACAATGATTATTTGATTAGTAATAATTAATAGGTATGATCATTATTCTCAAAGTCTATTTTATGCTAGCTAAAACCTAGATGCAACAACAAAGATGTTTGCTAAATAAAGATTGATAATAATGAATTAAAATAAGTTAACAACTATTATTCATACAGATAAAAATGTAATGGATGCAATTAATCACAGAATTAAATTTGAATGGAATGATTTTAGTACAAATAACAGTATTAAAAGGAAATATAACTATGTATTTGAAAAGGGATGTGATATTATTGGATTATTTCCATCATCTATCATTAAATGTTGAATGTCTAGAAAATTTTAAACTTTTTCAAATACAAACAACTGTTAGGAATAATAAACAAATAGACAACACAAGTTAGTAGGTCACACCATCTTTCAAGTGATATCATTCTCCACTCTTCTTCAGTCTTGCTGGTCTGACCTATATAAAGAGTTGAATTTATATCATTAGATTTTTGAGTAGCAAATTTTAAGGCAATGCTTTAACCAATGAAGCTATTCTGTCAAAGACAGTTGGTTACAGCATTGCCTTAAAATTCAGTATTCAGAAATCTAAAGGTATAAGTTTGACTCCTATGCTAGTATTGTAACTGGTCAGGCCAGCAAGTCCCAAAGAAGAGGTAGAATAATACAACTCAAAACATTGTATAATCTACTAGTCTGTGTTTCTATTTGTGTGTTATTATTAACAATAATTTGTATCTGAAAAAGTTTAAATAAAGTTTACAATTTTCTAAACATTCAACATTTAATGATAGATGATGGAAATAGTCCAACATATTATCACATCTAAAATACCATCATCACAAACCTTCAGACAAATTGTTAATAATTATTTGAAAAGGAAGGTTTTTTAATAGATGTTATGTACCAGGTCTTACTTACAAATCTGAGATTTGGACATTTAATAGAAGAGCAATACAGATATTTAACATGAATCAACAAATTATGGATATGTATTTTAGGATTACAAGAAGAGATCAATCATGAAATACATGGATGAGAAAGAAAATAAGTAGCATTGACATCATTAAAACATTTGAATGACTGAAATGGAGCTGAGCATATTGCTAGAAAAGTAATAATAGTTGGACAACTGAAGTTTTAAATTGTATCCCAAGAGATTGTAAAAGACCTTGAAAAAGATCACATAGAGATGTTTATAGATAAAATAAAGAAATTGCTGGTCTAATGTGGAGAAGCTATGGTTTGAAAAAAAACTGGATTAAATTTGGAAGACCTACAACAGAGTGAATTAATAATAATTGAAAATAATAATGTATTTCTATGGAAATATTCAGTATTCAAAATTTAAAGTAAAAAACTAAAAAATGGTTTATCACAACATTGATTATACAAAAATCCCCCAACTTTTACAAAAGAGTCATATAGACAACTTAAAAAGAATGAATTTTCTAAAGCAACCTCTACCCTAAAAACAAAAAAGATCTGGCCCTCAAGCCCAAAATCAAATTAAATACTCATATTCATTTATTAATTAAATACTGCCTAATGCTATACTAATAATAATAAATAAAATAAAAATTCATATAATATTACAATAGTAGCCAAAAAAAACCCTAAACTATACTAAAATTCTTCCACAATCATGGTTTCATCTATTAACAAATAGACTTTTTCAAATTAAATTCAACTAAACATACCACCTATATATACCAAACAAAATAGCTTTCCCATCATTCACTTCAAAAGTCAACTTCCTTTAACATCAAAGGATGTCTTCATGAGATTGATGGCCTCAAATTCAAAATATTTTATCAACAAAGTTTCTTTTATAAAATATTTTGAATCTGAGGTCATCAATCTGTTAAAGGAAATTATGTTTTGAAGTGAATGATGGAAAGGTTATTTTTGTTTTGTATATATAGGTGGTATGTTTAGTTGAATTTCTCCTGAAAACATCTATTTGTTAATAGATGAAACCATGGTTGTGGAAGAATTTTAATAAAGTTTAGGTTTTTGGCTAATATTATGATGTTATATGAATTTTTATTTTATTCATTTACTAAATGTATATTTTTGTTAAACAAATTCATACATCTATTTTTTTTTCTTCTTTTTGTTTTTGAATATATTATGAATGCTATTATTCGGATTTGTTGATACTCATACATAAAAAACAAACAAGTAGTCATTGATAGATCATATATTGTTAAATTTTTTGTATTTAATTTTCCTAAAACAAATATTACTTTTTTTTAACTATCCAAGCTAATGACTTGAAAGTTTGAAACATCATAAGGTTTTGAACCAAAGACAACTTGCTTGATAGCTATATAAATCTGACACTAAAATAGCAATATATATTTTAGTAATATCAGTTATATATAATGTGACAGTCAGATGATGTATGTTGGCTTAACCCAGTTCGAATACTAGGCGAAGGTACCTCGGGGCCACTCATACGCGAGATATTAAATCAAAAATACTATGACCTCTGCCCATTCGCCTATTCTCGAGGCCTGATCACGAACAAACAACACCATCTGAGCCATGCATAAATTATTTTTCAACCGGCCAAGCTTAGCACAGCGGTAGAGACATGGACTGGAAACACATAAAGAGCTAAATAGTTAAATGTGCAATAAAAGTACTAAGAAACGTGTTTTGCGTGCCTGGATCATTGAAAAGTAAAATAAAGCATTATAATAAAATTAGGAAACTCAAGCTTTTGATAGTTAAATAATATGTTTAATTGATGGCTTTAAAATATGAATAATGATTTAATGGCCTCCGCTATTCCCCTAAATTAATGAAACAAACTAATTAGACAATAAAAGCAGATTAATAGGTTTGCGGTCTAACTCTTCCCAATTTTATTAAAAATTGTCAACTCGATCTTCTCGATAAAAAAAAAAAGAATCTTTCGCAAAGCATTTCTAATTGCTTTGCGCTACAAACAGTGTTTAAAATTATTTAAAACGTATATAGTTAAATCAGATATACGTAAAGCTAATGGCGGACAAAAGAGGCGTTATCATAGAGATCAAGTTGACACCCAAAAGAAACTGACTTGTATTTAATTAACAAACATAAATAAAATTGGAAAGGGATTTTAAATGAACAAAAATTAACTATTAAACTTAACCGCAATGGAATATTAAATATTTACACAGGTTAGTAAGGAAGAATAGCGAAGGGAACAAGGTTAAATATAGATAGATGATCACACAATATATATAATTAAGACTAGTCTAAGAAAAATGGTTACATAACAAATACATATAATTCAATGAAGCAATTAAAAAAATATGAACAAAAGGTAGCATAAGAAATAGTTCAATAGAGGAGATACGATTACCGTCCTTTTTTCTTGGTCATGTTCCCTACGGCGTTCATGGCTTGATCCGACCGTCGACAGGTATTTGTCCGGACAATGAAAATATGTAGTATGGTTTCACGAAAAGTTCTCCAGACATGGCACAGAGTTCAGATGACTATTGAGTGGATACTATGGCATTTTGGATGGTATTCAGGAACCTCGGCGATAGGCAAAGCTATTTATTTGCCTAGCCGAGCATATTCATTTCCTTCAAAATACTATGGCTTTTAACTGGAGCATGTTCAAACTTCTCCATTATTTGAAAACGACAGCTGTATAACTTTTTGGAGCACAAGCTAAATGTGAAGCAAATCGGAGAGAGTTCTCCAAAAAGAAATATGAATGCACTCTCAAGGAAACTTGGAATAACCAGCAAGAAAACTCTGAATGAATCCTTCAAAAGCAAAATGTGAATCAACGGAATCCTTCGAAAGGAAAATCTGAATAATCTGAATCCTTCAAAGGGAAAATCTGAATACCGAATCCTTCCAAAGGAAAAATCTGAATAATAACTCCTTCAAAAAGAAAAATCTGAATCCTTCAAAAAGAAAAATCTGAATCCTCCAAAAAGCTAAAATTTGAATCCTCCAAAAAGAAAAATCTGAATAATCTGCTCCTTCAAAAAGAAAAATCTGAATAATAATAATCTGAATCCTTCAAAAAGAAAAATCTGAATCCTCCTAGTCTTTTGTTCTCACTTCTATTTATACCCTCTCTGTCAGCTACCTTCTATTGTTTGTATGATCTGAGATCTTGATAAGCCTCCCCATGCTCCTTTGTTTCAAAGCAACACTTTCTAAAAATAACTTTTATTTTTTTACTCTAACTTTCTTTAAAGTTTGAATTCTATTAATTAAAAAGAAAGAAAGAGAAGGCCATCTTTAATTAGACTTGAATGGCTCACTAATCAAAACTATACATTCTTTTAGAAAATGTTGGCGGGCTTATCTCAAAATCAAATCATACTAAATATTTTAACAAAATTTTAACAACAATATATTATTATTTTTTTATAGTAGAATAAGCATTTTATTTCAGCAGAATCTTGCATTAACTCATATATATACGCTAGATGTATATATATGTTTGACTAATAGGTTAAGCAATTTTTATTAATAGAATGAAATTTATTTAAAACAAAATATTTAAATGTAATACACATTTGATAAGCATAATTATTTTTAACTCTAATGCAAAACCCTGCTGATATTGAACTATAAACTTAATTCAGGTCTACAATACTAATTAAGTTTATAGGAAGATGTGAAGCATGGATCGGGCTTCAGATCCATTGCTTCAATAAACTATGAGCACACTTGGCAAGAAAATTGATTTGGGTTCCACTTTCAAATTATTAATTTGCAACATGTATATGCACAATATAATGCTTCTCTCTGATGAAGGTCAATACTCAAAAGCTTTAGTAAAAAGATTTGAATGACGCTATAATCTGATGTCCATTGATTACTCATATTTACAATACTAATCTTTTAAGTAAATTGGTAGCATTGATTATTTCTTTGAATGCAAACATTAAATGCAAACTGAAAGTTATGTGATGCTTTTTGTTTAATGATTCTTTCTGTTGGCTTTGACAATAACTAGAATTTTAGTTGCAGCAAAAGAATTATTCTAAAACCTTTCAAGAATCACTTTGCAGAGTATTTTATATTTAATTTGCTTACTAGAGTTCTAAAAATAGTCTTCCTAGAATCACATATATTCAAGATGTTAGGACATAGTTGGTAACAACTGAAGTTCAAAATTTTTATAATGCACTAAGCATGCTTTGAGAAGATTACTGCCAGAATCATAGTATTGATTAAAGTTTAGCAGTATGAACTATACTTATTTATATGGATATAGCTTGATATGTAAATGAGGCTTAATATATAAATGCGGCATTTAAATGTTCCATATATATAGGCATAGTTCTAATAACTAAACTTTAAAATGATTCTGCCACTAATCTGCTGAAAGCATGTTTAGCACATTATAAAACTTTTGAACTACAATTGTTACTTTCCCATAATACTCGAATGAAAAAAGTTTAGAAGATTTACATTATTTGATGAAAAGAGAAATAAACATTTAGTGGATAAATTAATACATATTGCAAAATATTAGGCATATATTTGTTCAGTATTATACTAACACATATTTTAAAACATTTTTTATTCATTCGGATTGTAAAACCATTTGTGAAAAAAAAAAATTCTAAATTTTAATAACAATAGTAAAATTCATCATGTGATTTGTTTCAAGAAAAAATATTTTGCAAATTAATCTCATTAAAAAGTACAGTATTTAAATTATCATACTTTGGTTATTGACTGCATTTTCTCCATCACATTTTATTTGTAATGTTTAACTAAAAGTGGATTTGTTAAATAGATAAATAAATGAAAAATTAATGAAATTTTTTAAAAAATAAATATTTTAATACGTTTTTTATGATATTTTAAAAATTATTAATATTTGATTTAATAATTTAATTTTTCTTATAGCTTGTTAATTATTTTCTTTAAATATCTATGCATAAAATTAACAAGATTTTATTTAAATATATTACACTGCCTTATTTTAATTGAAGAAAAATACAAACAAAAAATTAAATAACAAAATACTTGTCTGATATAGATTAACAATTTTTGTAAATTAGTTGAGCATTCATTTTCTAAAGTGCTATTATTGTTTTTGAGCAGTTCAAAGAAAATCAATAAAATGTTAAATATATTGTATACTAATATAATGAGTGATAATTTGAAATATTTTAAAAAATAAATATTGAGAATATTTGTAATAATTTTAAATACTTTTCAATTATTATTTAATTTTTTCATTTATTTATGTATATAAAATTTCTTTTATAAAATAATAATGTCAACAAGCAGAATAAAATTGTGTGTGCTAGATAAAATCTTTTAATAGATTGCCTGTGGATTATAATTTTGGGGGTCTCTGTTCTAACACATAGTTGTTTAAATCAGATTACATTGGGCTGCAAACTATAGAGCAGCGGTCCCCAACCCTTTTGCACTTAGGAGCACATTCTATAATACCGGCCAGGTGGCGGGCACCATTTATTTTTTCAATTTAAATTTATAGTTGGATATTGTTTTACGCTGTAAAAGTATAATATGACCTACAATTTGATTACAATATAATACAATAATTTATAAGAAATCTTAAAAATTAAATTTATTTGTATCAGATAAACAATTTTTTATCATGTTCAGATAGCGGCGGGCACATGTAAAATGGTTTTGGGAACCCCTGCTATAGAGTATCTAACTATGCAATTTCAATTATACACTATCCCCCCCAAAAAAAGATAACTAAAATAAAAATGTGAATGAAAAAAAAACCCATTAAAATTGCAAATTTTATATTTGAGCTGCCATTTTATTTTCTTTGACCTCTGAACACAATTATATATATAAATAAAATTTCTCAGTTGATGTAATTATTTACAAAATGATAATCTTATTTAAGAGGAGCCCCTTGGTGCAATGGTGTCATATTTGCTAGCCATGTTTAAGACCTGAGTTCGAATCCAGATTGAAAATATTTAAAAAGTTTTTAATTAGGCTTATGATTTTTTCTGTTAGCCAATTCAGTGAACCATTCCATATTGATCAATAAATAAATATTTAATTATTCTTAGCTATAAATTAAATCTATAATAGAAAAGCACTTAAATTATTACCCTTTAACAATTGAAAAGCCTAGTAAGTATTGCCTTTCCCTTCACTGTTTTATATGAGAGGCTGTTGATGAGTCCTTTACACTATATGGGGTACTTATTTTAAAGGCTGTTTTTATATTGTCTAATCTTATTTATATTTAACAAACATTGCTAATATAAATGATACATTAGTGCACATCCATGCTATATTGATAAAGTTTTAGAATATAATTTGATGTACAAATAATAACCACCATTTGCTTCATTTTCTTTGCTAAATTCTACAATTAAGTGATAACATAATGAAAATTCAAAGTTATATTTAAAATAATCCTTTATTATATACTAAAAAATTTATTTTAATTTACAGAAAATTTTACTATATATAAAATATTGTTTTAGGTGCAAAAGATATAAGATTCTTCTCATTAAACTTAAAAGAATAAATTCATATCTAGTGATGCTATTCAGAATATCAAAACATAGTTTTTCCAAGACGTGTTTTGTGTGGCTAACCCATCAGATCATCAGTTATACAATGATAATGAACAGAAGTCTCATGCTGCAAACATGCTAGAAGCAATGCTACATGCATTCTATTTTGACAGTACAAAAGATGCTCTTTCATAAACTAGTTTACAAATCTCAGTTATGATTGCAAACAAATAATGTATTGCAAGAAACCATAAATGATGTAATGGTTTAGTCTAGAGAAATATATGTATTGTGAAAATTTAATCTGCTCTTGTAATGTATTGTTGGTGGCAACAATTTTAAATTATTTAGCATTGTTGAGATAAAAAAAATCTTCTATATTTTGTTTATGTATATCTTTAAAAAACCCAATTTTCATTTCATCAATTTATAGTAAATATTTTAATATAAGATCAATAAAAATTGAGTCATGTGATTGTTCAAATTTATGCAATATATTGTATATTTAAACCGGGCAACTGAAATTTGCGAACTAACATGAGAATTAATATTTTTAATATTTTCTAAGTAAAATGTATGTAGCATATTTTCTGTACAATATGTATTTCTTATCCAACACAACTAAGATCTGACAGTGTAGCTGAATTAAATGAAGATTTGGACTACAGTGTTATATATAATAAATAAAAATTATACAATTTTATAAGAAACATACTTTAGACAGATAGATCTTGATAAAAGAATCAATATAACAATTATTCTAAAAAAAATGTTTAATTTATAGTTAATATTTCATTACATACAGTAATTTATCATTAGTATTTAATTTATGTGCTTCAAAATTGATTGAATATTATTCATAAAAATAGAGTCTTGCATCCTTATTATCAAAATATTTGGCTATTCTTATGAATAATATTTTCTTCATCATAGTTCCTTTTCTGAAGACTGAGAGTCAACAGCCTTTGTTCTAATGGGTTATGTAAACCATATTTTATGTCCTTTCTTTCTTTATATACATATTTAACATATTTTGTGGGTTCATCTGTGTAATCTTTTAATTTAAAAAACTCCAACATTTTGACTTGATCACCCAAGCCATGTGTGATCAAGTTGAAACACTTGAATTTTTTTAATTAAAAGTTTACACGGATGAACCCTCAAAATGTTTTTTATATCTGCAATCTGTGAAAACATTCATATAAACATATATATTATAAACTTTATTTTTTAAAAATGTGAAACTTATAATACATGAATTTGAGTATTGAAGCAAATTCTATTAAGTTCATAGTAAAATAAGATATTAAATATTATATACATGATAGTCAAATATTTTCATTTTACAATTATTATATTTCATCTAATATATTATTTCACAGGGAGTCAATAGAAAATATTTTAATGTCTTAATTTGTATGTACACACAGTTGGTAATTCAATTAGTAAAAAATAAAATCATAATTATTGTTATTATGGACAATCAGATTAATAATATAAAGTTCAAAAAAAATAATTAGATTTTTATAAAAATAATTATACATTTAAATTTTGATTTAGTTTCTCTCCCTCTCTCAAAAGAAAAACTACAAAAAGCTACTTTGTTTAAAATCTTCACGAAGTTGTTTAGTTTCTGCTTCAGAAAGAGGCTCAATTGGTAAACGTGTTGGGCCACCATAGTATCCAAACCATTCCATAGCCTTTTTTAAACCAGAAACACCAAACTTTTTAGTGACCTGACAAAACAAAAACAGTATACTAATAAAGGAGATGGATGCTTAATAAGAATTGAAATTAAACTTATGGTTTATGTTGATGAAAATTTAGAAGAAAAAAAAGCTTATAAGATAAATATGTGCTTTAATATGTTACGTGCATGTGTGCGATTGGATTAACATTTGTTTGATTATATGACCAATCTTTGGAGTAATTCGAATGTAGTAACAAATCATGATCACATCCATTATCACTTTAATACACATCAATGGTTATCCTGAATAGCTAAACACAATGGTAGAATGACAAATTCAAGATCAAAAGTTTCTGGACAATTCATAACTGAGGAAAAATAGAACTTTGTATTCCTTAAGTTACATAGATGTTTGAATATCACTGCTATTACTTAATAATGTTTTGTTAATAACTAGATAGAAAGTTTTTTGGAGTAGGAATACATTTTTAAAGATACAATGAATTAGGATATTTTTTCTTTCAACCAACAATTTGATGAAAACTTTCAGTTTTGTTAATAAGCAGTGGGAATGGGATAACAGTTCGTTATGTATCACTGAAAGGTTTTGTTGTAGTTTATATATTTTCTACTTCTTCTTCCTTTTCCTATGTATTAATTTATACTTTAACATATCATACCATTTACATCTTCCTTAAACACTTTATCAATACTCTTTATTTATATTAAACTAACAGTTTTGACTGTCCTGCAGTCATCATCAGAGCTACAGTATTCAAATATATAATTATATAATTAATACACCTATACACATCTTCATATACATAATTAAATACACAATATAAACAAAAATAAATATACATTTTAATCTGACCATTATAAATAATCATTTCCCATTTTATTACTTTACTCTTAAAATAATTCTATCAATATTTATTTTATATCACTTTATTTTATTTTTTAAAAATATTATTTATTATAATTATAAACTTTAACATTTATTCTACTGTTTAATACATATTATTGTCATTTTACTTATATTATAAATCAACTTCTAATCTTCTCTTATTTTTATTAAATATTTTATAATTATCAATTAACTTTTCCCACATTACAAATTACTTTTTAAGTTATAAAAATTACCTACCTCTTCACAATTTTATTTCCCAAACCCAACTGACAAAATTTTCAAAATTTGTACACTTGTGTTCAACACTCCCTCTATTGTTATTTTCTTCATCTTTATTATTTTAACCTTTTTCAAATTCAAACTATTATTAATAATTGTTTATAAAATTATTGTTTTTACCCCAAAATCCCTATTAAGATTTTGTTTTATATTCTTAATCAAGATAGCCTCTTTAATTTTCCTATCCCTTCTATTATTTGTATAATTAATCATTTTTACACTATCTTTCTCAAACCTATGATTTGTTTTTAATGAATGCAAATAAATAGGTGATCTCTTATCATATTTATGTTGAATTAATCTTGTATAAATTGAATTTTTTGTTTTTCCCACATAATTAGTTTTTATATTTTTACTTTTACATGATTTGCATTCAATTTTAGATATTCCATAGTTTATGCATTTTTCTACTTTCCTCACATACTTATTATCTAATATATTAAGTATATTCTTCCTTCTTTTATTTATTATCTTAAATTTTATTACATTATTAAACTTTTTGTTAATTTTAATAATTATTTTATTCATTTTTTTACAATACTATTATAATAAGTTTTAATACCTATATATTTATTCCTATCTATTTTATTTTTCCTACACCCTATCCTATTATTTTTATTAAATTTCTCTTCTGATTTTCTTATACTTTCTTCTATAACTTTTTCTGGATATTCATTATCTCTAAACTCTTTAATAATCAATTCTACTTGTTTTCTATAATCTTAGTTTTAATACCTATATATTTATTCCTATCTATTTTATTTTTCCTACACCCTATCCCATTATTTTTATTAAATTTCTCTTCTGATTTTCTTATACTTTCTTCTATAGCTTTTTCTGGACATTCATTATCTCTAAACTCTTTAATTATCAATTCTACTTGTTTTCTATAATCTTCCTCATTTGAGCAATAATTCCAAACTCTATATATTCTTGAATTTATACTACTTATTTTATATTTACCATCTGCATTTGAATTCCAATTAGTTATATTGCTATCCACATTAATTTTTTTATATACAGATGTCTCTATCCTGCATTCACCATTTTTATATGATTTTTTTAACAAAATATCTAAATATGATAACTTATTAATTTTCTTTTTCTATTGTAAATTTTATATTTTTATCTAACCTATTAATCTCTTCAAGATACATATCTATTTGCCTTTGGCTCTTATTGAAAATCAATAAATAATCAACATATCTTTTCATAAAAATTGGACTATTACTATTATTAATCATTAAACACCCTCCTATTAGTAATCCCTTTCTTTTGTTTATAATATTCTCCATTAAACTCAAATGTAATTTTACAACTAATTCTCATTATTTCTCTCAATTTCTCTATTGATATTTTAATTTCTTTATATTCATCATCTTTATATCTTTTTATTGCTAACTCTATTGCTTCTTCCACATTTATATTCATGTACATTGACACAATATCTATTTTTACCATAGTCAACTTATAATTACTATATTCATTTATTTTATCTTTAATTTCTTTTAACTCTTTATTATTTTTAATATGAAAACTAGTTTTATCATTAATATATTTTTTTAAAAATATTATTTGATATCCATTTAGATATTCTATCAAAATATGAATTTGTACCATTTATAACTGGTCTTAAAGGTACCTCTTCTTTAAATATTTTTGGTGCTCCATATATTCTTGCCATACCACAATCTTTATTTCCCAAAAATGCAAATACTTTTCTATCTATTGATTCATTATTATATAATCGTTTTATTAACTCATAAATCTTCCCATTTTTTAATTTAGTATCATCTTTTTTTATTTTAATAAAATACTCCTCTGCCAACAATTTATTCATTTTACCAATATATTCTTCTTTATTCATTAATACTAATTTATTACCTTTATCTGACTTTATAAACACTATTTTTTTTCCATATTTATCTTTTATTCCTTTAACCTCTTTTATTTTAATTACATTATTTAAATTATTTATCCCCTTATTTTCTTTTTTATGTTTTTATATACCATATTATTTACTTCTTTAAAACTTTCCATTCATAATTTATCCTTCATATTAATTATATTATTAATATCCTTATTTTCATAATAATATATACCATAATTAATCTCTAAATACTTGTGTGCTATTTTTTCTACTAATACTTGCACTTCTATTATATTTTTATTTTTGAATACTCCATAGGATACATATTTAATACTTTTACTTAGTATTTTTTTCTCTTCTTCAGTTAGTTCAATATTTGTTAAATTACAAATCTTCTGTTCATATTTATGAAGTCCTTCTTTATAATCTTTAATTTCTTTTCCATTCTTCAACCTATCCGTTTTCTTCTTATGTCTTATTATTCTATTTCTATTTATAATGTCCATCTTTTCTTTATATAATTCTTAAAAATTTATTCTCAGTTATGTTTGATTGTACACCCAATATTTCACATAAAGAACATATATGTCAAATTATTCATTACACTGACTGAAATTATAATGGCTATTACATACAGGAAAAATTTATAGATTTTGTCACAGTAATTTGAAAAACATGTAAGGGGTAAAATGTTGAAATTTTGCAAAAACATTCTGAAAATGGATTAAATTTGAACAATTGTCATGGTCAAAGTTATGACAATGCATCTAATATCTGATCTGAACAAGGGAGTGAGTACAAACAATATTGCTAAGAGAAAACTCATTAACTTCATATGTTCCACGTCTCACGCTCAATAAACTTGATTGGCTTTCAGGTAGCCAAAATGTCAATAAATATGACTGTTTTTTGTTTTCATTATAAATGTTATACATAATAATTTCTGAAAGTCTCCTTTGTTGCTACAAAATGTAAAACGCATCTTGAAAAATCTGCAGATACATAATGGGAAACTAAATATAAGATAATAAAGGTATTAAATACTGTATTAAATGGTACTATCAAAATTTTAACTATATTATCTCATCAAGATGAGACAAAAAATGTAATCAACAAGATTAATATTGAATTTCTGTGTTATTTCAATTTATAGAATGATAGATATATTAAGCCATATTAATTGAGTAAACCTAATTTAAAAATACCCCTCTAGACCAGTTGATTTTATATTAAAACAAATTTTAGGATTAAATAAAGCAATGCAAACTTTCAAAAATGAAGAATTTGAAAGTATTAAAAAAGATTGTTTGATATGTGTAAATCTCAGCATACATATGAAAATTTTGAAATGAAAAGATTTCAAAAAAGAATGAATGATGAAATTGCAAAAAAATGATAATATACCATTTGATGGCCATAAATAATTTGGCATTGAATACTACATAGTTTAGAATTCTATTATTATTAAGCTAAATTGAAAATAAAATCATTGTTATGAATAAATCAAGATTTTGGGTTTTTAACCCAACAAACATTAAAATCATTAAGAGTTTAACAATTAAAACATCACAATATAGATTTTGCCCTAAAGCTGTAAAATCAGTAAGTGAAATTGATTAATTCAAATTTCCAAATTTTAGAAGTTTTGCAAATTTGGAAACTTTATATATGTTAGAAATTTTAAATGTTCTTCATAAATAAAACATAAATATTTTATATCCTAATACAGAAATATGTTACAAAATATTTCTGACTTTACCTGTATCAATTGCAACTAGGAAATGCTCATTTAGCAAATTTAAAACTATTAAACATTATTTACAGTTATCCATGAGTTAAACTGATTATCTAGTTCTACAATTTTATTAAGTGATTTGTAAAAAAAATTAACTTTAATGAAATAAGTGAGACTTTTTTTTTCTTGAGACTTTTGCAGCAACAAAAGGAAGAAAAATAAATTTTTTGTTATATTTTGCAACAATATTTTTTCTTGTAATTACATACAATGTAAGAATAATTAGCATGTAAAAATTAATTTGTAATTATTTATCAATAAAAAATTTGAGTAGATAAATAATTAAATATATATTTTTGGCATGATTTTGTTGCATAACCCAGGGTATCAAAAAAGCTAGCACTGACTCTGGTTACTGATATGTTAAAGTATACTTAAAAATAAAGTTATTAAAATCGATCATGACTGATGAAATTGATTCTTCATCATAATATGCTGCTATATAAGTATTTATTTACAATCACATAAAATAAAAGACGATCAGGGAAGGAATAATATAAATAAAATTCACACTGATTTATTTCTAAAAATTAATAATAAATTTACTTTGTAAAAAATTGAAATAAATTGAGATATTGCTGAACCTCACTGCACTCATTAAAATACGCATATGACAGCCAATCAGAATGTCATGATAGCCACCTAAACGACAATCAAACCTAAACACACAACAAAGATTTTATGAGAAAAGGGCAGCCATCCTTATCTCAACTTTTCTTTCTATATATCTAAGCTAGTCATAAGTATTTAGATTTGAAAGTTTAAAGCTTTAAATATCTTCACAAATAACTCACTGAGTCTAAATCATAAACATACAATGCGAAATACTATGATTTACTACGTAGCAGTTTTTAGAATACATAACAAGCAGTAAAGTATATAAATAATATTTTAACTTGTGAAGTGCAGATAGTTGAAAATTGAAATAAATTGAGATACTGCTGAACCTCACTGCTCTCGTTAAAATACGTATACGACAGCTAATCAGAATGTCATGATAGCCATCTAAACGACAATCAAACCTAAACACACAACAAAGATTTTACGAGAAAAAGGCAGCCACCCTTATCTCAACTTTTCTTTCTATATATCTAAGCCAATCATAAGTATTTAGATTTGAAAGTTTGAAACTTCACAAATTAAAATATTATTTACATACTTTACTGCTTGTTATGTATTCTAAAAACTGCTACGTAGTAAATCATAGTATTTCACATTGTATGTTTATGATTTGGACTCAGTGAGTTATTTGTGAAGATATTTAAAGCTTCAAACTTTCAAATCTAAATACTTACGACTGGCTTAGATATATAGAAAGAAAAGTTGAGATAAGGGTGGCTGCCTTTTTCTCGAAAAATCTTTGTTGTGTGTTTAGGTTTGATTGTCGTTTAGATGGCTATCATGACATTCTGATTAGCTGTCGTATATGTATTTTAACGAGTGCAGTGAGGTTCAGCAGTATCTCAATTTATTTCAATTTTCAACTATCCACGCTTCGCAAATTAAAATATTATTTGTAAAAAATTATAATCTTTCAATTATATATTAAACATAATATTGTAATATCACAAACTTACAGCAGAATTTGGTCCAATTAAGCGTAACTGGAGACTTCGTGCATCTGTTAACTTACACTGATAATACATTTGTTCCAGATTACAAAGATCTTTACCAAGAACATTAGCTAAAGCACACACTCCTCCAACACAACCTAACAAATGAATAACTTAAAAATTTGATAAATGTATTTGTGTGGATGATTTTCTATCCATATTAATATTATAATTTTGCTGAAGATCTACAATTATATGATAAATTATGCATGAATCGATAATAAAAAATATTAAATAAAATTTAGAAAACTTGTACAAAAAAAAATATTATGGTAAAATTAATTAGTAGAATAAAAAGAAAATATTGTAAAAAAAACATGCTGGAAAGATATTTGTTAGATGAAAAGAAGCAGAAAGAAAAGCATTAAAATTTTTTTATAAAAACTGTAAGATAAAATAAAAAAAATAATCACACATGAATGAATTACTTAAGGTATAGCATAATAAAATAATTAGTTAAAACAATGCAAAAAAAAAATGGAAAAGGGAATAATGATAGAAAAAAGAAGGAATTATGTTAACAAAAAGTCCTAATGGCAATCTGAAATTGTCCTCCTTCATGAAAAGAAATGATATTTAAATACTTAGATTATACATCTGCAATAAGTAGTAGATATTATCCAATTTGTCCATAAGATATATTTTAAAAGAAGTTTTATTAGAGTATGAATAAGTTATATAAATTATAGTTTTCACCAAACAAATTTTAAAGCAACAGTATTATTTTTTAAGTATGTAATCTAATAACTCAAGGGTATTGAACAAATATTAATTGAGTTTAGAAATACATTGTTTCCTTTGCAAATGTTTTACAAACAGGTTGGGATATAGTGTTTCCTTTTTTGTAATTTAGTTGTAAGATTACAATATGGTGGCAAACTCACTGTCATCATAGGACTGCCTTTGTGCTTATTTAATGATGATGCCTCATTACTTTATGTTATATCTGATGCAGGAAGATACAAATTTTTCACCATGATATGAATTCAGATCATATTATGCAAATCAGTGGAGAAATTTTATACCCTTGGTTTCTTATAATTAAAAGAATGCTATTAAAGATCAGATTTCTTTACCATCTTGTATTAAAACAATAGATCTAAAGATCAAGGTGACCTGCTTTCATATTTAAGGTTCCTCACTGATGAAAGTCATAAACTAGAAATTAGTTTGAGAATATCGGATGGGAAGAGACTGGACAGGGATTATATGCATAACCTTCTAGCATCCCCTTGATTATTAGGAGCATTGTTGTGTGGAAAAATTTTTGCTACTGTATAACAGCTTGTGTAAACATAAAGAAGAAGTGATCATATGGTGTTTTGGTGATTTTCTATATTATGTTATTGGAATAAATATAAAAATCTAGAATGGTGAATTCTCTCTTATAAATCTTGCAAATCAAATATTATTTCAATCAATCATGAATATTAAAAAATGATTTTTCATTAAAGTCAATAAAAAATCAATCATTTGGAATAATAAAAATGCATGTTTATTATCATGTAAGAATAGTACATATGAAATGTAATATCTAATTATTCATTTAGCAATCTGCAAACTAATACAGTTGTTTTAGTTTGATAATAAGTTCATGACATTTATGATTTACATCACAAATATGTGATTAAAATATTTGCTATTATTGTTTAATGATGAAATACTAAATTTTACTCAGGAAATTTGCAGTTAATAATTAGAGTTGATCCACACATTTGGAAATATAATTGCATATTCTAAAAATTAATAATTGTAGGGAAATATTTTTGTTTTATTTACATAAGTTTTGTTGATTTTATTTATATTACAATTTTGATTAATAAAAAAAATTATTTAATTATTATTCTCTTTGTGAATTTTTCTTTATCTGGAGTGAATAAATGAGGTCCTATAAATGTAAGTCATATTGCTCATGTTATTGACCTTGAAAAAAAAATTACTTCTACAAATAATATTTAGCAAATTTATCAGGTAAACAGATATTCATTAACCAATGAGTGTAAGAGTGGCTCTTTAGTTTGATAATCTAATTCTGAGTTTGAACCTTCACTCTGTGGTGTCCAATGCAAAATGTATTTGATGGTTAATTACTTCAATTACATGTCCAAAATGTTCATTTAATATTCAAATGCTCAAATACCTGCTTATTAAAAAAGTAATGATAAATTCATGTGGTTATTTATTTTAGATAAGGAATACAAATATTGGTTATACTATATTTCACTTCTTTCATAAATGATCATTTTACTTATTCCAAAACAATTTGATCCAAACTTAATAAAAACATATAATGTATATGAATGGACTGCTGCAATATAAATATATATATTGTAACACAAACCTTTTTACCACCTTTTGGTCGGTCTTATTTCCCAATGAGCATATTGCAGGAAGTAAACAAAGAATGATTTCACTCAGTGTTTAATTTTACTGATCCTACAATAATATTTCCTGCTCATCAAAGGATGTAGCACCATAGAGACTGGAAACATCTAGAAATTTCTAGGTTTGAGGTTCCCCAAACAGCGCCACTAGAGTTCCAGCTCACTACAACCTTACTTACAAGGGCTTGGTTACGCCAAGCATAGCTCAGGAGGCATGAAATTCCTGTAGACTAGTGCACTAATATTATTGATGTGAAAGAACACGGATAAGAGGTATTAAAATTTCTTGTTGTTTATTATAATTTATTTAGCAAAATAGGTTTAAACAAATGTCCATCAAACAAAATATTTTATTGACAGTCCCTTGTATCTCTTCAGCCTACTTCCAATAATATTTCAATATGAATTAAAGAATGTAATTTGTTGAGAGTATAATATGTGAAAACAATGGAGATAATAATGAAGACAACCGATAGCCTTCTATTTAATTCAGAGTTTCACTTAATTCTGATCTGTAGTCTTTCAGGTAGTTGTCACATGTAACATGGCTTAAATTAACTCATGTATGAAGATATTCTTTACAGACAAGAACATTTCTATTATTCCAGTTAATTTTAGTGAGTCAAAGCATAATAAATATATTTCTATTCATTGTTATCCAATTCCATGTTTGAATCCATAATATAAAAACATTTATCCTAGGTTCATTGGTTATTCATTTCAGGGTTCAAATCGGTTGATATAAGCACATTTATATCCATTGGTTATTCAGATAAAATATAAGTGTATGTATTTCCATCTGTCCAAATATCAATCCATATCTTGCAAATGCATTTATTTGGTATTCACATATTCTTATCCAGATTTGTCATTAATTCACGTGTGTAGACTTTTCATTACTTCATTTGGTAACTGGTATTTCCAATTTCATAAAACTCATATATATAACCTATACACATCAATAACTCCAGATATATCATTGCACATTTAACCATGACACATTGTTTTGGTATTCTTACTTCTCAACACGTATATATAACATGTTTTAATTCCGTGTTTATATTACTTTTTTAAGAGTTTTCAAATAATAAATAAAATAAAAAAGATTTTCTTAATCTTTCAACTCATTCAAATATGTGGTTCATTATACACATATAACCATTAGCTTTTATTTATGTACTAAATCATATTTAAATGTTTGAATTTATTCATAATATAATACAAATTTACTAAATACATTCATTTTGTATAAATACATTAATTTTGTATATTTTCTAATTTCATCTGGGTTATAAACACATTATTATAATTTTCATTGAAGATCTTATTTTAAAAACAAAACCAATAGTTAACAAAATCGTTTTAAATATGCCGTTTTAATTAAATATATTTTCATTTTAATAATATTATTTTCTGAGAAATATCAAAGCTTTCTTGCTGTAATGTATTCTTTACTGTTTCCAGGATTGCTTGCTAGTGGCTTTGTTGAATGGCATTTAAATAACAGGCATCTTGCTTTAATTACCCTTTTGCATATAGATGTTTTACAAGTAGATGTTGGATAAGTTAATCATGGAGCAGGCTAAGAAGGAAAAGGCTATAATTCCCTACTCACACCACATCTTGGGAGTTTTAATCTTCAGATACTGTTTATAGTTGTGCTTGATAGATTGCTTCTTGTAGAATGCTTACTGACAGAAACTTCTGTCAGACTCTCAGACTCTACTGTTCTTATCATAAAATTACTTTCCTTTTATATCTTTCAACTGGATTCAGTGGTTAACCAATAGTATTTCTTGCTGAGAATAGCTTTCTCGGTGGTATGTTTTCCTTTTCCCCACTTTGATTTCCCTTGGATCTACTTTCATGTGTTATTTAGTTAAAGGCAACTAACAAAACAACAACAATGTGTTTTTAGATTTCTAATCTAGTTCACAAATGACATATTAAATCCCAATTTATTAAACTTTAATTTATTAATGTTTCAATTTCATTAATAATAAATTTGGGTTCTTTATTAAAGAAAAAAATTCTTGTCCTTTAAAGCTTTTATCATTTTTCTTTCTTTAAAAAAAAAAGATTTTAATCGCTATAGTTTGTTTACCTTTCTTGATGAACTGCATTCGTGAAGACTATGTATTTTTTTATTTCTCCAACTTTTAAATTATTTTGAATGTGAGAATATAACTAAATATAAATGTACATGAAACTAATGTATCTGTTTCAATATATATACACATGCATATATTAAATGGGATACTAGTCTTACACATAAAATATCTCTGAAAAAATTATAGATAGAATACTAAATTAAGATTATAAATCCAATGTAGTTCAAAAGATCCGTGTAAGACTAATGACTAAAATTATAGGTATACATATTCATTAATAATAATAAAAAAAGTACTTTATTAAAAATAAACAGAACAGTTCTTTAATTTAAAACTAAAATGAAATAAGTTATAATTTTTTAGTTAGAAAAAAATTGTAATTGAGAATAAAAAATTAACATCTCAAATATATGCTAATTAAAATTCTATAGATATGTATTTAAAAACTTGTTAATACAAATTTTTTATTTATAGAATATTAATTTTTTTAATAAGGAAAGATGAGATTTTGGAGTCATAAACTTGATTTTCAGCAAATCATTTAATATAAAGATTTGTAACAGTAACTTAAGAAAACGATTCTCTTTAGCATAATCATGTGATGTTGTTGTTAAAACCAGAAACATATACATAATATATATATAAACTATAAATATCCATTATAAATATACTACATTAATACTTAAATAAAAATATAGTATATGTACTTTAAGCTAGATCTAATCAGAGGGGATTTGAGCCCAGACTTTCAAGCTCCCTTTAGTTATTAACTCCATCTTATGTAACTGATACACATTGCCACATACATGTGAAAAAGAAAATGATTTCTAATATATGTATTTCATGCTGAACCAGCACTCATCAGCTGGTACAGATCATCATCTCCCACCATATATATAATAAATCCTCTCTGATTAAATATACTATATATAAATTCCAAATAATTTTAATGATAAAAATAATAAAATATATATCTTAATTAATCAGTAGCGCTTTTGATTATACAGTAATCCTTATCAAGTGTAAAGTAATACAGAAGTTTTAATATCAGGTGATTTTCCATAAGTTGTGTATAATACAATAAATAGACAAGTAGCAAATACTGACATACTCATCTCAGGAAATATCACGTGATATTAAACTTCTGTATTATTTTATAGTTGATAAGGATTACTACATAATTGTAATCGAAAGTGCTACTGATTAATTAACATATTTATTTTATTATTTTTACCTTAAAATTATTATGAACATATATTTATAAATCATTATCCATATTGTATATATTTTGGGATATAATAAATGACAAAAGCTATATACATACCAATAACATAGCTTGCTAAAAGAAAACTTGCAGAGCCTGCTAAAACTTGAAAAGCAGAATTTTTTGTTTTGAAGATAATATATCCAATTTTAGTGATCTACAAAATAGTAAAAATATTAATTTTTATTTACAATATTAAAGTCCAAAAATTTTTATAATTCAAAGTTTACAATGTTAAAATTGTGTGCACAATAATAAAACAACTTTAAAATAACCCATTATAGGGCATCTCCTTACAGAAGCAGTAAAAAAGAGACAATACTATTCTTGTTTAACATTATAATATGAATTTGTAAAACAATATTAATTGGTAATTTGGTTAATTATTGACAATTACCTAAAAAAAAAATTTAAGCCTATTTGGAACCTGGAAAATATTCTAAATTTTACTTGGCCTGTATTCAAACCCCAAGTCCCACTATGTATTGAATTCTTAATTATGTATACAAATATATATTTTTGTAGTGGTCATGCCATAACTATGATATTATAATGTTGAAAATATGTGAGAAATACTTAAAGATGAACTGTTTCTCTTAAAATTTAAACATTTCACTGTTTATTATATATGCACAGTATTTAAATGTATAATTATATTGAAAAGATCTCATGAACTAGTAGACATCTCATCATCAATTGTGGCTAAAACTTGGGTTTTGATTCCAATCAGATATACCATGGAATTTTTTTCAGGTTCCAAACAGCCTTAGAATGATAAAAAATTACTAAAAGTTTCATTACCCCACAGTAGGAAATTCTGATAAAATCTTCTTCTCTGTTCTTTTATAAAAGAGTATTAGAGAAATCTTTGTTTGCCAATGGGCTATTTAAGGACAATTTGCTTTCTATTTACACAGATATGTTTATGTAAGAACATAGATTTTGGACTTATTCATGTATACATTTGCTTGTTATTAAAATTAGCATTATATTGATCCTTTGATTTGAACACAAGTCATCAACTGGATAGTAGTAATTATTCAAAAATGTACAATTTTTGCTTTAAATCACTTCTTCATCATACTTGAAATGATGTCTACTGTTTAAATGATAGCTGATATGATTCTGTTGAAACATGAGTATGATGCTAATTTTAACAATTGGAAATGCATATAGAGACAAATTCAACATATGTTCACATTTTTTATTCAGTTAAATCTTTGCTTCAACATATATATATAATTACAAATAAATAAAGTCAGATGTCACATGACCTAATTTAAACAAGCTTGCATTACAAATATTTGATAAAGAGATCACAAATAAGCTCTTAACAAGCTTTGCAGAATATCCTCAACCCCAGACTGGCTTCTGCTACCATGTGTGGCTAGATAACCAAAAACCACACCAGTCAAAAATACCTGGAAAATGCAGTTGGATCCAAAAATTAGTGCTGAAGTTTGAAAAACCAACTTGTGCAACACTTCTATAATGCCCTGAAAGAAGAAATGGATAGTCAATGACTCAAGACCTACAGATAGTATACTTCATATAAAATCACCAGTGCTACTGTATTTACTGTCCCTAACATCACCAGCATTCAAGGAGAAGATTATCATTGAAAAAACTACAGAAGACAATGGTAAAATATTAAAAAAACAGTACCTTAAAAAACTATGGTTAGTGACTGTTACCTTATTTAACGTAATAAGATCTTATAACTATAAATACTATAAAGCCTTAAACTTGAACCGTAGGTTAAACTTAAAATATATTTCATTATTATAGTTGTGATTATATATGCAACCGTTTTATTTATTCATTATTAATAAATTGTTAAAAAAAAATTATCCATTTAGTTTGTAACTCACTCCAAACATATGCTTTTTATACACTTATGAATAGTTAATATCCACAGCCCTGAGAAATCATGCAATCCACTGGGATACATGCTGGGATGATAGTAATTATTGATGATGATCATCCCTCTAAAAACTTTTCCAAAAGTTAACTTTCTTTTTAGGAAGTTTGTCACCTTTAAGTGCCTTTTTATTGAAATTGAAAAACAAATAAAATACTTTTGGGAATACTTATATTTTTAAATTATAAATCAACATCATCATATTAGTTAATATTATTATATATTTGAATTACATTTTATTTGAATTTTATTAACCATTCAACATATCATTTATTTGAACCAAAATTTATGGTGCACATCTTGAAGATCTCATTATATATACACACACACACATATATATATATTTGATTGTATGGTATCCAAGTTCAAACCCATCTTTCATCTAATATATAAACTTTCATCTACATGTTTCAAAAGATACCATTATATAATTGGTGCAACCAACATTTTGGCACTTGAACACTCCTTTATTCCATTAAATTTCAGTCTTGTATGATAAATATATGTGCAACTAATTTGTGGCTTGAACACCTCCTTTCTTATGCTTAACATTACTTATGTATAATCATGTAATGTACAGAATATTAAAGCATGAATAAATTTCACATATTGTGGTATATTATAAATAAGTAAAATGCAATGTTTGGATTGAGAAAAAAATAAAACAAAAATTTATGTACTAATATTTTATCAAAACAACAGATTGTGTAGATAAGCAAGATAATATAGATGGCAGTATATATAATAAATAATATAAATAAACAACTAAGAAGAAGTATATCATATTATTCTAGAGAAGATTGTATATGAAGGAATGGTGGAACTTGCTAATAAAGAGACCAATCATCTATTCTGGAAACAGAACAAATTTTGAATAATTTTTGGTCTGAAGAATGCCAAAAAGCAATCAGAATTCTGCATAGGATGTGGTGAAAGTTACCCATAGTTCTTTAAAAAACAAGTATCAAAATTAAAGACATTGTTTGCAAAGTTAGATCATCAGAATTATTCAACATAACCTATTCTTTGGTGTTGAACAGATGATCATTCAGTACTAACCAAAAAACAATAGAACAAGTGGCTGAGTTTTTAAATGACACTGACATAAGCCATCAGAATTAGGATGGAGAAAGCAAGTTCACCACATCAAATCAGCAATCAAATAAAAGAAGCACACATCTATTGGTTGTATCAAGATGACAAATGACCAAAAATTCTAACCTTATAGATAGTGCAAAAAAAAAAAGTAGCTATGGTAACAAAAATAGAACATACATAATATACCACTCTAGAAGCTTTTCTAGTCCAAGAAAACAAGACCCTTCACAAAAATATAAAGAGAATTCACCACATCCAGGAACTAATACTAGAATAGAAATCAAATAGAAGTAGAACTAGAAAATGAAGAGTATGAGATCCAAACCAGCATGAAGAAATCAGCAGGGACCAATAATTAGGGAAGAACATATCTCAAATCCATTTGGATGAAGACTGCATCACTACTATGGAAGTATTAGACAGATATAAAATTTGATGCTAAAAAAAATAAAAGCTGCCTCATTTCCTGTTTTTACCCTCGATCTATTAAAAGAAAAATGTTTTAAAGAGACAGAAAATTATATGAGTTAAAAGATAAAATAATATATGACAATCTCAAAAGTGACATTAAAATTATCAAAAAAAGAAAATACTAGTTTGCTAAAAAGCAAGAATGACTATTCTTGATATTGTAAAAAAAAAAAAATTAATAATTTAGATGTTGGAAATAAGTATGAAACATATGACCCAGAAGAGATGAATTGATATATGCAGAGGATGAAAAAAATTTTTTTATAGTTTGTTTAGACATATTCACTTTTTAGTAATGTATTGGGATTTAGTCATGTATGTGACACACTATGTTGTTATGTGATGTTTGTTTCAGGTGCTGCCACAACATTTTTTTTTCCTTTTCCAAGTAGTTTACTCACTCAATTGTAAGGCTTAGCGGAAATAAGATGCAGTTAGAATATTTGTGGAATTTATTAGTCTCTAAGACTTAAAAAAGGGCAAGGCTTTACTTTCAAGTGTTATATCATTCAACCTTGAAGACTCAAAAAGGAGAAAAGACATACTTTATTTTAATGTTTTGTGGGTAACTCATCAGAAGTCCATTGGGATAATCCTTTTAGCGTCCATGCTTCAGCATATACCTTAACGTTCTATGATGGAAAGAGTTGAAATTCTATGCATTCTTTATAGGATTCAGTATCAAGCAAATCTCTGCATATTATGGACATATGTATTCTATAAAACACTATTTGTAAAATTGATAACTAGAGAAATGAATATAGGTTGAAAGTTTTGTAGTCAGCATACAAATGAGAAATTTGTAGCTATAATAATGGTTATACTACAATACTGGAAAAAAAATGCATTTAATAAAAACTTACGCGAACTGACTAATAAATATACAAACTGCCATTTACGAATTTACATGTCATTTAAGAAATAAAAGTGTAAATTGCCTAAAGATTAAAAAAAAAATTCATGCATGTTATTAAAAATTATTAAATATTTACTTTCTGATATATAAGAGAATGACAAATTACAAGTAAAGGAAGAGGAAAAAATGCTCTTGATATATGAGAGAATTTTGAATTGAGTATTTAGAAAAATTTTTAAACATTTCAAATCTTATTTAATCTGCCTTTCAAATAGAAGTTTTAATAAAACAACTTGTCTATTTTTATAGAAAATCAAATGGTGGATTTGAAAAAATATTAAAATTTTAGAATTGATAACATTTTAAAAGTTATAATTAAAAAAGTAAAACTCAGCAGTGAATTTTTCTTCTTCCTATACTAACGAAATGTAAATAAAGAGGGGAAAGAAAGAGACAAGCTATTTTATTCATTTCCTTTTTTATTTATAAAAAAACATGATATAATCTACTAAAATTTAATGTTTTTAGAGAGAGTAAAAAAGTGTGTTTTTCAAAAAACATATTGTTGTATTGATGCAAATGCCATATATCCCCTATCTGGTAATATATATGTTGTTTGAAAACCATGTTGTTTGAACAACATTAATTTTGTATAAATAGTTCTGGAACAAGCAATTAGGCATTATTCTTATTACTATCATTCTAATTTTAGGAGCCCAAGAGTTCATTCCATATTGCTTTGCATTAGAGTGCAGTATATTATTGAGCCATGTTGCTATGATCCATGCAAAAGAGAAAAACAATTGCTGATTAAAACTCTTATTCTACTGTAAACCATAGTTTACTGACTGCTTTTAAAGTATTTTTCAATACTCCAGTTTATTTAGGAAAAAATCCATCTACCATGTATAGCTACATAACCAAAAACTACACCAGCCAAAAATGTCTGTAAAATGTGGTTGGATCCAGAAGTTAATGCTGAAGTTTGAAAACCAACTTTTGCAACATCTTTATAATGCCTTGAAGAAAAAAATGAATAGTAAATGACTCAAAATCTACAGATAGTATATATCATATCACATCACCAGTGCTGCTGTATTTTCTCTCTCTAACATAACTAGTGTTCAAGGAGAAGATCATCATTGGAAAAACTAAAGAAGAGAATGACAAAATATTAAAAGAACAATACCTGAAAAAAACCATGGCTAATGAATGTTTTACTATTTAACATGGTAAGATCTTATCATTATAAATACCATATGGCCTTAAACTTGAATCATAGCTTAAACTTAAAATATTTTTTGTTAGTATAATATTTTTATATATGAGTTAATAGCTACAACTATGTACTTAACTCTTTTATTTATTCATTAAATTTGTTTTTGTTTATGATTTTTACACCCTTATGCTAGTTAATATTCACAGCCTTGAGAAATTATCAGTCCACTGGGATCATGCTGGAATGACAGTAATAACTGATGATGATTGTCCCTTTAAAAACTTTTCCAAAAGTAAACTTTCCTTTTAGTAGGTTTGCACCTTTGAGTTTCTTTTTATTGAAACTGAAAAGCAAAATATTATTGGCAATACTTGTATTTTTTAAATGATAAATCATCATAATCACATTGGTTAATATTATTATATATTTAAATTAAATTTTATTTGAATTTTATTAACCATTCAACTTATTATTTACTTGAACCAAAATTTACAATACAAATCTTGAAGATCTCATTATATATGTGTGTGTATCATTGATTGCATGGTACCCAGGTTCAAATCCATCTTTCATCTAATATACAAATTCCCATCTACCCATTTAAAAAGTTATTCATAGTCTAAACTTTTGCTCTTACAATATATCTTTAAAGATATAGTAATTCTATTAACTCATTTACATTGGCCTGATATCAAAGTTGATGAAGTTAAAAATTTCTTTATAATAATAAAATATAAAGGCTATAGATATTGAATATACAAATAGTTCATCATATTAACAAAACAACCAAACATTATATCCTTTTATAAATTGATTCATTTATATATATATAGACATCAAATATATTTCACATACTTAATTTATGCACATTCATATAAAATACATATACATATACCACATTCAATATATTATAAAGAGATGGGGTGATGGAAATGGAAGGAAATGATGTGAATCTGGGATGATGGGAAATCATCATCAACCCCAAGTCAATACAAAATCAATAATTTACATGGGTATGTATAAGTAATATAGTATTTTATAAGAGCATGAGATTAGAGAATCTCTGACATCACTGAGAAATCAGACAGCAGCTAAAAGCATAATTAACCATTAACCAGCATTAAAAAATAAAGTAGTTATAAGTTAAGAATGAGTACTTCTCAAAATACCATTCATCATCAAGAATGATTCACAATAAAGTATAATAAAATCAACAGTCCATCTTGTGGCTGGATTTGAACATTAAAAAATATAAATCAACAGTCAACCCTGTGACTGGATCGGAAATGGGTCTTCTGTAGACCAGGCTAACTATTGAGCTTTTGCCAGCTTGGGGCAATTGTTTAACCATTAATTTGGAGGCACAAATGAAGTGTGAATCCATCAGAATACATAACTAGAAAAATCTAAACAATAATGCTGGGATATTAAAACATGCTGATCATAGTCAATGCTCTGACCACTTAAGTTCCATTAAAGTACTGGCCAACTATAAACTTAACTTTTAATAAGATTAAATTAAAAATAAAATATAGTGAATGGACTTCAAAGAGTACCCTCTTTTGCACCAACCAGGATGATGATTGATCATCTCAGGTGCCCCAAAGCACTAAATACACATCCCCATTTATATATTCATCCCGTGCTCAAATCTAGTTCAGAGAACACAAGCTCTATTACTATATGGGACCAAGAGATGATGCAAACAATTTTTAACAATTAAATAAGTTTATTAATAACAAAAAAATAAATGATATTTAAAGTCTTACAGGTTAAGGGTTCTGAATTTGAATGATACACAATAATAAAAGTCATTACACTGTAATTTACAAAATTACTACAAAATTCAAGTTATTACATTAATTGCATTATTTCTTAATGGGTATCTATAAACGCATACATATATCCATACACAGACGTGTGTTTTATAATATAAGATGAAAACATTTCAATTAAACAAAATAATTATTAAAAAAATGATTAAATTTTACATATGTGTTATAATTGACAAGCATTGGTATTTGCAATACAATTAACAGATATACGCACACATACATGTGTGTGCATGAAATTTCTGAACATATTTGACTTGCTACAAAATAATTATCAAAATCTTAAGTCATATAAAAATAATAAATAATTAAAGTTTCAATTAAATGGTATACATTTTACATACTAGATTTACTGAAAAATATATATAATTTGCACAGACATGCGAAATATTAATTTATCTACGTAATATTTGTATTTATCACAATAAAATTATTAAAGATTATTTTCGCTTTTTAATTCTCTTTGCTGAATATAGTCCTTTTCTTTGACAGATGATTGTTAATTGATTTAAAATGTCTTTCTTTTTTTTTTAAATCTACATATGTTTTAATTAATTAAAAAAATTTCAAAAACAAGTATGGTGTTTTTACATTTCAAAATCAGAATAATAATAATAATAATACAATATTTATATTTATTCAGACCTTTTAAAAGTTTAAAATATAAAACAATTTTTTATTTTAAATGAGAGTTATTTTTATTTTTTTATTTCAGTGAATGTAGAAAATATCTACTACAATTTTTGTCTGTATTTATTTCTACCTTTCCTTTCAACTTTATATATATTTATGCACACACACTATATTATTGTGTGTTATGTAATCCAACTGGTTACAATATATATATATATTGTGATGGGCACTCTTGGAGAGACTGCACACAAGGTGGCTGTAGCTAAAGCTACAACTCATTGTATATATAGAAAATATTAGTGTGTAGTAATTTAAATTATATTCTATCACTATTATAATAATAAGTCCGGTACGAGCTATATAAACATACTGTGAAATGAATGATGATAGTCTGTGCATATATCTTACCAACACACAAGAGTAAATTAAATATCCAAACTTGTAATTTTATGTGTGTTATAATTATATTATATATGTGAATAATATTACAAATATTCACATTTGCAATTTTTTTAAAAGTTGTTTACATGTTGGAACATATTTATAAAAAAAAAAAAAAAACTAAAAGTAGTTGTAAATGGCCCAACACATCTATATTTTTTAGTTTATCAGATATTTTCTCCGCTAATAAGTTAAAGCAATGGCTATTGTTTTACCGAATGTTAAATTTTACTAATGTATTGATAGTCATCCTGCTTTGTATTTTATTTTTAAGAACAAGAGAGTCTGAGGCACTTAAATGGCAAGATCAGCAGAGGAAATCTGATTTTATTTTTGATTTGTGTTTTTTAGTTTTGATCTTTTGTCAGGGAAAAGCAAGAGAAACTTCTTTTGTGTCAAAAGTGAAAATTGATGAAATGTAACTAGTAATCAATCAAGGTGGTCTGAGTGAAAACCAACATAGAAATTAAAGATAAAATTTAAAAATTAAAATGTGATAGAAAGTATTAAGGTGTAAAAGGCTATATGCATTGTTCCAATCCATTAGCCATGAAAACAGAGATGATTATAGGGGGTACTCAAATTCATAGAGTAATGAGTGTGCTATCTAAGCTGTTTACCAGGTGCTGAAGTGGTTATTAAGATAGAACCATAGAGAGAAGCATTAATATAGAGAATAATTTAATAAGAAGAGTTGACCAATATAGAATCATAGAGACAAGTGTGAATATAGAGAATAATCTAATACAAAATGAAGAAATGTAATAGAGGATCACAGAGATTGATAATACATGATCTAATACAGAAGAGACAAGCAAGGACGCTTTTTCTTGCATGGTTGCAGAAGTATTGTGTTTCTGTGCCAGTTCTGTTCATCTGACTAATGATTATTGTTAGCTATAAGCTGCCAAGACCTGTTCATAAGGCCGCATCTTGGAGAGAGAAGCTGTTTGTTCAATATTAAAGAAATAAACAAAAAAGAACAGAGCCGAGCTTGGCTTCAAATAAGAATCCCGCAAAAGTTATATAAGAGAAATGGCAGTCTGCTGCACAAGCCTTCTGGCATCCATTGATTACTCTGGTTTGCAGTAAGTGGCAATACTGTATAGAGAGTTTTGTCTGCTTTAATAACAGTTATAAGCAAGCATAAGAAATGGTGATCATGTGAAGTTTAATGGCTTATATGTATATGTGTGTTGTAAGCAATAATAAAAATAAATTAATACACACTCATATACGTATGCACATCTAGGCATATTAAACATAATGTGGAAGGATGGTTTCACATGAAACAGTCCCATGCTTTGTGGATAAACAATTTGACACACATGTACTATACCAAAAAATACATTATCAATAAGATTCATCCTTTTTATTAAAGCATATAAACAATATTTAAATAAAATGATAAATGAATAAAAGAAATTATACTATCTGGTGTCTTCAGACTTCATCCAGACTTCAGGGTTTCTGAATGTGCTACACAACTGGGCAACAGGGTGGCAAGAATTTCTCTTCACTTTAGTAATACATAGCCATTTCTATGATCATCTTCATCAGCTGGTGTTAGTGGCTACATGGTGATGGCTTGGAAGGAGTTGGGCTGGAGCACTGATGTGGGCTTCTACTCCATGTTCATCACACTGACTAATGTAGACATTTTCATTTTCTTTAGGTTTTTACCAAATGTTTTTCTTCTAGTAGGCACTAGATGGGAATTTTATGCAAAAGCCTTCTGGAATCCATTGATTACTCTGGCTTGTACTGGGTGGCAATACTGTATGGAGAGTTTTTCCTGTTTTAATAACATATACGTATAGCATAAAGAAATGTAAATTGGATTTAAATTATACTTGATTTCTGCATGTGCTTGATTTATATACAAGCGCATGCTTATAAAATATTTATGTAAGTAGTGGAAAGGATGTGTAAATAGACATACATGTATAACCATATTTTTTTGATATTATGTATAAAATAACTAATGCTTAATATAAACGGGCGAGGATAGAAGCTCAGACCATTTCATTCAAAGGTAGTTAAATGAAAATAAGGGAAGGAGTTCCACATCTAAATTGAATAAACATTATTCTTAATTTTCTTTTTCATATTATAATGCTGAGGAGCGGGATGGTTCAGAGAATATTTGGGGTAAATAAATATTTGTTTTTGTTTTATAAATTATATCTTCACGAGTGCCTCATTTATTTTTCTCTCTTTCCAACCTTATTATATGTATATATTTCTGATAGTGGCATAACCCACCAGTAACCTGAAATAAAAAAATGATTGAGCTAAACCCATGGGACACTACTTTATTGGGGGGGGATTAGAATTTTGCTATTATGCAATATATCTTTATTTATTCATTTATTTCATATGTTGTGTTGGTAGTTGCATATCCTTTTGGGAGGGGTTTTCTCTTTACGGAAGTGGCACACAAAGGCCAGGTTTAAATTCGACCTTTCAAAGGTATGCGATGACCAGCACACTAATATCCAGAACAGGGCAAAAGAGTTTTATCAAGGGAGAGATCAGGAAATATAATCAGCTTTGGTTTAATCTGTCCCATTTAACAATTCAATAGGTTAACTTTAAGGTATCATATACAGAATTTATTATTGAGTTTGTAACAATGCCATATTCTGTGCATGGCAGTCATTTCATGTTCAGTTCTGTGCACATGATAAGAATCCACAGGTATAGGTGGCATCAACTGGTACAATATATATATATATAAGGTGATTACATCCATGTAAACAGAGCTAACTTCTTGACTTTTGTTATTGCCAGAAAATTATCAATTATTACTAATTGACAATCTCTCTGAGGCTAAACAAGTTTCTTTATTAATCTATAATAGCTCTTACTTGGAGTATTATTTCAAACCCAAGTTGTTAAATGGATTTAAATTCAAAAAGCTATTTTTATAGGTGTGGCAATGAGAAAAAAACATTACCTTTTCTAACTTTCTGGAAATAATATTTAAACTTTTCCAGAGAATTGTGTATGTTGAATTAAATATTTTCATAGATTGTTATTATAATAATAAATAGAAACAAGATTATATGCATGTAAATAGAAACAACTTTTTGTCTTTAGATTGTTACAAGAAATTATCAATCACTATTAATTGACAATCTTCCTGATGCTAAACAAGTTTCTCCAACAACTTATAATAGTAGAATGTCAGGAAAGATGATATAGCTCTCTGGGTTTAAATTCACTTAAGAATCTGGATTTGAAATAAGAGAATCTCCTTTTACTTCAACATAATCCCCAACAAAAGAGCTATTATAGGTTAATTGAAAAATTTATTTAACCTCAGAAGATTGTCAATTAATAGTAATTGATATTTAGATTAATAATAGAAAATTAATAAGTAAATAATAAAAGGTTATATTTTTTATAGGTTAGCTACATTTTACATAATTTTTATAATTTTGATATTAATTAATATAAAATAATTTATAAAATACTAGGGATTTACTGCTTTTGGTTTTTAATAATATTTTATGATATATATATATATATATATATATATATATATATATATGGTGTATATAATAGGATATAAAAATGAATCAACTTTTAAAAGAATATAATGTTTGGTTGTTTTGTTAATATGATAAACTATTTGTATATTCATGTATTTATATAGATATTTTAGCTCTGAAGATTGCTGGCCAGTTGAAACTGTCAGATTGATGAGGTTTAATAAAATAAAGTCATAACAGTAATAAAGAAAGGTGGAATTGTTACTATTGTTTTAATTTATAAATACAGCAAAAATATAAAATACTTCATTAATTATCATAAAATATTATTGCTATCTACAATTATAAAATTATTTTGAAGAATTTTATCAAAAACGTTATTTCTCATTATAAATTTGTCATTACCAGAGACTGTGTTATTTAAAAAAAATTAAAAAGCACTAGATTATGGTTACTATTGTAACAGTAAATATTCATGGTAAACAGGTTTGAAACAGAAACCAAAGATATATATAACAGTAAATTTTGATTCAAATAAATATTTATATTAAAAATTTGAATGGCTAATAAAATTTCAATAAAATGATTCAATTCAAATATATAACAATATTAACCAATGTGATGATGATTTATAATCTAAGTACAAGTCCTCCCAAAAGAATTTTTGATTTGTTGTTCTAGTTTCAATATAAAAAATTGTGAAACTTCAAGGTACCAAGTCATCTAAAAAAAAAAGTTTATTTTTGAAAAACTTATTAACTTTAAATCATCATCATTTATTAATTATTATAGTCATCTCTACATGTCCCCCCAGTGGAATTGCATGATTTCTCAGGATTGTAGATATTACAAGCATATTGGATATTAAAAGTATTATCTTTGGAATAAGTTTGATAAACAAACACAAACTAAATGGATTAGTAAAAAATAACATAATTTATTAATATATAAATAAAAACTGTTGTGTATATACTCACAACTATTAATGTGTATACAAAATATGAAATATAATGATAATAAAAGGTATTTTAAATTTAAGCTTAAGTTTAAGACCTTATAATATCTATAATTATAAAACCTTACTGTGAACTATTTAAACTGTTCCAACCCACGTCTTTTTGCACATATCATTCTTTTAATATATTTCTGCATATCTTCATTAGTTCTTCCAAAAATAGTAGTTCTTCTATTTGGGCACTGGTGTGATGTTAGAGATGAAAGACAGCAGCATTATGTAGGTTATAGTATCAGTAAGTGTTGGATAGTTGTTATGGCACTGTTTATTTCTTTCTTCACAGCATTATTAAATTAGGCACTGGCAAGTTTTGGCAAATTTCAGCATTAGTTTCTGGATCTAATTGCACTTTCTGAGTGTTTTGGCTGATATGTTATTTTTTTTTTTGTTGCCTAGCCACACATGGCAGATAGTCTTCTCCTAGATAAATACTTTACATTGGCTGTTTTAGCTGGAGTCTTGAAAAATATTTTAAAAACAATATCAAAATTACAATGGAAAATAATTTTAACCAATGTTTTTCTCTCCTCTACATTGGGTCTCTTCAACACTGCTTCTTAAACTAAATCTTCAAATAAACTAAAGTAGACTAGACTGTGCTTGGATCAGACTGGACTGAAATGCCCTCCTTATTTCCTATTTAATTTTGTTCAATATGTTTTTCAAACAATGGATTCATCACCAGCTGTTTATTAAGATTTGACCTCTCTTTCTTGACATGTTTTTTGAAAAGTATTTTTTTAATTCCCTTCTCAACATCTTATGGAAACAAATTTACAGGTATTACATTATATTATGATTTGATACATAAATAAATGAAATAAAAAAAATAGTTTTTTTTCCTCCATTTTTTTTTTCATTTACATTAGTTAGCATAAAAAGAAAGAAAAAATTGTTGCCATCTTTAAATTTTAAATGAAACTTTGTAAAATATTATCACCTCCAAAATTTTAATATAATATTTAGTTTTGCTATAAAACATAGTATAAAAATGTGAAAGATTTTGTTAAAATTCAGAAAGACAAACTAAAAAAGATTCAAAAGTCTTTAGATTTTTAGAAGTCATGCAATTCAAAATACTTGCACATACCAAACTATTTTTCATTCTTTCTTTATATTGCAATTTATCATTTAATAGTTACTCACTAATTACAAAGTAATTTTATAAAATATTTAATAACATGATTAAATGTGTAAACTAAGTTTTTTTTAAGGCAGTTTATATATTAAGATCATTATGTGTCTCATGGTGTACAAAAATACATAGTAGTGTGTGTGCATGTATATTCATGAAGTTGAAAGAAAAAGTAGAAATAAACACAGACAAAAAATTTTGTAGATATTTTCTATATTACACTGGAATAATAATTAAGAATTAAATAATTCTGAATTTAAATTTTTTTATTATAAATTAAGCATTTAAAAAGGTCTAATTAATATTTTATTATTTCTGATTTTGAAATGAACACAAACATGTTTTTATAATAAATATACTGGTAATTATAAAATTCTACTATCTATTTTGATTAAAGAAAACTTTTAATTAAAGCATGTATAACATATTTTGATAAAAATCCTAGAAAGGTGTTTTTCAAAGGATTAAGTTGAATTGAAAAAGAGTCATTAATTTTTTTCAATCAAGATAGGAAAAAATTTTCCCCCTTTCTCCCTGATTATAAAAGGTTGGAAAAAGATTAGAAAAAAAAGTTCTTAGAGTTGACAGATTATGCTAGAACTTCCATGAAGAGATAACTAAAGGCAAGACAGTACAAGTCCAGCAGCTACTACTAGTTCACTATGGTAGTTTGGATTCACACAGAAGCATTATGCAGCTTTCCTGTGTTCTCCATAACCTATATTGTATTAGATGGTATGCCTGAAGTCTATTCAATTCTAGACTAAATGGAGCTTATTGAATGTCACCAGTTACCGGATTATAGCTTTTCCAAAGATGATAATGAGACAATCTGCTGTTTTAAAAGGGATCAGCTTACCAAGATAATCCATCAGCTTGTTGAAGAATTAGTTTATACATATACTGTTTATCCATGTGCAGAGAAACACAGATAAATGTACTGTGTCATAAATATATATATAAAGTATAACTAGTAATTTACTTTAAATAATTTCTTTAATGAAAATGACAATTAAAATCTATAATTTAAAAGTAAATCAAGTAAATAATTTTTGCATGAATTAAGTCTAAAAAACAAATGGTTGATTCATAGACAATTTTATTTTTTTTTAAAAAAAAAGAGGAAACTGCATATTTTTTAAAAATATTGAAAATGAGGTTACAAGAACCTGAATTTTAAATGAAACTTTCCAAATGATAATAGTTTTTTATTTCTTTTTAAAAAGAAAAACTTTTCCTTACCATAAAAGAAGAGACTAATTAATATTATAATTCATAAAATCTATATTTTTATGCATACACTCATCGTAGTGTGCATTTACATGAAAAATATTTTAAGAAGTCTATTATTATGACAAATTAAAATATGATATACAATATCAGTGTGCACACACATTTCCATGGATACACACATTATATATGTAAAAACAGTCATTGTTTATGTATCATTAAAATATGATAACTTATTTTTTTTATTATATGACAATTCCTATATATTATGGCACATCTGTGTGTTTATACAGATGCATGTCAGGTAGCTACCTATATGTTAAAATTAATCATATTCTTTATTTTTCATTTTAGGACAATTCAAATATGTTATAAATTATTATACTGCATGTCTGGGTGCTGATATATAGATATTTTAAGTAAATCTATTGGAACATATATATAAATCACAATGTGATAACTTATTTTTTTGTATATTAATCAAAATCAGAAGACATAATTTATATATGTATAGTCATATTTTGCAGACCTTAATTTCAATTTGTTTATTGTTATTAATAAATTGATATTTCATTGTTAAAATTATTCCAATGAATTTACTCAATCCTGAACAGATGTAAAATATTACAAATTAGTATAAATGTTGTATTATATCTCTTGTTAATAATAACAATTATAGAGCTTTTATTCTCTGAGCTATATTTGTGCATAAGAGTCTGTTATATAAAAGAATTGATATTTAATGTTTATGGATATCAAGTTGATGATGATTCTGGATTGATGCAAAGGAAATATCTTTTAAAGTTTATGCACTACATTTTATTTAGCTTAGTATTTATTAGAAATTAAGTTTATAGTTGGCCAGTACAATAAATATACTAAGTGGCCATAGCATTGATGATGATCAGCATGTTTTAGTATTCCAGCATTACTTTTTTACTGTTGTATTCTGATGGATTAGTACTTAAGTTTGTGCATCCAAATTAATGCTTAAATAATCTGCTACAAGCTGGGAAAGGGCTAAATAATTAGCCTAGTCTATAGTAGACCTATTTCAAATTTAATCACAAGGTTGACTGTTGATTTATTTGTATTACTGATCATTCATGATAATAGATGATTATTATTTTTGTGTAATGCTGGTAAATATTTAGTTAGTTCTGTGTTGGTCTCTCATTATATTCATGCTTATACTCATATGTATTCACATTCCTATTATCATTATATTAAATTTTATTTTGACTTGGGTTGGTGATAATGATTTTCCATCATCCCAGGTTCATCCCCTATTTCTCCGTATTGTTACAATATTTATTACTCAATTTCAGTGATTAGTTTTTTAATAAACAATTTTTTTTCATGCTTTGTAATATAATTAAGTTGCTATTGGATTTTAGTTATACTATATGTTATGAGATAGAATGGAGAGTGGTGAGTCGTGTGAAAGTCTATGCTCATATACACTATATATTGCATATATTGATACAAGTATATAATAAGCCTATATTTTGGTTATTATATATGAGGCAAATATAAGAAAAGGTTCTGAGTAATGACATGATTTATATATGTGCTCTTTTCAATTTGATTAAAGCATCTGCCCCAGTTATTTAAGAAAGTTTGAAGCATATCTGAAAATAGCAGGTTACCCAGAAAAGTTTATTCATAATATACAATTGCTACATGATGTTATGAGAGGTAGAAAAATCTGTCCCTTTAAAAGAAAATTAATGTCAGGAATGCATTCTAGTTCCAACTCCATTTTTCATTTTTATGATAGAGGTCTTTGGAACAATCTGAAGATTGCTTTATGAAACAGGAATCAGGATACAATTTAAAAACTTCATTTGTTTCTTATTGATGACTGTGCTATTCTTTCCATTTCAAAAAATGACCTACATTCATAGAAATTTAATTTAATAATTAATGTTCAAAAAATGTAAGATTTATTAGAATGTTTCTAAACCATTCATCTATGATGTCATAAAAAATGTAATGTAAATCATAGCTTAGAGAGAGATAATGTAAATTCTAATTTGACCAATACAGATTAATTTAAATCATTTATATACCTATCTATTAATAAGTAATTGAATGGTTGATTTGAAGCTTTTACCCTCTAATTAATAACATCTACATATCTATTTACTGAGTAATAACTATTTATTAGTTAACCTTAAATTTGTATGTAATTTTTAAAAAAAAATTATATAGTTTACCTATTTTAGACTTGAAAACTAAGTTACGGATGTGATGGGCTAATTGCTAGAAAATTATTATGTTCCAAATTTATATCAACACCAAACCAAGCTAATTTTTTTCATAAGATTTCTATAGATAAAATTATTTTAAAATTTTTTTGGATGAGTAGTGTGATTTCTTATCACACTACATTTTGCATATCTGAAGATGCATTTAATAATTGTTAGGTTTTTTTAAAAAAAGATACGTATATATAGTCACAAAAAAGGATCACCAGTTTCTATTGATAATTTGACATTTAAATTATGCAGCACATTACAATTATACTATAATATGCATATAGTTAAAAACTATACTTACATCCCCACCACTGTCTTTCATTCCAATGATATTGGGATGTTGTGATAGTTTAATAGCTACCTCAGGAGCCATGTCAATATTTGTATTTCCAGGAACACTGTAAAGAATTACAGGAACTGGACTAGCATCAGCCACCTGTATAAAAATGGAAAAAAAAATTGAAGATTAAAATATAGTTTTTAAAGTGTATTAAAATAAATAAAACAAAACAATTTTTCCTACCTTAGAAAAATGGGTAATCAAGGCACTGTTGGTCATTCTATTTTTAAAATAATATGGTGTAATAACTAGTACAGCATTAGCACCTGCCTTTGCCATACTAACAGACATATTAATTGTATCTCTTGTAGCTGCAAATATTAAAAAAATTTACAAAAATAAATACAGCAATATAAACTATATGATTATATGTGCACATACAATGTCCTATTTGACTTACATAAAACAAACATCTCATTCTTTTTTCAATTTACATTTATGGTTGCATCAATAGCAATAATTCATTCTACATTATTCAAAATGCCAATTAGATCTTTATACTAGTTTCCAGTTATTGATATTCAACAATATGGAGCAGCAGATTGTAAATATTCAACCAGAAGCCATCTATAGTTCATTTTCAATTTAAGGTGATAAATTGAAGTATTTAAAAATTATAATATTTTAAAATGTGGACAATATACTTTAGTTTAATATTTATCATGTTTATTCCAAAAATTCAAAACTGTCTACTTATACATGATATCCTAAAAATGCAAAGTCAAAGCAAGGAATGGGGAAAAGCACTTACGGAAGAAAAGAATGTCGAGCTGCATAACGAGATACCGTATGAAGGCAGCGAATTCGCACTAAGTCTGACGATGCACCCTAAGCGATCTCCTGTGAGGTTGAAAGACAAAAATGAAAGCTATGAATGGATAACCGATGATGATGAAGACGGTTGGACATCTGATGAAGATGATGATCTATTGGGATGTTGTTTCAACCCTGGCGTGGAGTTACTCCTTAAACAACCCCCAGATCCTATTTAAATTGTTAGTTATTTTTGTGAGTGATTTGATCACTCTATATATATATATTATACACTTTATATTTTATTTATATACCTTATATATATATATATATTATACACTTTGTATTTATTTACATACCCTTTATATTGTTATTATACACATTACATTTTATCTATATCCATTTTATCTATTATATACTTTATATTTTATCCATATATTATCTATATACCCTTTTATATATTTATTACACGCATTATATTTTATATATATATAAAACATATCCATCATTTTGACAAAGAGGTATACTCGTTTGGGTGTATATCTGTTTAAGTTTAAAATATTTACTATTAACCGATAATTTCATTATGTGTATTGATAATTGTTAGAATCACTAAATGTATTATATAGTGTAATCTAGTATGATGTATTATCATAAGTTTAGCGTAGGATTAGGCCAGGAGTTATAGTATGAAGAAAGCCATAATTTACCTCTGTGTTTACATAAGTAAAGTCTTTTTTTTTTTATTTGGTTTTTTTTTTTTACCAAGTTTACTGATATGAAACGGAAACCTCCAATCCCTTTCCGTTTCACCATCAACCTAATGACCTACTCGTCTGAACTAGTTTCGAACCTATCTTAAATATAAAAATGTTAAATGTAAAAATGTTATATATAAGTCGAGCGGGAAAACTTTGCTATAATGGCCGCTTAAATTGCATCATCCATTTACATACGAAAACACGCTATAATTAGACAGGTTTGATAAAATTATAGCGGAGAAATGCTCATAATTTATTATAAAATGTTTTATTAATTTTCAGTCAATTCTTAATTATATTCGCTATTATTTCGTATGTGGATGGATAATTTAAACCTGGGAATAACGGCAAAATGATTTGTATATATATATTTAAGTTTAAATAAAGAAGATATAATGTAAAACATTTTCTTTAAAACATATTTAACGGTTTTCTGATTTAATGTTTTACATATATAATTGAAACTAAAGTATTTTCTTTAAATTTGCTTTTTTTTTTATTATAAACAAATAATATTGTAAAAACAAATATGTTAAAAGTTATTTATTTCAGTAAAATAAAAATCATCCATTTGTAATTAAAAATGAGAATTTTGTGTAAACAAGATATCAATTAGTGACTGCACCCCGGGTAAAAAGTAAAATCTAGTTTACTGATTGATTTTTGTTTGCAACAAAAGACTTTATCATTAAATCAGAATACCGTTCCTTCTGCTAAGCTTTAACATTCTTTAACACCTAAAAAGGAATTTAATTAATGAAACTGAATCAAATTATATAATTTATATATTTTAATAATTTTAAGTAATTAAATGTAACACCTCGGAGACGTTATCTGTTGTAGAAATTGGATTATATTATTTTGTTTAATTAAAAGTCAATTGGTCCCGAGGCTAATGAAATTCCAAAAAGGTGTTAAAGTTTAGTCGAAATGTATAAATAGGGCTTATTTTAAGCGGGAAGATATACTCCATCTTGCTTTTGAAGAGCTATTATTATCCAAGTTATAAATTGTTTAATTTTACCATGTCTGGCTAAAGTCAGGCAAAATTTTGCTGCCGTTCCCGTGATGGAACGCCGAGTTCAATCCATCAAATGCCGAAGCAACAACCAACAAGCTTACACCAAATAAAAGATGTCATAAGCCACTAAAAGGGAATTGCCTTCGTTCCAACACCATTTTAAATCGTCTCGCAACTGAACAAGAACATGCCATAAGCCGCCAAAGAACTCACCTTCGTTCCAGCTCGAATCTATCCAGTCCAGCTATAGAACTGTTATAATATTATTTAAAATAGCAGAGCTCTGTGAATTTCAAAAACAATCATGATTTCTTCAAAAACAGGTTAGCTAACCATATTATCGAAACTTCTTTCTAAATTGTTTTTCAAATAATCTTTAAATTCTATAATATGAAATACTTTTGTAAATTTCTGTGTTAATTAATGTTTTGCTATATAATTTAATCACTGCAGTTATATTTTGCTTTTCTTTTGCTTATTTTTAATTATTATTAGTTGTGCCTATGTTTCGAAACGGCGTGCATTTAATTATAGAATATGTTTTTAAACATATAAATTTAAAATCTTCGTATTATTATTTATATAGCGTCATTTCATGCGCTGTTTCGAAACCCAAATTCATATTTTGTCATTTAGTAAATTAATTAATATAAATATAAAATGTGGCTTTTCAACCTTTAATTATTATATTACTAAAGATTAAACTAGCCTGGAGTGCAATCATAAGTATATTTTTTTAGTAAAGTATTCGTAAGTCCCTTATTAAATATACTTTTCCTCCTTTTTAAAAGTTTAGTAGTTATAGATAACTAAAGAGATTGAACGGGATAAAGTAAAGTTTGTATATATTCCCATCAGTAGCATATACATATTTCTCATGCTACAGAAGAGTTGGCTCTTTTGATCAAGCTGATAAACTTGTGTTCATTTAATATGTGATATTTCATTTATAATATCCTTCGGCTTGGCGGATGTGAAACTTATTAATATTTTTCTCGTTGTGCTGTTTTATATATAAGATGGAGCCACGGCGTTGCCAGCACATCTTCTCTTATAGGGTAGTGCAGTAGCGAAGTCTGAGCTACGGGCCAGATTAGCATGTAAGTCCCCCGCTTCTTATGAACCAAATAAAGGTTCCCTTTTGCAGCATGACGACCGGTTATTGGGTAAACCGTTGTTTGTCACAAAAACCCTAAAACTATTCTTCCATCCGCAGAGCCACTTTATTATTATATTTTACTTGTGCCTAGCGTATTAGTAAAATCGTTATAGCCAACTCTCCCTCCCTAATATGCAGTCTTCGGCGTTGATCCGAAGCATTCTTGAAAACCCGTTCGATCTAAAGCTATCTGGGATGCTTTAAAAGCCCATAGTTAATATAAATTTATTATAATTAAGACGTATTATTAAGCTTCACTCCAGACTTGGTTTGATTTCACGAACAATAGCCACTCGAACTGATGATGAAAGGGCATAACTAGTAAAAGTTAATGTAGTGATTAGTTATATAGTAGGGCTATTTGTTTCCATTAAATAATATTGGATCAATTAAATAATAGCCAACGTATCAATTATTGTTTAAATGGCCTAGAGTAATGTTACTTTATAAATAAAATGCCTGCGTGCATTTGCCAACAACAATTGTCAATAAATATATTTTAATTCATCATATATCAGTTTCTGTCTCATTATTAAATCAATCCAATTCACTAATTTCCCATAGCTATTTCATTAGTAAAACCCCTATTAACTAATTATATTAGATTTTATCTTTGGAATGTCTTTAGTGTTTAAGTTGTTTATATAGATGTTTAAGTCCATGAGTCTTTTGTTTCTCCGATTTGCTAGTGGGCCGGATTAAGAATTAATTCTCGTGGGCCATCATTGTTATGTTGTCCATTAGGTGTTTGATCTGGGGCTTGGAGAGTGGGTTCGAATCCAGGCTGGTCCCTGACCAAAATCTCAGGCTCGACTGGGTTTGAAGTACATTTTGTGAGTTCCAGCTCGTGTTAGAAGAATGAGCATATTTTGACCGGCACATAAGGTTTTTTTTCTGCGTTTGGTGCCTAACGTGGGGCAAATTCCAAGAGTGTGAAGTTATGTGACTGACTCACATAACTGAAGTAACAAGTTTAATTATAATCTTAAAAATCTTAAAATACTTTCAAGTTATTAGTTTGAACAAAAACGATGCTTCATGATACACATTTGGTTTTTTTGTAGAACTCTCCAAGGAAGACAGCTAATAGACAAAAATTAATGATGCAGAGTAATGTTAATAACTTATTTTTACATGAAATTTATATCCATAAGCCTTATGCCCAAAATTCCTATTATCTAAATTAAACATCCTCACTGTCTGAGACATCACCAATCCACAAAGTTGTTCTACTTTTTATTTATAATGAATCCCACATCATTTGTGCTTCCAATAACTATATATGTTCAATTTTTAAATCAATTGTTTCTTCATCTTCTAACTTTACAAAATCGAATAATGCCCCATTTAATATTAGACAGTCCTTCTAATTCTTGCAATCTTCTCTCACTTGAAAGTGATCTGTAGTTGTAATTTATCTAAATGAAAGGTTATCATTGAATGGCTTCCCAAGTTGACAATTAGGAAATTCTTATGCTCTCCACCTCTGGCCATCAACTTCTACCTTGGGTGTCAAATTTACAGCCTACTGGGAATAAAGGGCATAAATTTAAATTTGCCTATAATGATTGTAATTATCTACTTTTAAAAATTGTACATCCATTCTGCTTTCAAAAAAACTTAACAGATATTTCAGTTAAAAACTATCAGACAATTGAGAAGAAAGACCGTCATGTTTTTAGCTGATAAACTCATCACACTGACTGATGCATGTTGGTGAGTACTTCATCCATGTTTATGTGCTATATGAATAATCATATATTAATAATAACTGCAATGATAAGAATGCATGGACAAAAAAAATTGTCATTCTTTTAAGGTCTCAAAAAGAAATCAAAGGGTCTCTTTACAGTTAACAGTAAATTCCTTTCTACAGGAATATATAAAATTAAATGTAAAAAATATCAGATGAAACATTAAAACTAATTTAGTAAAACAAAAAATTCAATTTAACAAGATTCACATAAAACACAATATGATTAAAAAAATCATCTATTTATTTATATTCAATAAAAATATGACATGTATTTGAAAAAAATGGTATTGAATTGATTCACTATACTACTAATAAATAAAATTAATTTTAACTGCCATTTCAATTAATAATAATAAATCTAGTTTAAATAAAAATTTAAATTTAAAAATATATTTTATAAAGAATATTAGCGTAAATTAAATAATAAAATTAAAAGGAAAAAAAGTTATAGTTATATATAAAAAAATGGGAGTTGTCATACAAAGTATAAGATATATTCAGTGGTTTGGTTCTTTGGCAAATTTTGCATCCTTTTGTGGACAATACACCTTTGTATTGCTTCGGCCAATAAAACCAATTCTGCAACACATAGTGAATCTTCTCAACTCCATAATGCCAGTATAGTCTGTGGGTGTATATAATAAGTGGATTGCACATATTTAAAGGGACTACAATTCATCAATGATTAGTGAAGGGATTTATGCAGTATTGCAAAACCTTTTCTCTAACTGCATAATGTTTCCACTGTTCTTCCCCTGGGTTGGCTTTCTGACACAGGTTTCTTTTCTGCTCCTTGATATTTTCTAACACTTGTCTGTAATAGGTGTCTTCCTTTTGTCAATTTTCCAGTTGACGTAGATTGGTTACAATATCTTTTTTATTGATTATATCCAATGCTGCGATGCACACATTATCTGCACATAAATGTTGTTGTTCCAATTTAATAGGGTTCCAGCTTAGTGTGTCAGTAACTATGTTGTCAGACCCTTTACAGTATTGAACAGTGTAATCAAATTCCTGTAGCAACAGGTTCCATCTCACTAAGTGGCTATTTGTTTAATAGCTGTGGTTCAGGAATTCTAAACTTTTGGCAGAGCTTCTGAAAAGCTCAAACAACTGGCAGGCCCCCTTCTCCATCACAGTGTAATTCAAATCTGGGTCATTTAATAACTGCCTGATAAAATATAAAATTCTTGGTTTACTATCTCTATGAACCTGGTACAAAGTAAAATCCCAGGTCGTAGCCACTGCTATCCGTTTGCAGATAGAATGGCTGACTAAAGTCTGGATAAGTTAACATTACTTGATCCAGAAATTTCGTCTTAATTGTTTCAAAGTTCTCTTCCTATTCATTGGCTCATTTCCATGGTGCATCTTTCCTTATTAGCTGAAATAGGGGTTCCAGATCAAGAGCAATATCTTTATAGAACTTTAGTAAAAATTGCAAAACCTGAAAAAGGATCTAATTTGCTTTTTCATCTTGCACTTTGAGAACTCTTGAATGGCTTGTATCTTTTCATACTGTGGCCTGATGCTTGATTGTTAATGATATGGTCTCAAAAATTTTACTTCCTCAGATACCAATGTACTTTTTTATGTTAATTTTTATTTCTTTCTCCCTACATTCTTTAAAAGAAAGTCCTAAATGTTGGATATGTTCTAAATTCTTTGATGTGATAACCACATCATCAACATACATTGCTACTATATGCTTAACTTCATCTGACAAAACTCAATCTAGACACTTCAACAAGCTAGAACCAGACTTCTTCATCCCAAAGAGCATCCTGTTAAATTGGCATGAATATCCATTATACTGGAATGCAGTATATTTCCTGTCTTCAGAATGCAATTTGATTTGCAAGTAGCTTACTATAAGATCAAGGGTGGTATAAATATTCTTTCCATGAAATTTTATTAGTAGCTCACAAATTGGAGGTGGTACATTACAGTCTGGCACTTTTATTCTATTCAGTTGATGAGTGTCCAAATGTAAATGGACAGTATCATCCTTCTTTCTCACAACTACCAGTGTTTTATTAAAAGATGAACACTTAGAAATTATTCCCCACCCTATTATTTCTGATAATTACTTTTTCACTTCTGGTGTATATTGATGGGGCATAGGATATGAAGGGAATGGTAGAGTTGCTTACCCTCACTTTTATCCGATGTTCATGTCTAGGTATCCCTCCAATAGTCACTGTATCTGCTCCTGCCTTTCTTTTATCAATGTAGACTCTTGAATCTTTGATTGAATTACTTGCCATGGTGGATCCTCTAATACAGCCCATTGCCATTGAATTGTGTTTTTGAGGGCTAAAGGGTGTGATTTTGCCTCCACACCTGACTTGTAACTTCTCAAAGTCCAAGGTGCACTGAATTCGATGCATCACATCTGCTCTTACCAGAGCTTCATGTATTAATCCCTTCATTATTAAAAGGGTGTGATTAAGCCAGGTTTTTCCCATCCACATTTAGTTGGATTCCACCCGAGCCTTCTTGTTATTGGCCAATGTGACTTGACTTGCCTAGATGGGTAGAGTTTTAATATCAGGAATTATCATTGTCATTTGTCCATACAACTCTTCAAAGATCACTGACACCTGACTCCCTGAATCTAGCAAAGTTTCAACAATAATGCCCTCTATCATTATCTTAATTTTTGGCATTGTTGTATCCTATATTGGGGTACTTTCTTTTCCCAGTCACAAATAATATTAGCCATTAATTGTTTTTATATTTTTCTTCTGATTCCAGGGCTTATTTCTAGGACCCTTAGGTGAGAAATCATTTATTGAGATCCTTCCCTGTTTAACCCTTCATAATTTGGTCCTTTAGGATTAGTCTCTTGTCTCATCTTTGGCATTTATCAGACCAGACATAATTATGGAAGCTTGCTTCTCTACCTTCATTTCTCTAAAGCTCTTTGTTACTATTAGACATCTTAACTATTCAGGTCTTGTATGGATTATGGATGTTGCCTGTTGACCTACGCTCTTTCCCTCTCAATGGTGGTATGTCATGGTTACTGTATCATCATAGAAGTATCTTTCTTTTATGAGAGCACTTATTCTTGGTCCATTATCCTTCCTATATGGGGCTCTACTTGGCATCTTGATCCCCCTTCTTGTTTGTGGCTGAGATACTGCAATTATCATGTGCTGTCAACAGCTCGGCAACTTGCTCAAAGGTTTTGGTGATCCATCCCAATCAGAATTCTTTCAATGTAGTTGAAAAAACAATGACAGATCATCTGGATGATTTGGACTTCCATCAGTGGATCTGCTGTCAGGGCCTTTGGCCACTTGTTTTCAGAAGGGAAATGGTTCACCAGATGGACATTTTTCCTGACAGCTTATACTTAATGCCCTCCTGACAATCATGACTCCAATAGCAGTTCACGAGTGCCTTTTTAAAATTATTGAAATTGGTAGGCTGACTAAAGTGACTTCCTCCACGCTTGTGCTGCACCCTATAGATGACTATAAGCTATTGCCAGCTTTGCCTTCTCAGATATTGCATTATTATTGCCATAACTCTCTAGGCTTTTCAAATACTCAATAAGCGCTTCATTAAAGCCTCCTGCAAAAGTCCATATTTTGAGAAACTGGTTTACAATCCCTAGCATGTAGTTGGTTAATGGCAATTCTTGATTAATTTTGTGAAGATTCTTCTAGAAATTTGCTTTGGGACTGATTCTAGCCCTTCATTCATTTGCCTCTTATCAGGGATATGTTGTTCTGGCACTATACAGCCATTTTTTTATTTGCAATTCTTTTACTTGGGTGGACAAGCTATGCACTTGTTCCTGCATGGCTTCCTGTATTCTTCCTATCTTCATATCCATGCCTTCATAAATTTGGGCCATCTTAACCTCTTATAAATTCAAAAACCCTTTGACTTTTTCCATGACCTCTTCTTTAACTCTGAATATTTGGTTACTAATATTATTAATTATTTAGTTCAATTTTTCATTTTAACTTTCAATTGCTTTTATAATTTGTTTTCTATCCTCTTCTTTTTTTGGTCTCTTTTTTATTCTACTTTTCTCTTTGTTTCTTATCATTTTTCTCTTTGTTTCTTATTATCTTCTCTTCGATGGTCTCTTTTTATTCCCTTCTTCTCTTGGTTTCTTATCATCTTCTCTTTGTTGGTCTCTTTTTTTATTCTCTTCTTCTCTTTGTTTCTTATTACTATTATCTTATCTTTATTGTTTTCTCTTTTTGTTATCTTCTCTTTTGTTGGACTCTTTTATTTTCAGCTTTAAACATTTCTAATAGCTGGATTACCATGGAAGCATCCTCTATTTTCTGGGTTCCTTCCATTTGTTGTTGTTGATCATCCTTTTTTGGGTCACTTCCTTCTTGCTTCTGTTCTTCACTAGGAAGGTTCTTCTTAGCTTCCATGTTCATCATTTTTATCCTTCCTCTGGCTATCATGTATATTTTATTCACTTACAGTTTACTTCTTTCTTTTGATATTGCTCTTCACAATTCTATTATTGACATTTTTATTTTATCTAGCTTGAGTAAGCTTCTCTTTCCCTCCACACCATGATTTAGCTCCAACTTCTCTATTATGCCTATTTTATTCCTTGTATACCATTCATTTTATTTAGCTCTCTCAATTTCCCCTTTTATGATACCATTTCACATCCCCACACTCTGTGCACTGTTCACATCTACAGAATCATAATTTGCATTTGCCTTCCATACTTCTTTTTTCCGTCTAGCTTTTTATACCTAAGGGCAGGCTAGTTAAGATGAGCCTCACAAGTAGGGTGACAAAGGTAACCGAACTAGAGTTTCCACTCCCTCTGGTGATTAATTTATTTCCTGATGAGCATATTGTAGGGAGGAAAGAATGATCAGTATTACTCAATGCTGACATTACCTCCTCTACAACAATATTTCCTGCTCAGCAGAGGGTGTAGCATTAAAGAGACTGAAAATATCTAGAAAAATTTATCTGTTTGGTTTCCCAAACAGCACCACTAGAGTTCTAGCTAACTACAACTTTATTCACCAGTTATGCAAGACATAGCTCAGGAAACATGAGATTCCCATGAACAAGTGCACTGATTAATGAAGATGTGAAATGAAATAGTTTTGTATAACAATAAATTTATTTAACTAACAGTATTTGGATAACATTCCTTCTAATAGTTCATTGCAGTTCAGGTCCATAGATCAGCTAGTCCATTCATTAGTAAGCTCTGATACTCGGTCCCATCATTGATGATCCTACAGTGTCCATCATTTATATTCCATCATCCTGTTCTGCCAGCATTAACTTGGTAGGGATTTATTTAAATATCCGAGTATACATCACAAATACTTCCCTTATAATTTCTCAAGTTGAATTTCTCCTTTTGTGAGTCTAGATTCTCTTTATAAGCACATATATCTAATTTTGTAGACATGTCAATAATCCTCATTGCAAAATACTCTTAGGTAAGTTTGGTTTATATGGATTAATCCCTTTTATTTAATCATCCAGAAACCAACAATTCATTTGAATTTATTCACATATTTAATTACTATATACAGATGCAGATTTAATTCACGCATATAGACACATTTAATTCCTGTATATGGATGCAGATTTAAGTCATTCATGTATACAGAAGCATATTTAATTCATATATATAAGCACATATTTAATTCAGGTATGTGGACACATATTCAATTCTTGTATATAAACACAGATTTAAATCATTCTCAAATATAAAAGCATATTTAATTCATATATATATAAGCACATATTTAATTCAGATATATGGACACATATTCAATTCCTGTATATAAATGTGGATTTAAGTCATCCATGTATACAGAATACATTTAATTCCAGTATATAGACGCAGATTTAAGTCATGTAAATAGACACATATTTAACTCAGGTATATAGACGCATATTTAAGTCATTCATGTATATAGATGCAGGTTTAAGTCATGTATATAGACACATATTTAACTCAGGTATATAGGCATATATTTAATTCAAATGTTATTTAGAGTTTTCCTACCTTTAAATTTATATGTTGGTGATTCAACCCTGGTAAATCTTTATATTAATAAGGGATTTATCTTAGAACTGAATGATACTGAATGGTATACAATTTGTTTTGATGGTCACTTAGGCATGTTTTTATCTTCCTGATTTCTTCATAGCGCAAGAAGGGAGAGTGAGCTATTCTTGTTAGCCAAACATTCTAGTGCTGGCCATGGCGGCTCTAAGCTTAGTTGGTCTGTTTTTTAAAATTCGATTAGCTGTGTAGCAATGACAACGGTCAATTCACTAATAAATGAAATCATAATAATTGCCCGATTCCTTTATTTATAATCTTCTGCTTCCTGCGATTTTCTTTTCAATCTCTTATCTAATCCACGCTGATCAGCATGTTTTTCAACATATTCACTTCTTTTGCCTAAGGCAAGAAAGTAATGCAATCTTTTTTTTTAATGAACTATTACAGTAATTCGTAAACATTCAGTTCTAACAAAAAAGAAATAAAACACACTAACTCCTTCTTTTTAAAACTTGTTTTTTATATGACTATAAACATGTAAAAATAATAATAATAATAAAAAATCCAGCTTTTCGACTATTTTATATAGTCTTTTTCAAGACATACTAAAATAAATTAAAATATATATATAACAAATAACACATATTCCATAAAAATAAATAAATAAATAAAAAATTACAAAATATATTCATAACCAAAAATTTACCTTATCTCACTCCCCTTTCCTATTACCAACAAACACAACTCAAAGATAAACAATTTCCTTTTATTAAAAAAAAATCTATATATATCCTTTAAAACATTTAATTAAAAACCTATTATTTTTTTTTCTGTTTATCTATTAACATCCTATTTAATTCTGGTTTTATTTCATTAATGAATACACTTTCTTTTACCATTCTTTCATTATATGACTTAATACATTCCAAAGGTTTTATATCAAAATCCCCATGCTTAAATTTATTCATGTGAATGTAAACTCTGTGCTAGATATATTAAATTATTTTATTCTAACAAAAAAATATTATATTGGTAACCTTTGAAATCACAGATTTTTAATGATAAAAATTTGTTAATTAAATGTGTCATTTAATTTGTAATTATATATTTTAAATAATGATTTTTCTCTCCCTCCTTTTTCAGAAAATTTGAATCTACACATTTTATTTTTATAACTGCGTCAGCTTAATTTTTTTTTAAATCCAATGGGGAAGTAACTTCAGGATATATGAAACATGTCTGTTTCAATATATATATATTTAAATGGAAGTAACTATTTAAATGGAAGTAACTATTTTTCCCAAGCCATTAATATATAATACTTACATGACAAAAAATATTAATAAAGAATAGAATGGCCACTATTCTTTAAGTTTTAATGTATTTAAATAAACATTTACTGATGAAAAATTAAGCAAATATGTGAACATTGTAATAGTTATGATAAATATAAAAACATAATTGTAAGATTATTTTTTTTAATAATCCCATTTTCTTTTTATCACATTTTTGCCATACACATTCTTTTTATGGCAAAAGATTTTTCACACTCCTCCACAAAGAAAACAGTGGTTTGGAAGGTGCATAATGCTTACCAGATTAATCAAATGCAAGCTGGTGAGTTTTTATGATGTTTCCTCTTAACTCTTTAGAAATCATGGCTAGATATCCATTTACAGACCAATAATTGAATGTGTACTGGAGTTGAGTATGGTTCAACAGATTAAAAAAAGTTTTCAACTACCTAAAAAAATTTCAAGTTTCACTTAAACTTGATCTGAGGTCATATTTATGGTAGAGAGATGCATTAATCACTATTTCTTGAAGCCTTCATAACTTATAGGTAGAGAAAAGATTATTAAAAAGAGAATGAAGACAAAATCACAAATTGCACGAGAAATATACCAGAAAAATGTGAACATAATGTTAGCATTTAATAAAAATATTAGCAGCATACCTTTTTCTTTTAAACCTCTTTGTCACTTACTGTAAGTTTTAATAGTAAACTAGTCACATGATATTTTATTGGTACGAAAACATTGTGTAAGGTGATCCAAATATCCAATGGACTCTCTAATTATGAGACTTGCCACTCAGTGATTTTTTTGTGTAACTGATGAAGATAAACATTGTTGTTGCTAAGATGAAGTTGAGAGAAAGAGGATTAATATATATTAAAAATCAATAAAATCTTATAGTTGTGCTTCCTTCTGTTGTGCTATATGCAATAATATGTTTAAAATCTAAGATATCATGTACATTTTTTCCAATACCTAGTAAACTTGCGAAAATATGATATAAAGCCCTAATGTACTCTCTATTTAGACAGAAATGAGAGCACAGCATCATGCTATAATATATATTCATAAGTTTAATTGAAAATTAATTGATAATTATAATTTATGTTTTATACATTACAATTGGCTAGCTCTACAAAATTATAATTAACTTCAGCTTGCCTTTGTGTATACATTTGTATATTAGTCTATTAATTATTCTAATTAAAAAAATAAAACCTGCAAACTATTTTTTTTTTGCATGTGTATTTTATTCATGCCACATGTTCAAATCAGTAGTAATGTTAAAATAATAAACATATATCCATTTATTCTCTCTCTCTATATATATATGTAAGATAGATTTATATATAAAAATGATTATAACTAAAATTACTACTTCTATTGTATTTAAACAAGGATGATGTGATGTGATGTATTTGGCTTCTCCTTACACGAAGTCAAGAATATCTCAGCAATTATGCCCAGATAAACCTGTTAACCACTTTATTTTCCATTCCCCACTCTAAGTCTTCCCATATTCTGCCCCATCCCATTTCCACACTATAATCTTTGTCAATTCTATGGCCTTTATATCTAAATCCCCCTTATCTTTTCGCAAACCCAGCATAAAAACTAATAACTCACTTTCTGTATAGTCACTTTGTTCATACCTATTCTCCCATAACTTCATTATCTGTACCCTTTCTGCTTTCAAGCATTTACATTCAATCAACAGATGCCTAATATTTTCTATACCTTCCTTACACAATTTGCACACTAAATCACCCATAGTTTTCCATTTACATGTATATTCTCTTGTTGCTAAAGATCCCGTTCGAGCCTTAAACAATAAACTACTTTCCTTACTATTATCATAAATTAACTCGCATCCAATATTCCGTTTACTTCTATATATATTTAAACTCTTCTTACCCTCCATACTAGTTCTCCATCTCTCCAACTCCCTATTTTTTATTAATGCTTCTATTCTTTTATCCCATTCCTTACCACTATAACACTCAACAATCCTCCTAACACAATCATCCCACCTTTTATACAAGTATACTGATATAAATTCTTTATCCAAATCTTTTGCATACCGCATTACCTTTCTCACCCATCTTGTTACCTGCCCTTTACTCATAACCCAATTAAACACTATTTTGGCTATTCTTTTACTATCCATAAACTGCAACCTACCAAACATTTTCATTTTACTTTTTGCATCTCTCATATAAAAACTTGACCATCCCATTTCTCCTTGAATTGCCTCCTTTGCTGTCCACATCTCTGCATCTAATGCATGTCTTCCTACTTCCCTTTGTACTTTCTCTAAATAATCTAAAACCCTTTTACTAACACATAATGCATCATTACCATATGTTAACCCTGCTACTGCAACTCCCTTCCATACAATTCTAGCTACATCATATTTATTATATGAAAATACTGTTAGTTTCTTTACCAAACCCTTTCTTTTCTTTGCTTCATTTACCAATTTTTTCTCCCATTCATCCAAGCAATTTTCCTGATTACATAAGATAATTCCCAAATACCTATATCTATCCACCACACTTAACTTTATATCCCCCAATAAAAATTCTACATCTTCTCTTTCCCCAGTATTAACCATCATTATATTTGATTTTTCTTCACTAAATTTAATCCCCATCTCTTTACCCACCCTTGCACATGTCCTCAACATAATTTCCATATCTTCTCTTCTTTCTGCACACAAAAAGATATCATCCACAAAAAAAAAAGACCCGACAAAGTATATACTCCCTTGCCACCTATTAACGGTATCTCTACCCCTCTTCCTAGTCTTTCTATTGCTTTCTCCATTTCACTCAAAAACAACAAAAACAAAATAGGTGACATAGGGCATCCTTGCCTTAATCCCACCCCATTTTTAACTTTAACTGATTCTATATCCCCTAATTGGTAAGTATAATAATTATTTTCATATAATTTCTTAATAATATTTACTAAAGCTTCATCCATTCCCAAATTGGCTAACCTTACCCATAATCTATTTCTATTTACTCTATCATATGCTTTCTCTATATCTATAAAACTCATATATAACGATCTACCTGAATTCCTACTCATCTCCATAAGTTGTGTAACTACAAACAAACTATCTCCTATACGCCTATCTGACCTAAAACCTCCTTGCATTTCCCCCACTACATTATTCTCTTCCATCCATTTTACAACTCTTCCAGCTACCATATATGAGAAAACTTTATATAAAACTGATGTTACCGCTATCGGTCTATAATTATTTAACTTTCTATGATCCTTACCCTTTCCTTTAAATAATAATCTTATTCTTGTATTACTCCAACTACCCGGAAAAACTCTCTTCTGTGCCATCTTATTAAAACATGATAATAACTTTGCTTTTGCTCTATGCCCTAAATTCATTACCATCTCTGCTGCCCATCCATCTAAACCTCTCGCCTTTCCACTTTTCAATCTCTTCCCTGCCTCATTCAGTTCATTTTTTGTGAACCTAATATTCCCATTACTACCTGCTTTCATGTTTTCTATCACTAATTCCTTCACATCTAACATCTTTTCTATATCCATTACATATCTATTTAAGATTCTCTCTACCTCTTCTCTAGAGCTACACTCTATTCCCTCATCATCTATTAATACTATCTCTCTTTCCCCTACATTTCTCCTTTTAATGTAATTCCAAAATTTTTTACTCCCATCTCTTCCACTTTTATTAATATCCTCCAACAATTTACTATTTAACTTCATCCTCTCTCTATAATTATCCATTTTAGCCAACTTCTTCTTTTCTAAGTACTTTCCCCATTTAGCATTAATATCGTTTTCACTTTCTTTATTCTTAATAGCACACTTATATTCTCTGCATGCTTCTTTCCTCTCTTTTACACTTTTACTAACTCTCATTTTTTTATTACTTTTATTCCTCTGCATATTCTCAACTAAAACCCTATTTGCCACTTTTTCTATTTCACCACACCAGTCCTTATATTCATCCCCAACCAACTGCTCCATGGTTTCTTCAACTTTTATTTTATACTCTTCCAACTTATTCTTATCATTCACTCTCCATCCACATCTTTCACTATTGTTTCTACCTTTATTTCTATCCTCCATCACATTACTAACCATTTCTATTACAATAAAGTTATGATCACTATTACATACTCTCTCTTCATTATCAAACACCTTAATTTTCCGTATTTTATTCATTCCCTCTTTCTCTACCAATACATAATCTATTGTGTGAAATACATTATTCCTAGACCATGTGTATTGTCCCTCATACATATTTGATAAATTCCCAATGCTCAAATTTACTCTTTGACAAAATTCCTTCAAAAACTGACCATTCTTATTATCTACATCATCAATTTCTTCAATATGTCCATTCATATCCCCTATAACCATTATTCTCTTCCCCTTTTCTTTAAAACTCTGTATATCCTTAACTAGGCATTCATATATACTACTGTTCCACTCCATTACAGTTTGACTATCTCCAGTGGCTATATACACTACAGCCACCATCCATTCTTGTCTACCCAACCTTATTTCAAACCACAAATGCTCTTGACATTTAACAATATTTAAATATTTTTTCGATATAACACCTATACCACCACCCCTTTTTTCTTTTCTGTTTATACCCTGCCATACCACCTCTTCCAAAATAGGTTCTTCTTCTTCTCTTAGATGAGTTTCCACTACTGCTAATACCTCAAGCTCTTCATTTTCAATTGCTTTATTTAATTCCAGCCACTTTTCTGGTCTCCTACCACCTTGCATATTCAAAAACCCAATTTTAACAATTTCTTCTTTCCTAACTACTCTTTTATAAATTCTTTTAATTCTTTCTTCTCCATTACGTTTATAACAAACTTTCTTACCATTAATCTTACAGAACCATTCCCTCTCCACATCTACACTTATATCTAAATCAACCATCTTTTGCTTATTTCTTATATCCCATCCATTCTTCTTCTTTTTGATAATATTACAATTTAAAAGCCCACCCCCCTTTAAAAGTTTCCCGAATTATATTCTTTAAATATCAGACTCCCTAAAACTTCACTTCCTTGTTTTCCTAAGTGCAATCCATCTTTACTATATAACTCCCTCCTTCCAATAAACCAATCCCATACATCCACAAACACAACATTATTTCTCTCACACAATTTTTTCACTCTCTCATTTATAGAACATGCCCTATCTAACAAATGCCTCTTATCAAATCTTGGTAATACTCCAACTACCCCTACTCTTCCTTTAATCTCCCTCAAATTCCTAATCAATTCTACATACTCATCCATTACTCTCTCTGATGGCTCTAACAAATTGTTAGTCCCTACCATAACATATACATCTCTACTACCTTGCTTTCTTACTTTATCTGTCACATCCCTAATTTTTGCTCCAGGCAAACATACTCTAACATACCTGCTTCTATTTTCCCTTGCAATTATATCCCCACATTCTCTTATTAGTGAATCTCCTATCAATACTGTCTCATAGTCTACTTTCTCTACTCCATCTGTAACCTTTTCTACCATCTTCTGGACCTCCTTATCCATTTCTTCCTTATCATTTCTACTCAATAATTCCTTTATCTCATCACACTTCGTCTCTAACAATTTTAATTTTACTTCTACATCCTTCACTTCTTCCTCTATCTTACTTATTCTCTGGCTAACCATCTCCATTGCATTACTACTTTCTCCACCCATATTTCCTGGCACTCCACTAAAACCATACTCTGTCCTATCTTCCTTAACTACATTTTGCTCCCTCTCCTCTGACTTTCTCTCTAGACTACCTACACTTAGAAACCACTTTCTTACCTCTTTAATCACATTTACACACTGACTACATAACCAGAAACCTGTTACATCCTTCCTATTCTTATTCAAACATTTCAAATGATACACCTCAGCACACACTGTACACTCTACAAGTGCTCGCCTAATTCCTTTCTGCCGATCGTATATACATTGTGCCATACAAATGCAATCCATATTCTTATTTTTCAAGTCACCTATTCTATATTTGACTTTATAATACCTCTCCTATTCTTCAAACACCCTTATAGGAAAAATAAAAAAAAACAACTTTTTTACTTTTTCCCAAAGCTGATCAAACTATAACCACATGTTTTCTAACGTTAGGCCTCCCAAGCGTTGCCTTTTTTTTTCGAAATAAATGTCTATTTTAAAATTTAAAAAAACCTTCAGTAACAAACTTAACTAAAACAAATTAAATTTACATGCAACTTTTTTAAAAATATCTCTTTATAATACCTCTCCTATTCTTCAAACACCCTTATACAGAAAAATAAAAAACTTTTTTACTTTTTCCCAAATCTGATCAACTATACCCACGTGTTTTCTAACGTTAGACCTCCCAAACATTGCCTTTTTTCTCAAAATAAATGTCTATTTTAAAATTTAAAAAAAACTTCAGTAACAAACTTAACTAAAATGAATTAAACTTACATATAACTTTTTTATAAATATCCTTATGCTAACACACATTCAACAAGAACAACTTTTTTTAAAAAAAAAAACTTCTATACCTAAAATGGTGAACAAAAACCTTTCAAACAGTTAAACACAAAAATTTTCAATCTTTCAAATAACTCACTCTCTCGATCACAATTTATACTTTCATACACAATAATTAGTGTGCTGCTCCCAAAAAATCAATTTCACACATAACTAACAAACTAAAAAAAAATTTAAAATTATCAAAATTTAACTTAGCTCTTGTCAACTCTCCATACAGTAGTGCCACCCTGTGCCAACCAGAGTAATCAATGGATGCCAGAAGGCCTGTGCATAAAATCCCTATCTAGTGCCTACTCATCCAATATCCCCAGACTAGTTTAATAACAATTATGTGCTAGTATAATAGATGGTGATCATGTAATTCTATTATATTTGTGTGTATGCTTATTTACAGTAGGATATCATGCATATTTAAAAAATATGATTTCTGAATTATAGGTTATATTGTCGAGGAGACATACTAGTTATAATGTGTCTTTGCATTTCATTGTTTATTTTTCAGATAGCAATTATGTATCAATTAAAATATTATATTTTGATGTTAAACTAAACCAATGTGTTAATGCTTTACATTGAATGATTTATAGATATATATTTTTAAAGTCAATAAATTATTTGTTTTACTTAACTGATAGAGCTGCCAGTCTGGCCTTAATAAGTAACTAATTGAGCTATTCTTATTATTATTTAATAAAAAAAATTATAAATTGATTTGACTTGATTATTCAATATTAAAAAAAAAATTGTATTTAAAGCAAAATATAGTATTTCTTAAATAAACACAAAACCTACAGATACATAATACTGTTTAAATAACAAAAGACTTACATTCACACCCTGACCCTGCAATAATTAATTTATCTGATGGTGTGTTATCTCTGACATATTTAACAATTTCAATTCTTTCCTCATTGGTCAAATATGTATATTCACCATTAGACCCTTGAACAACCAAACCTGAAATTTAATAAAAATAGAAATAAACGAACTAAAATCAAAATAAAATAAATAAATATCAGTAACCTCTTTATTTTTATATATGAATGTTGAATGATTAATCAACAATAAATAATAGACAACTAATTCACATAAACAGTTTCTAAGTGGCTTTATTCTTGCAGAACCCAGTTTTGCAGTGTACTCATATAATAAAATCTTTTATTTGTATTATGTTGTCAAGTTAATAACATGAATATTTCAAACTTCTTTAATTAGTTAAATAGATTTTGAATTTGATCAATTGTACTTTGTATTAATCTCAGTCATGAATTAATTTTGGATACCTTTGACTTCTAATAAAAAAAGATATTTAGTAATAATAATAAAAAAGTATTACACGACTTGTTTAATCTATATTAGAAAATAATGAGCTTAATAATGAGAGGAAAAAAGATAATAAATTTCACTATTATAGAAAAATATTTTTTGAATAATTTATCAACATCAACAATTCTTTGTAACAATATTCAATAACAACTATTTAAATTTACTTTTCTCACTACAATGCTTCACTAAATCTTTCTATATTAACTATTTCTTTATGAATTTTCCTAAACTCCTGTTAAATGCTTAAAAATTTATTCAAGAATTTCTGGTATCAAAATTTTTTTTCCTAGAGACAATATATCTATGGAAATAACTAGAAAGAAAATGACAAAATGAATGGAGCCAATAATCATAATAATGAATATTTTACAGAGTTCAGATTGTTTTGAAGAAATGTGATTTATATAATCAGAAAGATTTGTCATCACTTAATCGAATCTGGAATGTGGAAAAAGTAACAAAATAAGTTAAAGCGTAAAAGTGAGAAGAATGGGGGGGGGGTACTTTTTTCTTTACATTTTTATGATGAGAATGAGAAATAAAATAAATATTAGAAGTAATATTTTTTTAAAAAAATAAAAATCATTAAGATTTTCTACTAGAAGAAAAAAAATAAATGTTTTACAGTAATATAAAAAAAGTTTCAGAATAAAGGAAATGTTTATCTTGGCTAACAAGATTTCCTGACATAGTGTTTTATACACAGAAACTTTTTTTTTGCAATAAGTCATTTATATCACTTCAAATGCCTTTCTAGTCTTTATAAAAATTATTTGATTCTCCATAACTTTCATAAAGTAAAAGCTCATTAAATTTTAAGATGTATTTCTAAAATTGAGTTACAAAAACAAACTGTTGTTAAAAGGGAGACAAGAAATCTGCTGCTGATAAAGATCACATGTTGCCTAGTAATTCTATTTGCTTCTGTGCAAGGAACTATATATTTACTTTCTATAATTTTTTCACAATCCACTTTTTTTTTAAATTTAAATTTACAAAAATTGTGAAAAAAATTAACAAAAATCAAAAATAAAATAAAATTACACATATAATAATTGCTCAATTTCAATATCATTCTTTTTTACTCAGTAATACACATTCATAATTATGTATGATTTATTATATATATGAAACAGAAGAGCATTACAGAGAGATTTGAAAACACTCAGCGAATCATGGTGAGATCTATATTAGGAGTAGCAAGAAGAGATTGAAATTGAAATACATGGTTGAGAGAACAAATAGGGTGTTAATGATATCATTGAAATAATTAACAGACTAAAGTGGAGTTAGGCTGGTAATATTGCTAGAAGAGATGATAATAGATGGGTAGTTGAAATCTTAATATGGATTCCAAGATATAATAAAGATCTAGAAAAAGATCACATGTGAGATGGATGGATGAAATAAAAAAAAAGATGCTGGGATGAAGAGACGCCAGACCTTGGAGAAATTGGATTGAACTTGGAGAGACCTTCAATCTGCAGTGGATCAATAATGGTTGAAAATCATGGAGATGTCCCCATGACTTCACTCACATTAGTAAAAAATTACGCAATTTTTTAAAACAATTAAATACAATAAAGCAAAAATCCATAGCCAACCAACAAACTTAACAAATTTATATATATAAGGATAAAGATAAAAGAAAGAATAATGGATTACTGGTAACTTATGCACAATAGAGCTATCTTTAATTTAAATATCCTGAATTATTTGTTTTAGAACTTTAAAATTTATCGTGCTTGTTGACTGCAAATTTTTTAATCATTATTGAAATGTTTGGATTATACTATAATAATTATTGCCAATGCTCATTTTTGTATGTAATTCCTTTAACATATTTCCCAAGTTTAGGCAAATGATCAAACTCTCAGCCATTGCTTTTCTAAAATATTTTTAAAAATAGCAGCACTGTGTGTAATAAATCAACAATCAGTCCACTACAATATTTTAAATAATCTTTCAAATATATTTTTATTAGCCTTATATATATATATAAAGTTGAATGTTTATTTATTTGTTATCTAATAACTCCACAAATACTGTCACAATCTTCTTAGTATACACTTTTTTTCCCCCAGTGATCAAAAATATTATTTTAGATGATGAAAAATTTTCTAGAGGTCACTGCTAACAACTGTGACTTTGCTCACAGTAGGAATAAATTTCCCAATTTTTTCAAACAATTGCCATTGAGCAAAAATCTATGGACTATGTAATTCTTCAAAACAAAACAAAAAAAAAAAAGAGAGAGAAAAAAATCATAAAAAATTCATTAAGATTGTTGCAATATTTGTAGTTATTAAGTAATAAACAATCAAACTAACAAACTTCCATATTTATATATATAATAGATTATGCAGGTATATCTATTACAATAGCTATTAAATACATAATATTTTTGAAGTAATAATCTTTATGTGCATTTACCATAATAATCCTTTATAAGTTGGACTTTCTAGAAATTATTTATTTTATTTGCAAGTTTATTAAAAAGAGGTTTCTAAAAAATTACAATTTGTAAAGAATTTTTATAATATGGATAAAATTGTTACTTTAGAAATATTATTCTATACAACAAACTGAAAAAAAATAATAAAAAGAATGATATTGTTATGATCAACATACTTGCAATAAAAACAGGCAAAACTCACTATACGTATGCCACCCACAGCAAGCTAGAGTAATCAATGGATGCCAGAAAGCTTGTGCATAAAATCCCCATCTAGTGCCTACTCATCCAATATCTCCAGACTAGTTTCTGGCATCCATTGATTACTCTAGCTTGCTGTGTGTGGCATACGTATAGTGAGTTTTGCCTGTTTTAACAAGAGTTATACACAAGCATAAGAGGTGGTGGTCATGTGATGTTTATTGACTTGCAATAAAACATAGCTCATGAAGTGACTAGGTTGGATTATGTCATCTTATAAACTACAGACATAATCCATATAATAAAATGAAAGAAAACAATTTATGAGTTTTTAAAATAGAAGTATGGAGAAATAAAATATAAATTTAGATAGACAATTCTTAGAAATATTGATATGAAAAAAAAAGTAAAAAAAACTTAAATTGCACAAATAATAAAATATTATAAAAGGAAAAAATATTACCTAATCCCAAAGGATGGGTAATTGAATATTGCCCAAATACTTCCACAAACTATGTAATCTATAATTACTTCTTAAAAATAAATTGTTATGCTGGTTTGAGTTAGGATCAAGAACTAGAATAGAATAAAGAATAAAACATGAATTGGTATAATAAGCAATATTCCAATCATTGCCCATCTGACTATTTAAAAATTACTTTCCATAACATTTGTTTAGCATGCTTCACAATCTAATGTCAAAATTAGAATATGTAATGATAGTTCAAATTAAAAGAAAATTTGAATCTGAATAGACATCTATTTTCAAAACTTATAAATTTCAACTTTTTTTTTCATTACAATTTCAATAACTATCAATAAAATTTAAGCAAGTGAATCATATAATTAACATCCCCTTTCAGTTAATGGTTCAGATAGAATTAAGCAGCATAATGTACACCAAATTAAATAATACACAATCAGTTTCTGGCTTATTGTCTTTCTTCAGAAATGAATGGCTATAAAAAAATAATTGAGAGTAGCATAATCCAGTGATTTTATATGATATTTTATAAACAAACCTTTAAAGCTAGTCCACCAACAGAATAAGGTATAAAAAAGTTCATGAAACAGCATCTTTTACAATGGTATCTCTATTTACACTGCTAACACTCAGATATTTCTTGTTATATCATGGCAGTTTTGTAAACTATATAGAAAGATGGCAAAATTTTTCAGAATTTTATATAATTTTATTATGATTACCATGTCTCAACTTACATTTATGCTAGAATCTACTTTATCTGTCATGACAAATAAATACCTTTTAGAAAATTTTGTAAAATAAGATATTATTATATAACTTATTTCTCAATAAAATACAAATAAATTCAATTGATTAGAAATAATTATAGAATAAACTATTCGTAATATATGAACTGAAGCACTTAATTATTCATTACAAATCTCATTGTAAAATAAGATATTAGCTACATAACAACATTTGCAGCACTGAAATATAAGATAATACATAATACCATCTTAATATTTTACTTTATAAAGAGCTTCCTAGAGGATATTTCTATGCTTTGTCTGTCATTCTAGATATATTGGATTACAGCACAAGGTGGACTGAGACATGACAGTCATAATAAAAATATTTCAAATTGAAGGTTTTGTCTTCTTTCTGTGATTTTACATTAATATAAGTACAAAATCATGTTTGATAAATTAATTTGTGTGAATATATATATATGTACAAATTTATCCAATCAACTTTCAGTTTTTATCAGCACTTTTTTTTAAGATCTATTATATCATAACTATCCCCAATACAAAAATTGTCAGACCACTATTTCATTATATGTTTATTTCAAGAAAAACCTCCTTCCATCAGGGAATCTGAAAATATACTTACTGCTTCATCTACTCAATCCTCTACTTTTCAAAATATTTGTCAATTTATATATTTATTTTTCTCTTAATTTTTATTTATTAGTTAACAAGTTCCCCTTTAAAGTGAAAAAATATTTAATTTTTTTTAAAAAAAAAAAAATGCACTCATAATGTGCCGTGTAGAACTATGATGTAAAATGTCTTATAGGCCTTATCACATTAATGTAGCATCATTTAATGTGAAACAGAAATTAGTAAGATTTTGAACTACTGTCTGGTAATGCATTGCATATACATGATTGCAATAAATGGTTCTAAAGTAGAACATATAGTGTATTACTGCTGTAATACAAAAATTAAAAAAAAAAGTGCAATTTATTGTATATCCATAAAATTTCTGCTATTATTTTCTAAAAAGTTTTATTAATGCTAGCAAAGACTGGGAATATATGGTAGTTTTGTATCAAACAGATGTGTGAGAATCATATGATAAAAAATTTATTGGGTTTGGCAAAGATATGTTATTAGCCTCATTCTTTTCCTACAAATAATAACTCTTAATAATTTTAGTGAAATTACCACTAAGCATATCACTTGCACAGATCATCATCAATGAAGGCATTTAAGAAAATCATAATGCATCCTTAATATACAGTTGATAGCCCAATGATAAGTAATAAAATAAAGAAGCGGCCTCAAGACAAATATCCATATGGTTTTTTGGGAATTGAAATTCATAGGAATACTATGAAGATATATGAGAATCATGCAAAATTTATGGCAATAGTGCAAAAATAGTATTGGATATTTAAAAATGTATAAATCATCACTATAAGTAATAAAATTCAGTGAGCAGATGAATTATCATACATGAGGCCAACTTTTTTTTCAGTTCCCAGAAAATTTGTATAGTATAAAAACTATCTTAATCATAGATAATTTTGCAGAGAAGTAGTTTTAAATGATAGCTACCACTCTTTCTTATTGCACTTAAGATTTATTAAGCTCCAGAAGGCTTATTCACTGAATAACTCTTAAACGTAAAGTGGATTGCTCCATAACAAACCTTTAATATTAGATCTTACAGTAATTGGACTATGGAAGGAAATTGCTAGCAAATTGCACTATGAGCGAAAATTATCAGTAGCATATGATACTAATGCCGAATTTTGAAATTTAATTTCTGGGTCCAATGCTTTGTGATTTTTGGAAAAACACATAAGCATACACATCCAATGTTGATTTGTAAGTTTTTGTGAGTTTTGGCATGGCAGTTTCTCTATAAGTAAGTACAAATATGAATGTATATATCATATCGATTTTAATTAAGATGAATTAGAACATAGGAAATTTTTTTTTTTTTGTAATGCAAATAATCATAGAAATCTTGTTGACTGACTTTTAGTGTCCATTGATTGATTTTACTACTCTTGTGAATTCATTTTGAGATAAATTAAAGTAAATATTGGTTTAATCTTGTGTGGCTTAATGCAAACTTTATATGTCCATGGATCATGGCTTCCTTTGTCATTTCAAATGCTTGAACTTCTTATGAATTCCTGAACAATAAACCATTGGATTCATTTATTATTACTTCTGAAATCATATAATACATCCACTAAATCTAAACTCTTAGCTAATAAATACCAGAAATATTACTAATTCTTGTTGTATATACTGTATATTGAAAAGCATATAACAATTTCATCAATTTTAGAACATAGCTTTTTGCAGTTAACAAAATATCGGTCTCAAGAGTTAAAGGTTCCTGATTAAGATTAGCTTATTACTTCTGACGTTCAAACGTCATATGACATCCCGAACAATGAAAAAAATAGTATATTTACGATGAATTGTTGATTGTAAAAACAATAATAAAGATGTAGATACTTATAATAGAACATGTATATTTTAAATGCGAGAAAGCTAAATAGAGTAACACATATTTTCTAATTTGCGATTTAAGCATAAATACATCAAATGTACTTTTGTTTTTCCTATAGCAGTCTAACCTTTAAAAGGAATATTGTTCCATTTATCGAGATTTTCTTTAAGTTTCTTATAATCAATATTTTCATTATTGTCAAACGGTGTAACAATAGGTGGATAAATGCCACTAATATCTAGCAGACATTGTTGTGCATTTGCTAATGAACGATTACTTGTAAGTAAGCGACTTTGTAAACATCGAGAATATTTGCAAATTATCTTAAACATTTTGAAATATTACTTTAAAAGGGTGCACCTTGCCACGAAAGCAATACTACGTTTTAATATAAAGAATAAGCGCTGTTTAAAGAAGTAGAGTTTCTCCTTTTTTCAATTTTTTTTTTTTCAACATACTTTATAAATGTTATTTTTACAATTATTTACAATCTAATTAATGTTTTACTAAAAATAATATTATCCAATGACTATAAAGAAGACATGTGAGCACGGACTAATGTATGATCTGCAGGGCAAATATCTGAAGTAAGTTATGGAAAGCAACTATTTCACATTTTTATGTATTCAATTGGTAGGTTGTATTGTTTTATTTGTTTCATTTACTGAAATTTAAATAATTATAAACTAGACATGAATATAGTACTCGCTTTATAATGTAGATTTAATATCTCAAAGTGATGTTTAAGTATAAATGATCGATTGAAATGCTGTTTGTATACTATTTATGGGTTTAAATTATTTATTTATTTTTTTTATTAAGTTCCGGAGGCGTTACTTATGCATAATTGTTACAATTGTTAAGGAGCTTATCAATTTTTCTAAAATCCATGTTTTAAAAACGTGCTATAATATTGAGTTGTTTTTTTTTTTTTAAATATATATGTAATAAAATGCTGAATATAAATTGATTTCAATTTAACATTAAAAATTGTAATATATATAGTTTTAATTGCTCAAGTGGATGAATGTATATGACTAGTTTTTATTATACCATATGTTTGTTTTTCTATTTGGAAAATTTTTCCTCATCCGTACATTTTCTGACTAATTTGCTTATAAATACTGTATTATAGAAAAATGTGAAACTTTTTTTTTATTATTAAAAAATTTGTTTTTATTAGTTTAAAGTATTTATTTGCTTGTTGTTTACTATACAGGAATTTGATTCGCAGTTGGAGGTGAATATTGTAAGTGTGCGCGTGTGTCTATATTTAAGATTAAATAGAAGAATTATCTGACAATTTGATAATTGATAACTATTTAAAATGCCTTATATTAACTGACATGATAACCAAATTTATATAATAACGTTGAAAAAATATTGGTATAAAATTTTGAAACAAAATATGGACTAGAGTTAAATTTAAAAATGAAAAAAAAAATAGTGCTGAAATGCCTTCAGAATAAAAAAAAACCGATAACAATTGTTATTTTTTTTACCTTGACACTAAATCTTTTAAAAAAAAAACCCAGTACTAAATATTGCCAGATTATGATGATTGAAGGCAAATTTCTTGATACTATATCGTGTTAAAAACATCTTAAATTTTTATAATTACAATATTAAACTGCGAATCACCATACGAAATGAAGATCGCATGGCAAAATAGTTCATATCTTGGGAATTTGAATCAATTCTATATTTTTTTTCCCCCAGATCACAATCATGCTTAAATTTTTTCCTTTTTTTTTTTTAGGTAGTTGGTCTTTAATTAATCATTTAATTTTTAATCATCAATGTGTATGCAGATATTACTTAGTGGATAAAAGTTTCAGATTAATCTGGCTTCATCAGATAAGTGTAGGTACAATGATTGTAAAATCAAAAATGCAATTGTAATATGATGAAGACTCTATGGGTTATCTATAATTATCAAATATTGTAATGTGTTTGCAATCTATTAATAAAGGAAATAGAGTGTCAAGTAATGATTTTTTTTTTCATATGTCATAGCATCTGCCGAGACGCGAACCCACAACCGTCTGCAACCAACTACTTGCTTGCATGGCGGCTGCGATACCTCTCGGCTAACAATGCAAGCCAAAGTTGGAGAGATGTTGAAGATTTCAAATTTAATATGGATTTAAAAATCTCAAAACAATATGCCAAAAATAATTTTATTTTCAGATAAAAAGAATTTAAATTTGATTCTTTATCTGCAAGTTTTTAAATAAAATAACCGATTCTATATCTGCAAGTTTTTAAATAAAATAACTGAATATATATATATATATTAATGAAACAATGTTATTTCTATTGTCTTCCTTCATGCACTAACAGCCAATATTATTGCAATTCTTGTTTATTATTTATTAATATGATCACCCAGTGATGAATTGTAGAAAATACACTCATCATGGAGAAAGCCTGACCCAGATAATTGGAATTAATGATTGGAATTTTTCATGATCCTGTAAAGTTTAACAACAACATTGTGTTTGCATATCCTAAGATCATTTGCTTGTAAATCTGTTAATTTAGCTAAACTAAAACAGACCTAAACCCCTTTAAGAAGTAGCAAAAGAAGATATTACTCATCATACTTGCTATTTTCTGGTTGGTGAAGGTTCAGGTTCTACTTTTCTTAAATTCAAATCTAGATTTTTGATGGTGGTAGGCATGTGATTCATTTTCTTCCTAGCCATTTCTTGACATAATTGTCACTGCAAAGTCAACTAATACCTATGAGAGGATATTTGAATCACCAGAAGAGTTTGAAAATCCATCTAAATTTATAGATCCAGTAATCCAAGACTGGTCAAAAGTAACACTTTTTTTTTTTTAACTTTATTAGTAACAAAATATTTACAAGAATTAGTATATTTACATTAAGAGCTTTTTACATTTTTTTTTTAATTTTTAATTTCTTAGGATGTTTTTAGAATATAATGATTTAAAACAAGATTATTACTATGATGGCATTAATGAGCAACTAAGGAATACATTGCTTTGCCATATTTTTCTTGTGACATTACTAGGTATATATTTCTGAGCATAAAGATAAATGTTATACCATTCTTTGTTATTTTTTTTAAGTACATTGTATTTTTTGTTATCAAATATTACAGCACAACGGGCAAGCCATATTGTTCTTAGAGTGTGAACGGTTACAAGGGCATTGAATGGTTTTAATTTCTTTATATTATTTATTAGGATATTTTTTAAATTAATTGTGTCTTTGTGGAATACAAAGCAGCGTAAGGTTGAAAAGAATGGACATGTCTCAAAGATATGTGATGAATTTTCCGGGAACAAATTGCATAGTATACAAGTAGGATCAATGTTTAGTTTAAATCGATTTATGAGAAATAACTTTGTTGGTATTACATCAAGTAGCAGATTATACAGGAATTTTAACCATGAGTGAGGCACATACAAATTTTGAAATTTAGTCAGTGTTCTTGCAGTAGATAGTGTTGACCAAAGTTGTCTATCGGGATAATTAATTTTTTTTAGATCTTTGTATGACAAACCAATTAGAGTATTAATGTTATAATTGTCCAGTAAATCAGCATGCTCAATGGCATGATCAGTGAAAAAGTGGCGATTCGCATATGGAGTAATAGCAAGGAGAAGTAGAGGTGGAGGAGTTGTCCTTAAAAAGGGATTAGTAGTGGTAACGATGTACATCTTAGCTCTAATGTAGGAGGTGAATGATTGAGGAGCTATTAGGTTAAGCCCACCCTTGCAAATTGGAAAACAGGTATTTTCTATTGATAGAAGATGTGATGTTGATCCCCATATATATTTTTTTGCTATACTCATGAAATATTTAATAGTTTTTTTTTGAAGATGCATCCAAGGGCTGTAATAGGCAAGAATACCTCCTAGAATGGCATTGATGATACGAACTTTCATTATAGGGTACAGTAATCTTGAGTTGAAGCACTTTATTTTTTTATTAAATTTGTCTATGACAAGAAGATTTAAGTGATGACTTAGTTGTGTTTTTGAGAGATTAATAGGTATGCCAAGAAATGAAGAAAATGAACCTGTAAAGTGTGAGGGAAGACTGCGACCGGTAGCAATTTGCCATAAGGATGATTTGTTTATTTGTATTGTGGATCCTGTTATAGTTTCAAATTTCTTAAGTTTATGAAGTAGCATAGGTATATTTTGCAGGTCCCTGAATATTATCAAAACGTCATCAACATATGAAATGATCTTAACAGTTGTGCCTAGGTGTGGAAGAAAAATACCATCTATGCATTGCTCTATGTCCTTAATCAAGGGGTCTATGTATATCGCAAAAAGTAATGATGCAAGTGGGGAGCCTTGTGGGATACCTCTACTTGGCTTAAAGGGTTGAGAGAGTCTCATGTAATTTTTTAGTCTAATCATTCTATTGTTAAGATAGTTTTTAATAGCTGTAACAAGGTGTGTATGATTTGCAAGCATTTGATTAAGTACAGAGAATAAGAAGTTCCAATTTACAATGTCAAAGGCAGACTTAAAGTCTACCTGGCATGCCACATAGTTTGTTAGTTTGTTTTGTTTAATATAAAGTATTGCTTCTTGTGCTAATAATATTGCTTGAGATGCTTTTTGCCCTTTGACTGCAAAGTGTGAAGGGGAAATTTTAGGTAAAGCATAGATATTTAACTGTTTAAGTATAATTCTAGCAAACATTTTCTGATCAATGTCTTCTAAGGTAATGAGACGCAAATCATTTACTGTTGGATGTGGATTTTTAGAGTTTTTTCTTATACAGAATACTATATTTGTTGATAAGTTAGGGATGTGATATTCCTTCGAACAAAGTTGATTGTAGTATTTCTGTAGGAATGGAGATATAATGTATTCCATTTGCTTATATATGTTAGCTGGAATGAGGTCATTTGCTAGCGAGATATGTTGTTTTAAATACACTATTTCATCAAAAACTTGTTGTTTAGATATGTAGTAATTTTGTGTACAGTTTGTCTCATTTGTAAATAACTGTGAAGAGCTATGAGATTTTTTAAGGGAAATATTCAAGTGGTGCAGAAGTGCCTCATCAACATAAGTACCAGAGAGGAGAGAATTATCTTTTGATAGAATGGAAATGCCACAAGCATATGGGATTGGAAATTTTGCATAATTTATTGTGGTTTTTGTTAGTGCTGATAGATTTGGTAAAATTTTTCTCAGCCTAAAAACCATGTTGTTCTGGTTATATAACTGAGTTAAATGTTTGTTTTCACATTGGAGCTTATAGATAAGATCTTTTGCCTCATCAAACCTTGTTATAGCTTTAAGGGTTGAATTTATGTCTTCAATACGTTGTTTTATAAGGTTATTAGAGTTATAGTGCGATAGGCGATCTGAACAGCACATGTTTAGTATTTTTTTGAGTTGAGACCATTTTTCAATTGGAGAGAGATTTTTCATCTGATGTAGGTGGTTGCTTACTATTAATATATTACAGAAATCATCTATGGTAAGTTTGAATTGTCTAGGGAGTTGTTTCTTATATGAGAATTTATATATAGTTTGTCTGTTATGTGGGCATTTTTGCATGAGTGTTACACAGATGTGGTCAGAAAATGAGACTGCAGTTAGATGAATTGAGGCTTTTAGGTTTATAGAAGAACTAAAAAATAGATCTATGAGAGAGGATCCTTGTGCACCCATGAATGTAACAGCATTTGTTGGATATAGGTGTGCTAATGGCAGCAGGGCAACTTGTGAAAGTTTGGCTTTCAAGGAGAGTGGCAAACCATTGTAGCTGCAGTTAAAGTCACCGCACATGATAACTGTACCGGGCTTATGTAGTATTTTGTTATGCACAACCAGTAGGGTATCAACAACATCCTTTGCCTTTTGACATGAATATATTCCTATAATATAGTAAAGCTGTGAATGGAACAAAAAAGAGATAATTATTGAATTAACTGATAAAAGTATTATTTTAAGTTTTGTCACTGGAAATTGATTGTTTATTAGAATTGCAACACCTTGAGCTGGTCTGATGTTTGGCTTGTATGTAAAAATGTATTTGCTATGCAGAGTGTTAATTATGGTTGGATTGGTTACTCTGCTAATTTTTATTTCTGTTATGATAAAAATGTCAGCATTATGATTATTTAAGAATTGAATCAGTTGTGAGAGTCTGTTATATGAGTTAATACCTCATATATTTATTGTGGCTATTTTAATGTTAGACATGAACATTGTAACACTTGTAAAGCTGATTATAATGATTAAAGTAGTACAATTGCAAATTAAAAAATCATCTCCAGAACTCAATCTTCTCAAGAAGATATTGTTTGATTCAAGTTTATCTTCTCTCAAGATTGCTTTAGTCATCATTTAAGAAATATAGCCAAAAACTATAGTAACCAGTTTACTTTTCTATAGTTTACATTGATTATTTACTCTTACAATGGATGGCCTTGGAAATTATGAACTGCTACATCTAGTGCATGTTTATTATTACTGTGATAGAGTAAATTTTTAAAGTTTATTTCAATTTGTTTAAATATTTCAAACCAATTACCTTTTTACTTTGCTTACACTGACTAACAATTTCACTAACTAGGCATATATTGACTAGATAATTATTTATAATCACTAGTAATATTGTTTCTCATTCATTGGGAATAAAATGTAGATCAAATAATTTTTAAAGATGCAATTGTAGGGGATATTCAGATGATTTATAAAAAAAATGACGACTATGATTTTAATTAATTTTTTGCTAGTGTTTTTTACTATTGTATGGCCATTTACTTAGCATTCTTGGAGGTAATTATTGAACAGCTGCAGATTTATGTGCGGAAAAGTAATATTTTATAAACAGTGAAAGTAACCATGATACATGGATTTATTCAAAATTATTGACAATGAACCAAATCTAGCATATTATCTTGATTTAATGTTAAAATATAGAATTAATTTTAAACAACATATTTTTTATTCTAAAGGAAATTACATCATATTTATATGCATAAATTAGTATATTTAGCATATGCATGGTTTGAAATAAAGCTAAAACTTTGTTTTGACTAAAGGATTAATTACATGATGGAAATATATATTGAAAGAAAACTAAAAAAAACAAAACAGAAGTACTAATGATGATAATATTGTCACTTTGTTTTATAATGCTATAATAATAATTAACTAAATGCAAAAGAAAATTTTGTATTTAAGATAAAATTGCAGAGCTTGGAAAAACATACTGATTTAGCTTTCCATAAATGTTTATTGCTTTGTTAAAAAAAGTTTAGTATGATTTAGTATAGTGGTAAAGTAGAAGACTACAGCTCAATACTTATAGATACATCAATGCTTGAACTTATGAATTGCTGAACAATAAATCAGTTGACTCTTTAGCAGTAAGTCATTTATTTATTTATATGTTGTTTAACTATAAACTATCCATTTAACATTGGAGCCATCAAAAAATTGATCAGTCAAATTTTCTTGCTGTGTGATATGATAATCTATTAATCTTCCTCAATTTTAACACTAGTATTAGAAGTTAAGAGAATACTAAAGCTACAGTAGTGATATTGCATAAATAAATCTCTTTTGCGTTAATATCTTTTTTAAAATATTGTTTTCCCCAGTTATGTATATCATAATCATTTTCATCCATTATCAATCCACTGCAGAATGTCTCTCCAAATTTAATCTAATTTTTTTTTTCTCCACAACACATCAAAGAACTTTTTTATTTCATCCAGCCATCTCATATTATCTTTTACTAGATCTTTTACAATCTCTTGGGATTCAATTTAAAATTTCAACTGTCCATCTATTATTTTCTTCTAACAATATGTCCAACCAATCTTCATTTTAGTCTCTTAATTCTTTCAATAATCTAAGTGATATCTGTTTGTTCTCTCACTCATATTTCATTAGTGATCTCTTATTATTATTCCTAACATATATTTCTCGTCATACAGTGTTGAGTAGTTGCTTTTCTGTTAAATATCCAAATTTCAAATCAATAAGATGTGATAAAATACAACTATTAAAAATCTTCCTTTATAAATACGTAGACTTTTTTTTTTTTTAATATTTATTTCTATCAAAAACACTTCATCTGTTAATTCAATGATTAATTTCATCGATTATGTTATCTGTCTTATTAATATGACCAAAGTATTTATAGTTGTTAACTTCTTCTAATTCATGATTATCAATCTTTTTTTTTTTCCTGAGAAATTCCATTAAACACTACTTTAATCTTTTTAACATTTATCCTTAGTCCTACTTTCTTATTTTTATCTGATAACTCTTACATCATTTCCTAAAGTTCTGAAACATTATTTGCAAAAAAACAACTACATCATCTGCAAAATACTGGATGACTTAAAACAATTTCCATTTACTTTTATTCCCTTAATTATCCATTTTAATTCACAAAATAATTTTTGTATAACTTTTGGAGATAAAGAATTATTCGGTCACACATCTTTCTCAGTGTTAATCTTTTTAATATTATCATATAATCTAATTATTTCTGTTACATTTTGATAAGTATGCTTTGATCATTGTACAAATACTTATAGTATCAAATGTCTTTTTATAATTTATAAATCTAAAGCATAATGGCAATTCTTATTTCTTGGATCTTTTTATAATTTCTGTCAATACTTTAATATCATCCAGTATTGAAAGTTCGCTGTTAGATGAATTGTAATTGTCTTGACAAAGATTTTGTATAAAACTAATATTAATATAAAACCAATAGACCTCTAATCTTATTACTTTTCTTAAATATCACTATTACTACTGGATATATTTAGTACATAACTACGAACAATTTTTCTATTTCTTTATCTGCTTAAGATATCAATAATAATTTCATCATTTCGTGTAGCTTTTCCTTTTTTATGGATTTGTGCGATTCACTTCATAATTTAAAATGCTGGCTAATTCAGATATAATAACTGTAGAGGATAGTTTGTTTTTTTGTTCTTTATTACTATATAATTCTTTATAGAACTCTTTCATACATTTTATGATATCCTCTTTTTTTAGTAATAGTTTCATCTTTTCTTCTTATTGCAGAAGTAACCTTTTTTCCATACCAAGATGTTGTTTTATACTTATAAGAGACTTATTTTCTTCTAAAACTTTTCTTGCTAATTCACAATTATATCTTCTTATCTTTTTATATCATTTTACAAAAGTATAAATGTTCAATTCTTCTTAATGGATTATTTATATTTTCATATTCCTTCACACATTGTTTTGTTTCAATAGAAAATTTACTGGTAAATTGCTTTTTTATACTAGCTATCTTTGTTGCAATTCTTAATAATGTATAGTTATCTTCTTTCTTATTAATTTCATTAAAATCTGAACATATTTTAAAAAACAATTTGTAAATTGCAGCTTTAATTCATCAGTGTTCTGAAGATTAGAACTTACGACTATTAGTATGACTTTCTTAATAGTCTTCATCTGCTTAACATATATCTTACATTTCACTAATCAGTAATCATATTTCCTATGTTGAAGAATCTTTTAAGAACATTACAATTTTGAAATGAAATATATATTTTCTATTAGTCAAAATATAATTCAATTTTACGGTATCTTCATTCAGATGATTCATTTTCTTTTAGCATTTTTCTAAAAAAAAAAAAAATTCATAATAGTTTTTCTATAAATTCCACAAACCTGTGTCTTCTCATTTCTGTCACCATAACCAAATTTATACGTAGCATTTTTATCTTTTAATCGTTTACCAATTCTGGCATTAAAATCTTCCATGACAATTTCAACATGCTATTCAGTCTGATCAAAAGCATTTGTATGTCCATATAAAAATCCTTTATTTCGTCATTACAATGATCACTTGTTGGAATATAGACTTGAATAATATGCATTTAGTATTTTCTATTAATTTATATAACTAATCTTGCCACTCTATCTGATATACTGTCCACATCCATAAGATTATCCTTCCATATCTATACACTATCACTTGAGCTTCCAATATTTGTGCCTTGGTAGTGAAGTATATATCCATTTTTAAAATCAATTCTTTCTTTGCAAAAGTCAACAATGTCCTATTTAATATTATAGTTCTTCTAATGTCTGCAATTTTTCTTCACTTGAAAATGATCTAAAGTTGTAGATACCTAAATAAAGTGTTATTGAATGACAGCTGTGTCCACAATCAGGATTCTTAACACTGTTGCCTTACCTTGCCTGGTGACTTTACAGCTCTTAGAAATAAGAACCATAATTTAGTTTTATCTATCATGATTGCAAATATCTATTAAAAAAAGAAGAGTTCATTCACCCACATTCATCCTGCCTTCAAGAAAACTCAACTGATATTTCAATTAAGAACTGTCAGGCAACTGAGAATAAAGACTAGTATTTCTTGATCTACAACTCGGAGGTAAAAAAAAAAAACACTCACCACACTGGTTGATATATGTTGGAGAGCAGCCCATCTATGTTTGTTTAATATGTATAATCACATGGTGATAACAGCTGCAATGACAAGAACATATGTAGACATTAGGAATTTCCCCTTCTTGGTTTCTGGAGACCTCATATATAGATAGAGAACTTTAAGGTATAGTGATTAGTGAATCTGCCTGTATTTAAGTAGCCACCCAATTATTGCTCAGTAAATGGGCATCTAGCTATATTTATCTAAAGTGTGAAACAAGGAAAATATAAAACCAAATTATCTTGCATTTGATAAGCCTTGTGAATATTGTCTTTCTATCACTGTTTCTTTATAATAATACACAGGAGCCCTTTTCCTGCAGTGGCAATTGTTTTACATTATTTTTTATGTTATACACACACATACATAAACATGCAAATTATCATTAATATATATATATTTTAACTATTTTCTTTCCATATATTATAAATGAACTTTTACATTCATTTTTCAGATCACAAGAAATTTAATCTATATATATTTTAATATATAGGTAGATAGATAATGGCATGTGAAAATTTGGATCAGAAATTACTCTTTGACAATTCAACTTCTGGAGCAATGATGATTCTTAGGGTCATGGCAGAATCAGTGATGCAAGCCCAAAATGTTGGAAATTCATCTAAAGACAACTCTATTTTAAAACCATCATATCCACATTCAATTCTATCACTAATCAATGAAAAATCAGATCCATCAATTCCAAATTTAACACCATCACCATTAATTAATGGAAATAAACCGTTGGGGTCAAATGCACATATCTTCCAGCAGGTTGTGCAATCAGTTAATGTTGAAACTTTAACTAAACTAAACAATACTGATGCTTCTTGTATTGGAACTGTAAATTCTGAACAAATATTTATCTTAAATCTATCTGATTTACATACTCCTTTTACTTTCGATAACATTGTTACAGAATCTCTGCCTAATATTCAACCAAATTTAAATATTTCCAAAGTAAGTTCTAACACATCCATTATAAATTTTAATTCTAATGAAATTATTCCTTTAAAATTATTACAAAATACTTCTATAGTAAATGCTAATTGTGATAAAAATACAACATTACTAAATAATATGCTGCCATTTAATTCATTTACTGTATCTACTTCTTCCATTGTGCCAGCTTCTGATACTAATGTTCTTTTAAGAACTCCTGATAGTAGTAATGTAAATAAAAGTTATGATGAAAGTTTACCCCAAAAGACTGATTTAATTTCTGCTTCATCAACAGAAAATTCTTTGCGACCTTATAAGTGTGATATGTGCAATGCAACTTTTACTCGATTAGGAAATTTCACAAGGCATAAAATGGTTCATACAATTCTTCTTACGGTAAGTTTTATTTTATTTAAAACATGATTGCTAAAAATATATACAAATAGAATAAATCTTTAAATATACATATAGTTTTTCTTTATAGTTATGTAAATACTTTTTAATGCTGCAAATCATTTTAAATGTGCCATTTATAGTATATGAAGTCAACATACCATTAATCACTTTTTCCAATTAAACCTAAATTTGTTATCTGTTCAGAGTCAAACTACAATTAATTAAAAATATGTAATCTAATTATTGTAATTATGCATTTGTCGATTACAATTTGATTCAGGCAATTGAAGTTTGCAGGCTGAACACATTTTTACAAATTTAATGGTTAAATTTATTTTATATGCTATAGAGGTTGCAGAATAAATTGTGTGTGTTTTGTTAACACTTAATCAGAAAAATTATGTGCTGCATGAATTTTCTTCAAAAAAATATTTATCTGTCATATTTCTCCATTTTATAATTAAGAATATAATTATTCTGTGAGGTGTTACAATATATTTTTATTCTATTCTAGAACTGTCTGTTATATACTTATCATCATAACTACATAATAGTGCATTTATAGCCATATTTTGTTGTATCTTCACCTTCATACTAGTTTCTGGCTATGATCTTTATCGAAAGGAAGATTGAACCTAATGCCCTTAAACCTCAAACTTGTAATAGATGCCTCTGGAATAAATTGAAGTTATAGCTACTAATAGCATATTATATATTGAAACGGAAATCTCCAATCCCTTTCCGTTTCACCATCAACCTAATGACCTACTCGTCTAAACTAATTTCGAACCTATTTTAAATGTAAAAATGTAATATATAAGTCGAGCGGGAAAACTTTGCTACAATGGCCACTTGAATGGCATCATCCATTTACATACGAAAACACGCTATAATTAGACAGGTTTGATACAATTATAGCGGAGAAATGCTCATAATTTATTATAAAATGTTTTATTAATTTTCAGTCAATTCTTAATTATATTCGCTATTATATTCGTATGTGGATGGATAAGTTAAACATTGGAATGATATATATATATTTAAGTTTAAATAAAGATACTGTAAAACATTTTCTTTAAATTATATTTAACGGTTTTCTGATTTAATGTTTTACATATATAATTGAAACTAAAGTATTTTCTTTAAATTTGCTTTTTTTTTTTAATAAACAAATAATATGTAAGAACAAATATGTTAAAAGTTATTTATTTCAGTAAAATAAAAATCATCCATTTGTAATTAAAAATGAGAATTTTGTGTAAACAAGATATCAATTAGTGACTGCACCCCGGGTAAAAAGTAAAATCTGTTTTCTGATTGATTTTTGTTTGCAACAAAAGACTTTTTCATTAAATCAGAATACCGTTCCTTCTGCTAAGTAATAACACCTGAAAAGGAATTTAATTAATGAAAATGAATCAAATTATATAGTTTATATATTTTGATACATTTTTTTAAGGAAATTAAATATAACACCTCGGAGACGTTATCTGTTGCAGAAATTGGATTATATTATTTTATTTAATTAAAAATCAATTGGTCCCGAGGCTTACGAAATTCCAGAAAGGTGTTAAAGTTTAGTAGAAGGATATAAATAGGCCTTATTTTAAGCGGGAAGGGGAATCCATCTTACTTTTGAAGAGAGTCAACAGGAGAAGTTTTATATTTGTTCAACCTTAACATGTCTGGCTAAAGTCAGGCAAAATTTTGCTGCTTTCCCGTGATGGAACGCCTAGTTCAATCCATCAAAATGCCGAAGCAACAACCACACCAAATAGAAGATGTCATAAGCCGCTAAAAGAACTTGCCTTCGTTCCAACACCATTTTAAATCGTCTCGCGACTGAATAAGAACATGCCAAAAGCCGCCAAAGAACTCACCTTCGTTCCAGCTCGAATATCTCCAGTTCAGCTATAGGAGAACTGTTTTAATATTATTTAAATCGCAGAGCTCTGTGTGAATTTCAACAACATCATTATTTCTTCAAAATCAGGTTAGATAACCATATTATTGTAATTTCTTTCTAAATTATTGTCCAAATAATATTGTAAATTCTCTAAAATGAAATACTTTTGCAAACTTCTTTATTAATTCAATATTGTAAACTCTGTCTAAATCGATTTGAAATCTATAAATGAAATATTTTTGCTAAATTTCTTTGTTAATTAATATTTTGCTATATAATTTAATCACTGCAGTTATATTTTGCTTTTCTTTTGCTTATTTTATTTATTATTAGTTATGCCTATGTTTCGAAATGGCGTGCATTTAATTAGTAAAATGTTTTTAAAGATATGAATTTAAAATCTCCGTATTATTATTTATATAGCGCTGTTTCGAAACCCAAATTCATATTTTGTCATTTTGTAAATTAATTAATAAATATAAAATGTGGCGTTTCAACCTTTATTTTGTTACTAAAGATTAAACTAGCCTGGAGTGCAATCATAAGTATATTTTTTTAGTTAAGTATTCGTAAGTCCCCTATTAAATATACTTTTCCCCCTTTTTAAAAGTTTAGTAGTTATAGATAACTAAAGAGATTGAACGGGATAAAGTAAAGTTTGTATAGATATTCCTGTCAGTAGCATATCGTATTTCTCATGCTACAGAAGAGTTGGCTCTTTTGATCAAGCTGATGAACTGGTGTTCATTTAATATATGATATTTAATTTATAATATCCTTCGGCTTGGCGGATGTGAAACTTATTTAGATTTCCTCGTTGTGCTGTTTTTTTTTATACATTTATAAGATGGAGCCACGGCGTTGCCAGCACATCTTCTCTTATGGGTAGTGCAGTAGCGAAGTCTGAGCTACGGGCCAGATTAGCACGTAAGTCCCCCGCCTCTGAACCAAATAAAGGTTCCCCATTAGCAGCATGACGACCGGTTATTGGGTAAACCGTTGTTTGTCACAAAAACCCTAAAACTATTCTTCCATCCGCAGAGCCACTGTATTATTATATTTTACTTGTGCCTAGCATATTAGTAAAATCGTTATAGCCAACTCTCCCTCCCTAATATGCAGTCTTCGGCGTTGATCCGAAGCATTCTTGAAAACCCGTTCGATCTAAAGCTATCTGGGACGCTTTAAAAGCCCATAGTTAAAATAAATTTATTATAATTAAGATTATTAAGCTTCACTCCAGACTTGGTTTGATTTTACGTAAAAGAGCCACTCGAACTGATTATCAAAGGACATAACAAATAAGTTAATGTAGTGATTAGTTGTATAGCAGGATATTTGGCTCCATTAAATCATAGCCACAAACCTATTTGCCAACATCAATTATTGTTCAAATAGTCTAGAGAATGTTACTTTATAAATGAAATGCCTGTGTGCATTTGCCAACAACAATTGTCAATAAATATATTTTAATTCATCATATATCAGTTTCTGTCTCATTATTGGATCAATCCAATTCACTAATTGCCCATAAGTATTCATTAGTAAAGCCCCTATTATTTAAATATGTTAGATTTTATCTGTGGAATGTCTAGTATTTACGTTGTTTGTATATATGTTTAAGTCCATGAGTCTTATTGTTTTCTCCGATTTGCTAGTGGGCCGGATGAAGAATTAAATCTCGTGTGCTACCATTGTTATGTTATCCATTGGGTGTTAGATCTGGTGCTTGGAGAGGGTTCGAATCCAGGCTGGTCCCTGACCTAAATCTCGGGCTTGACTGGGTTTGAAGTACATTTTGTGAGTTCCAGCTCGTGTTAGATGGATAAGCATGTTTTGACTGGCACATAGGTTTTTTTTTTTTTTCCGCGTTTGGACGCCCAAATCGTGGGGCTTGTAACTCATTTCCACTCCTGAAGAGATTATGGAGTATATATATAATTCTTTTGGTCAAAATTAATGATTTTGAGTCAAATTTTTTTTTGAATAATGTATATATGTAAGATTTTTTTTCCGCGTTTGGACGACCAAGTGAGGCTTCGATGTAAACACCTACATACTCTGAGTTATGGACTTTTGTGTGTATATAGCAAAAAAAATTTTATTAAATTTATTTTGTGTCTTTCCTGTTCACTAGTGACTGGCGCCCGAGGATGATTGATCAAGTTATAAGTCATCCTCTTATAAATTTGTCATTAGGGAGCAGAGAAAAGAAATTTAGATTAAAAGAAAAGGGGGGTCTCGTTGTTTTATCAAAGTATTTTTATGAATTGGAGTGGTTTAAAATGAGTAAGAAATAAAGATATATATATAAAAGTAACGTCAAATTAACCAAAAGTTAAAAGGTTTGAAATTGGTGCAGACGGGTCAAACGAATTAGGTCATAAAACTATTTAAGTATATATGTGTATATATAAAAAAAAAAAAAAACAGCTGGAAGAAGAGAGCAGGGGTGAGTTAAATTTTTATTAAGTCATCTTTAATATTAAAATATGTGTTATACTTTAGATATATAGATGAAAAAAAAATTTTTTTTTTAAATTTTTCGTATATTTTATTAAAGCTAGAAAAAAGAAGGGATTTTTTTTAAATAAAAAAAGAATTTCGTATATTTTATAAAATAAAAAGTAGGGACACGAATTTTTTTTTTAATTGATTATATGTTGGACGGGCATCAAAAAGGTGTAAGCTTATAGATATATTAGTGAGTTAGGCATAGAGTTGGGATGGAAGTGAGCGAGTCGTTCTTGAAGGGGGAGAGCAGCAAACAGCCGTATTAAAAGTATAGAAGTTTTAAAAATCAAATATTTATTAGGTGCGAAAAATAAATAAATAAATTTTGAAAGGATTATATAGTATACAGAATGAACAAAGAAACAGAAGCAATGAGCAGTGGGGAAGAGATAGAAGTAGGAATGGAGATGAAAGGTGGAGGTATCGTGTTGAGATCAGGAAGAGAGATTAATGAGTACAACAGCAGTACAGAAGAAATAGAAAGGGAAAATGGTATGAGCCAGGATAGAGATGAGTGTGCACAGAAAACTCTTGATATGCCAGAGAATTCAGTTACCGAAATATCTGAACAGATGCCGGTAGAGGAGATTAAGCAGGAAGGCCAGGATTTTAATTGGTTGCTGAGACAGCTTAGACAGGATGCAGAGAAAATGGATCAGAAAATGGAGGAAAGAGATCAGAAAATGTCACAAAGATTTGAAAACCTTAGCAGAGATATTAGACAAGAGACGGCAGACAGAGATAAAAGACTGGAAGAAATGTGCCAAGGTCTACAGGAATTGTCAACCAGCTGTCAGCAGAAGTCTGAAGAAATTCGGGGAGAAGTTAAAGAAATGTTACATAAAAACCAAGAAGAAAATAGAAAGGAATTTGTTGTGATTAAAGAAGAAGTGAAGGCTTTAGTTGAACAAGTAGAATGTCAAGAAAAGGGTTTGAAAGAAAGGGTATTTAAAGTAGGGGCAGAATTTAACAGCAAATTGCAAGAGTGTGAAGAAGCCCAAAGGGAGATCAGAGAGGAAGTATATGAAATAAAAGAAAACCTGCTACAAAGAAGTCAAATAGCCAACAAAGAAGAAAACGTTATCACAGCATGTATTCCAGAATTGAGAGATGTAGCAGAAATGAAAGAAGAGACAGAAAAGGAAAGTAAGGAAAGCAACTTTGCTAGTGATTACCAAGATAAAAGACTTGATAGACAGGAGGGAGTGCAAATTATTGGCCAGAGTGAAGATGATAATAAAAATAATTTTAGAGAGAGCGAAGCCAAAGTCGATCAGCAAAGTACCATAGTCAAAGAAAATGAATTTTTAAGCGAACATAAGTTCCAGATGGATGATGAAAATAGCACATTTTACCGGTATGAAGAACAACTTGGGTTGGAAAGGAACGAATCTCAAGTGATGGCGCAAAGTCAAAGCAAGGATTGCGGAAAAGCACTTACTAAAGAAAATACCACTGAAAAGGAAAATAATGTAAAATGTACACAAGCAATAATAAACAGGAGTAATATTAATAATATAAAGCATCTAGACACCCTGTGCCAAGAAACTCCTATAGAAAATACTAGTGAATTATCTGTAGCAGAACAGGAACCTAAGTTTGAAGAAAAGGATCTCGAGCTGCATAATGAGATACCCTATGAAGGCAGCGAATTCGCACGAAGTCTGGCAATGCACCCCGAACGACCTCTTTTCGGGGGGGGCAGAGGAAGATGAATGGATAACCGACGATGATGATGATCTGTTGGGATGTTGTTTCGACCCCGGCATGGAGTTACTTCTTAAACAACCCCCAGATCCTATTTAAATTGTTAGTTATTTTTGTGAGTTTTTTTTTGCGTGTGTGATTGATCTTTTTATATACTCTTTTATATATATATTATACACTCTATATTTGATCTATATTAACACTTTATATATTGTACACTTCATATTTTTATACAGATATATTAACACTTTTTATTTTATTATACACTTTATATTTTATTTATATACCTTAGATATATTCACACTTTATATGTTACCTTATACATATTATACACTTTATATTCTATCTACATACACTTTATATATTATCCGTGTTATACTTTATTTATATACCTTACATACATATTATACACTGTATATTTGACCTCTATATCCTTTATATATTACACGTGTTATATTTTATATATATAAAAACATATCTTTTATTTTTGACTAAGATGTATACTCGTTTGGGTATATATCTGTTTAAGTTTAAAATATTTACTAATAACCGATAATTTCATTATATGTGTTGATAATTGTTAGAAGCACTAAATGTATTATGATAGTGTAATCTACTATGATGTATTACCATAGGTTTAGCGTAGGATTAGGCCATGAGTTTATATTTTGAAAGAAACCATAATTTACCTCTGGGCGCCATGGACCCGGGAAAAAAAAATTTACTATGTAACGGTCAGAATCGTCTATCTCGCTAACACACTGCATAATTCAAACCCCAGACACTAAACTGAACATTCTAGGAGGGGTTGCCTTCTAGATATACTAAGTTCGAATCTAAAGTCCAAATTTCACAGCGCCACCTGCGTGATAACGCATCTGATGCTACAACTAGTATAACCTTTTACCGGTGCCTGGTGGTCAGGGAGAAACAAAAGACTCTATACTAAGATAAGTTTGGGTGGCTAATTAACGTCTATGGATTTACAAAAGAAATGCAGACAATATATATATATAGACCGAGACAGTGATAGGAATCAAATAAAATAAGAGATAAAATTTAGTTTTAAATAATTGCACACAGTTTATTTATATCAATATATAGATCAAACGCCACTGTCTGCTTATATGAGACAGGGACGCGTATTAAGTAATTGTTGGCATTTATATTTCAGTAATGACAAAAGGGTTTTAAAACAAAGTGATAGATTCTATTCCTCGGGCTAATAGCATTACGATAATGTGCTTGACAAGATAGGAACATGTGCGAGGTGCTTTGAGTAAATAGACAAGTTTAAAACAATATTGGAAATTAAATGTTCTAAAATATTTATTGATTTCGAGAATAGTAACGGACTAAAGCTTACTAAGCAAACGTGGGAATGGGATCAAAGCATTTATTTGAGAATAATAAGAGATTTGTATTGGGAGGTCAGTATTGCTGATAGTGAATTTATAAAGTTGGAGGGTGTGACTCGTTTAAGTCACGGATGCTTTGTAAAATAAATATAAAATGAAACAATATGAAGATCCGGAATAATTACGGAGGGCATCTCGCCGCTAACCCGTAGGAAAGTATTTTGACGAAACAGCCGAAACTTAGCGACTGTGTAACAATGGCATTTAATTCCCAGGGGTGCCATTTGTGAACACCCTCTGACTGGAAAACCGCAAGCATGGAGAGAAAGAACGGACTTTGCCGTGTAAAGAATCCTTGGAAAATAAAAACAAAGCGGTCTCAACAACCAATTCATGTACCAGCAATACGAGACTAGTGTATATAAAAACATACTAAATGGGTTTTACTTGTATTAAGAGAAATGCCCAATCAAATTCCCTGAAATTCATTTAAAAGGGTCCGCACATTCTTGATATCAATGATGAACTTTATAATTAAAATAGAACACGGTAATTAAAATAAGAAAATGCATGAAACGGAAATCTCCAATCCCTTTCCGTTTCACCATCAACCTAATGACCTACTCGTCTAAACTAATTTCGAACCTATTTTTAATGTAAAAATGTAATATATGTCGAGCGGGAAAACTTTGCTACAATGGCCGCTTGAATGGCATCATCCATTTACATACGAAAACACGCTATAATTAGACAGGTTTGATACAATTATAGCGGAGAAATGCTCATAATTTATTATAAAATGTTTTATTAATTTTCAGTCAATTCTTAATTATATTCGCTATTATATTCGTATGTGGATGGATAAGTTAAACATTGGAATGATATATATATATTTAAGTTTAAATAAAGATACTGTAAAACATTTTCTTTAAATTATATTTAACGGTTTTCTGATTTAATGTTTTACATATATAATTGAAACTAAAGTATTTTCTTTAAATTTGCTTTTTTTTTAATAAACAAATAATATTGTAAGAACAAATATGTTAAAAGTTATTTATTTCAGTAAAATAAAAACCATCCATTTGTAATTAAAAATGAGAATTTTGTGTAAACAAGATATCAATTAGTGACTGCACCCCGGGTAAAAAAAGTAAAATCTGTTTTCTGATTGATTTTTGTTTGCAACAAAAGACTTTTTCATTAAATCAGAATACCGTTCCTTCTGCTAAGTAATAACACCTGAAAAGGAATTTAATTAATGAAAATGAATCAAATTATATAGTTTATATATTTTGATACATTTTTTTAAGGAAATTAAATATAACACCTCGGAGACGTTATCAGTTGTTGTAGAAATTGAATTATATTATTTTGCTTTAATTAAAAGTCAATTGGTCCCGAGGCTTACGAAATTCCAGAAAGGTGTTAAAGTTTAGTAGAAGGATATAAATAGGCCTTATTTTAAGCGGGAAGGGAGAATCCATCTTACTTTTGAAGAGAGTCAACAGGAGAAGTTTTATATTTGTTCAACCTTAACATGTCTGGCTAAAGTCAGGCAAAATTTTGCTGCTTTCCCGTGATGGAACGCCTAGTTCAATCCATCAAAATGCCGAAGCAACAACCACACCAAATAAAAGATGTCATAAGCCGCTAAAAGAACTTGCCTTCGTTCCAACACCATTTTAAATCGTCTCGCGACTGAATAAGAACATGCCATAAGCCGCCAAAGAACTCACCTTCGTTCCAGCTCGAATATCTCCAGTTCAGCTATAGGAGAACTGTTTTAATATTATTTAAAATCGCAGAGCTCTGTGTGAATTTCAACAACATCATTATTTCTTCAAAATCAGGTTAGCTAACCATATTATTGTAATTTCTTTCTAAATTATTTTCCAAATAATATTGTAAATTCTCTAAAATGAAATACTTTTGCAAACTTCTTTATTAATTCAATATTGTAAACTCTGTCTAAATCGATTTGAAATCTATAAATGAAATATTTTTGCTAAATTTCTTTGTTAATTAATATTTTGCTATATAATTTAATCACTGCAGTTATATTTTGCTTTTCTTTTGCTTATTTTATTTATTATTAGTTATGCCTATGTTTCGAAACGGCGTGCATTTAATTAGTAAAATGTTTTTAAAGATATGAATTTAAAATCTCCGTATTATTATTTATATAGCGCTGTTTCGAAACCCAAATTCATATTTTGTCATTTTGTAAATTAATTAATAAATATAAAATGTGGCTTTTCAACCTTTATTTTGTTACTAAAGATTAAACTAGCCTGGAGTGCAATCATAAGTATATTTTTTTAGTTAAGTATTCGTAAGTCCCCTATTAAATATACTTTTCCCCCTTTTTAAAAGTTTAGTAGTTATAGATAACTAAAGAGATTGAACGGGATAAAGTAAAGTTTGTATAGATATTCCTGTCAGTAGCATATCGTATTTCTCATGCTACAGAAGAGTTGGCTCTTTTGATCAAGCTGATGAACTGGTGTTCATTTAATATATGATATTTAATTTATAATATCCTTCGGCTTGGCGGATGTGAAACTTATTTAGATTTCCTCGTTGTGCTGTTTTTTTTATACATATATAAGATGGAGCCACGGCGTTGCCAGCACATCTTCTCTTATGGGTAGTGCAGTAGCGAAGTCTGAGCTACGGGCCAGATTAGCACGTAAGTCCTCCGCCTCTGAACCAAATAAAGGTTCCCCATTAGCAGCATGACGACCGGTTATTGGGTAAACCGTTGTTTGTCACAAAAACCCTAAAACTATTCTTCCATCCGCAGAGCCACTTTATTATTATATTTTACTTGTGCCTAGCATATTAGTAAAATCGTTATAGCCAACTCTCCCTCCCTAATATGCAGTCTTCGGCGTTGATCCGAAGCATTCTTGAAAACCCGTTCGATCTAAAGCTATCTGGGACGCTTTAAAAGCCCATAGTTAAAATAAATTTATTATAATTAAGATTATTAAGCTTCACTCCAGACTTGGTTTGATTTTACGTAAAAGAGCCACTCGAACTGATTATCAAAGGACATAACAAATAAGTTAATGTAGTGATTAGTTGTATAGCAGGATATTTGGCTCCATTAAATCATAGCCACAAACCTATTTGCCAACATAAATTATTGTTCAAATAGTCTAGAGAATGTTACTTTATAAATGAAATGCCTGTGTGCATTTGCCAACAACAATTGTCAATAAATATATTTTAATTCATCATATATCAGTTTCTGTCTCATTATTGGATCAATCCAATTCACTAATTGCCCATAAGTATTCATTAGTAAAGCCCCTATTATTTAAATATGTTAGATTTTATCCGTGGAATGTCTAGTATTTACATTGTTTGTATATATGTTTAAGTCCATGAGTCTTATTGTTTTCTCCGATTTGCTAGTGGGCCGGATGAAGAATTAAATCTCGTGTGCTACCATTGTTATGTTATCCATTGGGTGTTAGATCTGGTGCTTGGAGAGTGGGTTCGAATCCAGGCTGGTCCCTGACCTAAATCTCGGGCTTGACTGGGTTTGAAGTACATTTTGTGAGTTCCAGCTCGTGTTAGATGGATAAGCATGTTTTGACTGGCACAATATAAGCAGAAATAGTTATATTTGTTTGATTAGTAATTGACTTCAGTTTTTCTTGTTTAGAATGCATCATGAAAATATAGAAAAAAGTTTACATTTCAGTGTTCTCTCACATTTTCAGAACTTGGAAATATATTAGAGAACTTATTTCATTTTTTTAATGTTTTTATTTTTTTCTTCCTTTTTATTTTTAAAAATCATTGGAGACCAGGAAAATATTTTTTTCTCCTACAATTCAGTATTTTTGTTTCCAAGTCCTGGATTAGCAATTTTACCGACTTAAGAATACTTCTTACCATCCCATCATTATAAACTTTTTATACATTTGAAGCACATGTATGCTTAAATATAGTTTTAATGTATAAACATTCTATATATTTATTCATGTATACGCTCTTTTTTTCCTTCACCAAAATCTATTGTTAAAAACTTCATTAGCTGATTTAGAAATATGTTTCTCTATTATAGTTGTTTATCTTTTAAACAAGTTTTCACTGTAGTAAAGTGGAAACTTTTTGGCTAGAAAAAAAAAATTAAGTGAATAAAAGATAAAATAAAAACGATATTTATTTCAATAAGATTTCTTAATTTACAAGTATTTATTTAAAAGGGTTTTTTTTCTTCTTATTTTGGCTTTGAAATATGAATACACTAATTATTTATTGCTGTTTTTTGTTTTAAATGTGTTTGAAGATAAATGAAAAATGTTATGTAAATTCTAATGTATGCATAATATTGTTCTGATGATGTAATTTACCAAATTTTAGAAAGGTGGATTAATGATATACTACTCGAATACAAATCTTTTCAAATATTTAATTTACATTTTTCATTCATACTTTCACCTTTTTTTATTAAACTTTGATATTAGTCAGTATTCATTAGAATATTACTTCTATTAAAATAGAATGCATTCCTCTTTTTAACATTAAATCTGCTACACTTTGATATGAATAGTTATGATGCTGCATGGTATTTTATAATACCATAAAATGTTAATAGAATTTTATTCTTGGTGTATGAAAATATTTTACCAATTATATACAGAAACCTTAAACAATAGATCAATGATCTGTTTTATGTAAGACTAGATCATATTAATTCTCTTTAACTTTGCTGAATGAAATAGCTAGGCCAATAATATTGAGATTATGATTTCCCAGAATGCATAATTTTAATTACTGAAAGCTCCTGATGAGAATGGCTTTCATCTGAAAGCTTTTTTAGAATTAGAAATATCTGTTTAAATCAGTTTACCAAATTCACTTCAGTATTTTGGCATTTTCTAATTTATAATAATAATTATACATGCTGTCAACTTTATATCTGGCAATTAGATGTTTGCATTATAAACATCATGTAATAAATCTAATTATAATTAGAGCATGTAAATCAGGTTACCCTGAATTAAACATTGACTTCACACTAGCTGAAGTTTCTTGTCAAAAGCAGTTGACCAGAAATGATTGTGAAATTATATTTACAGATTTTCTATACAATTGATTTCATTATTATTAGAGCATTGATTCATGGCACTTTTTGAATGAACAATGATGAACCATGTCTCTTTGATCAGCCTTTTCTTGTAATTTCTCTCATTTTCAAATTATTTTGGCCCTTTCAGGTCTCAAGGTATGCACTATTTCCAACATGTTTCAGAAATATTGAAAAGCATGCAAGTCCTATGTTTTGTATTTGTTATATACATATTTACACATTACTATCTCAGAATTTGATTTTAAAATGTTACATAATGTTGAGTATAATTTCATTCAGTGATTTATAAAAAATAAAATCTTATTTTGTATGTTCGTATTTAAATAAATATAAATTATTTAAATTAAAATTTGTAAATATTATTTATTTTATAATAAAATGATTTTTACTAATCATTTTTAGGAAGACTCCAGACATAAATGTGATACATGTGGACGCCATTTTCTTCGGAGATGTGACTTAAAAAGACATTTAAGTATTCATGAAGGAACAGAACCATTTCGATGCAGTATTTGTAATAAAGGTTATATTCGCAATAGTGATCTTGTTACTCATTTAAGGTTTCATAATAAAGAGAAACCATTCAAATGTGACCAGTGTAATAAGGGATTTTCCCAAAAAGGTAAAAATTATATTAGAAAAAATAATTTTTAAATTTACATATTATATCAATCTTCCTTCTAATTCAGTGTAAATTTTAAACCAATTGTTTTTAAATGTTAATATATCATCTTAACGTAATTCTAGATAATCAGAAATTGCATATTCTTTGAAGATTTCAAAATTTCCTATCGAGATGTAGGTTTATCTTAAATCAAAATAAAAACTTTTTGATCTTAATATTCTTGAGCAACTATAAATTTGATAAAAAAAAAAAAAAGGATTAAAAATCATGAGAGTTCATAATGAATCAGAGTAAAAACTGTCTTGCAACTATCGTAAATCTCTTCTGAATTTAGTAAATATTAAAAAGATTGAGTCATAATGAAACACATATTTAGAAATTATTTAAGAGTTTGTGTGCATTTTTAATTAAAATCTAGTATAAATGAAAATTTTTTTTATGGCATTTATTGTGTAGATAATTTTTTTCTTTTAGCATTAGCCAGATATGTATTCAAACATATAGCAAGTTTCATTCATTGATTTCAAGTACATAAAATTTGCTTGATCTCCCCACCCCATTAAAAGTATCAAAGAAAATATTGAGAAAAAAAAAAAAAACACCCTATAAAAATAAAGTGATTTAACAAATACAATTTATACAAGAGTACCATACTCTAAATCTTGTTTTCTAAATTTCAGCAAATTCTAATATCTAATCAAAGGGAGGGGCACATACAGGTTGATTTTAAAATCAATTAATCAAGACATTTTAGCAATCTCTCTTTAAAATCAGAGGCTAAACTCTCCATACAGTAACACCACTCGGTGCAAGCTAGAACAATGGAATGGATGGAAGGTTTGTGCATAAAATCCCGATCTATTGCCTACTCAACCAATATCCCCAGATTAATTTTTAGCTTGTGACTTTCATCAGTGAGCTGTCTGGGGATATTGAATGAGTAGGCACTAGATAGGGATTTTATGCATAAATCTTCTTGCATCCATTGATTACTCTGGCTTATAATGAGTGGTGCTACTGTATGGAGAGTTTAGCCTCTGTGAAACAGCTTGTGTAAGCATAAAGAATGGTGATCATGTGATGTTTAGTGATTCTTTAAAATCATACCAACAAATTTATTTTAAAAAGTTTAACTTTCTACTTAGTAAAATTTCTTCTTGTTTTAGAAAAAAAAAAAAAATTTCCATCATAATTCCACTTTTGTTTAAAAATGTAAAATCTATTTTTTTTTAAAATCTTCCCGAGGCATTTTACCACTAAACATCACATGATCACCATTTTTTTTGCATGTTTCAATGCATTTTAAAGACTTTTTTTAAATATTGTATAATATATACTATTTACATACATACTCAAAATTATTTTTATATCTTCTCCTTTACTTTTTTTGTATTTTTCATATATTCATATATACAATATTACTTTTTATAAATCTCATATACATTCTTAATTGGATGAGAATATAAAATTTTCAGTAGAAAGAGAAGATAATAAGTTGTCATATTTGGATATATTATTAAAAAAAATCATATGAAAAAGTAAAATGTAGAATAGAATACTGTGTATATAAGAAAATGAATATAGATAATATAATGAATTGGAATTCTAATGTAGATAATAAACATAAAATAAGTAGTATTAGTTCAAGAGTCTATAGAGCTATTAATTGTCGTTCAAATGAAGAATATAAGAAAATGATAGAATTAATAGTTAAAGAAAATGAATATCCAGAGAAAAAAATAGAGAAAAAGTGTAAAAATATCAGAAGATATAAAGAAGAGAAGGGAAAATGTAAGAAAGATAGAATAAAAAAGAATGGTTAAAATAACAATAAAATTATTTAAAAAAATTAATAAAAAATATAATAATGTGATTATGAGATAGTAAATAAAAATAAAAAAAAGAAATATAATGGATATATTAGACAATAAATATATTAAAGGAATAGAAAAATCTATAAATGAAATATATGAGAATGTAATCATGTAAGAATAATAACTAAATATGTAGGAGAAACAAAAAATTCAATGTATATAAAATAGATTCAGCATAGGTATGATAAAAAATCATCAATTTATATGCATCCTATAGAAGCAGGACATATATTTGAGAAAGATAGCACAAAAATGATTGGTTATACTAGTAAAAGAAGAGATAGAAAAATAAAAGAAACTATATTAAGAAGATAAAACCAAATCTAAATAGAGATGGGAGAGAGTAAAGACATTATTTTTATAGAAATATTAATAATAAAAAAATAAAATATATATAGTTTTTTTTCCATATGTCATAGCATCGGCCAGGAGGCAAACCCACAACCCTCTGCAACCAACTACTTGCTTGCAAGGTGGCTGCGATGACCTCTTAGCTAACGCTTAAAGTTTTTTAAAAATAAAGTTTAAAGAATCAGATAAAAAGTTAAGGAAATTGATAACAGAGGGAGTTACATTAAAGATGTATATGAAAAAGAGGCTAAAGAATTTTAAAGTTAGTTATAGATGTAAAAAGGAGGGAGAAGATTATAAAAAGATAAAATGAATAAGTAAATTAAATGAGAATTAATAAAGATAGGAGTAGGAATAAATAAAA
>JAQFVV010000398.1:70359-163208 GCA_028023455.1 Epiperipatus broadwayi | reverse complement strand
CATCTTCCTATAAACTTAATTAATATTGTAGACCTAAATTAAGTTTATAGTTCAATATCAGCAGGGTTTTGCATTAGAGTTAAAAATAATTATGCTTATTAAATGTGTATGACATTTAAATATTTTGTTTTAAATAAATTTCATTCTATTAAGAAAAAGTGCTTAACCTATTAGTCAAACATATATATACATCTATGTATATATATGAGTTAATGCAAAATTCTGCTGAAATAAAATGCTTATTCTACTATAAAAAAATAATAATATATTGTTGTTAAAATTTTGTTAAAATATTTAGTATGATTTGATTTTGAGATAAGCCTGCCAACATTTTCTAAAAGAATGTATAGTTTTAATTAGTGAGCCATTCAAGTGTAATTAAAGATGGCCTTCTCTTTCTTTCTTTTTAATTAAGAGAATTCAAACTTTGAAGTAAGAAAGTTAGAGTAAAAAAGTTAAAGTTATTTTTAGAAAGTGTTGCTTTGAAACAAAGGAGCATGGGGAGGCTTATCAAGATCTCAGATCATACAAACAATAGAAGGTAGCTGACAGAGAGGGTATAAATAGAAGGGAGAACAAAAGATTGATTATTCAGATTTTTCTTTTTGAAGAATTCACATGATTCAGATTTTTCTTTTTGAAGAATTCACATATTCAGATTTTCCTTTTGAAGGGGATTCATTCAAAGTTTTCTTGCTGGCATTCAGATTTCTCTTTGGAGAACTTTTTCAGATTTTGCTATTGGAAGAGTGATATCAGATTTTGCTATTGCAAGGTTGATTCAAGATTTTGCTCTTGCAAGTTTCATTCAGATCTGCTATTGCAAGGTGCATTCAGATTTTTCTTTGGAGAACTTTTTTCAGATTTTGCTTGTGGAGATTTTATTTAAAAAAAGTAGACAACTGCCATCTTCAAAATCATGGAGAGGTTTGAACATGCTCAAGTTAAAAGCAACAGTATTTTGAGGGAAATGAATATGCTTGGCTAGGCAAATAAATAGCTTTGCCTATCGCCGAGGTTCCGGAATACCATTCAAAATGCCTTAATATCCACTCAATAGTCATCTGAACTCTGTGCCGTGTCTGGAGAACTTTTCGTGAAACCATGATACATATTTTCATTGTCCGGACAATTACATCTCGACGGTCGGATCAAGCCACGAACGCCGTACGGAACATGACCAAGGAAAAAGGACGGTAATCGTATCTCCTCTATTGAACTATTTCGTATGCTACCTTTTGTTCATTTTTTTCTAATTGCTTCAGTGAATTTATATGTATTTGCTATGTAACCATGTTTATTAGACTAACCTTAAATATATATATAGTGTGATCATCTATCTATATGTAACCTTTTTCCCTTCGCTATTCTTCCTCACTAACCTGTGTAAATATATAATATTCCATTGCGGTTAAGTTAATAGTTAATTTTTGTTCATTTAAAATCTCTTTCCAGTTTTATTCATGTTTGTTAATTAAATACGACTCAGTTGCTTTTGTATGCCAACTTGATCTCTTTGATAACGCCTCTTTTGTCCGCCATTAGCTTATCACGTATATCTGATTTAGCTATATACGTTTTAAATAATTTTAAACTGTTTTTAGCGCAAAGCAATTAGAAATGCTTTGCGAAAGATCCTTTTTTTTATTGTACTTTATCGAGAAGATCGAGTTGACAATTTTATTAAAATTGGGAAAAGATTTAGACCGCAAACCTATTAATCCGTTTTATTGTCTAATTATTTTGTTTCATTAATTTAGAGGAATAGCGGAGGCCATTATATCATTAGTCATATTAGTAAAGTCATTAATTAAACATGATTTAACTATAAAAAGCTTGAGTTTCTTAATTATATTAAATGCTTTATTTTTACTTTTCAATGATCCAGGCACGCATAACGCAAAACACATTTCTTAGTACTTTTACACACATTTTAACTATTTAGCTCCTTAGGATTTCCCGTCCATGTCTCTACCGCTGTTGCTAAGCTTTGTGGCCGGTTGAAAAATAATTTATGTGTGGCTCAGATGGTGTTGTTGGTTCGTAAATTAGCCTCGAGAATAGGCGAAATAGGGCAGAGGTTATAGTATTCTTGATTTAATATCTCGCGTATGAGTGGCCCCGAGGTACTTTCGCCTAGGATTCGAAGTAGATCGCTTCGATGAGGCGGAAGTGTCAAATATATACCCACCCGCCCTCCCTTAAAATAGCTTTCGTACTTTATGTTACTTTAGTAATGCTTAAATATGAGACGTTTTGATAGAATAATGTTTTTTCGAATTATAGTGTATGTTCGGTTGTGTTAATATTGTAGTAAAAAAAAAGTACAATTAGATAATAGAATTTTTTCTCCGTTTGTATAAATTTTTGTAAAGATCTTAGATAACATTTTTTCCCCGTTAATTGAAATTTTTTTTTGAAGATCAAAAAGTTTTGATAAGTTCAAATTAACACGTGTCAACGTATGGTGTTAGCAAATATTTTTTTCACTTTCTCTGCGTTTCGTTTCTTTATATTGAATAATTGTAATCATGTAAAAAAATTTTTCTTTCCCTTTTAAAGATTTTGAAATTACGTTTCCTCGCAAACATATATAAATTAAGTTTTGTTTCAATACTAGCAAACTTAATTGTATCTTTATGAAAGGTAAATGCGTATGTTCGTTAATAAATATATAGATTAAAGTATTTTTGCATAACATATATGTCAGCCACCTTTAGTTAAGATTTTTTTTCTTCTCTCAATTCGGATTATGCTATTGAATCATTTATTGAGTAACCGTTAGGTGAAGACCCTTTGAGTAACCGTTAGGTGAAGCCCTTGTTTTTTAGTGATCGTTTATGAAGATTCCCTTAGTAACCGTTTAGGTGAAGACCCCTTACACTGTAGAGTTCTAAATTGCTGAGTAGCCTGAAATAATAGGTCTACATCTGCAAACATTGTTTCCGTGTCATAGTTGTGACCAGCGTTACTTGCCTGAAATAATAGGAGTATGCGGTCTGCAATATGACAAATCTTTCTAGTAAAATTCATGTATATGATAATAAAAGAAATATTTGTATAGGTATATCTGTTTGTATATTTATATGTAGTCATATATATGCTTATTTAATGATGTACATATTCATATATATGGGTGTATATGGTATACACTTCGTTATAGTTTGGTAAAACCCATTTTTATATAAATGTTTTTTAGACAATTTTTGATCTCAATGCGTGATTCTGTAAAGTTACTTGATAATTGTTAATCTATTTCGGGTTGTGACCAAAATGGTAGTTGGTTTCGATCCCAGGTTCATAATTCGGAGTGGCAGTTATCATGGGATTTTACTTTTATTTTAATTTTTTTTTGTGTATATTTTGTTAATCATACTTTGGCTGTTTGAATTTTTTTTGTGTGTCTTGACCAAAATGGTAACTGGTTTCGATCCCAGGTCAGACAAATTACCGTACTTAGTTGTTATACGTCTTAGATTTAAATAATATTGTGTCATTTAAAATAGCATTTACTTGTTCATGCAGAGATTATTTTTTTGTTCAGCAGAATCAAATTAAATTTTTTTTAAAGTGAACTGAAACGCAAAGTAAAATTTTAATTGCATTGAAACTTTATAAACCTTATCAATGTGTGCTTGGATCATTATCCATTAATATGTATATTTGATATGGCCATTGTCTTGTCGACTGGCGCCCTTCTCAAATAAATTTGTCGGCAAGTGCAATCTCTCATATCAGATGTCAAATAAACCAAACTATAGTAGATGATCAAAATAACAATGTATGCATAGTGAGCCAAAATAATTTTTAAACATGACTTACGTATATTTTGCTCACATTTTTATATATATATACTTGTATTAATGTAAATGCATTTTTTAGTTGTTTCAGGTGTCAGAGAAAGCCAGGTCAAGCTGTAAGTGTGTTATTTTAATGATATAGTAACAGAGTAGCAGTGATATTTAAGTGAAATATATAAAAATAAATACATAAAGTGAGGAGAATATATGTAGTATAAATATTAAAACAGACACGGCAGGATTTGATATTTTTTTCATGAACAAACAGACACATAGGCATAGGTTTAAGATGGGACCTCGTGAGGTAGGCAAAGTTGATTTCTGAAAACATAAATAAAGAATTTAGAATACTGACTTATTTTTTTTAAGAACTAAAATTTTTCTTCACATACAGGATATAGCTCCTAGATACACGTAATACAATATACTTATATAGATTGTTATTAAAATACGTTTTAGAAATAAATTGTGATTTTTGTGTAGCAAAATAGCCAATAAAAAAAATGGAGGAACAGAAGAGAGGCGAAGATTATGACAGTGAGGAGGTAGTACTCAATATCCCCAAGAGGCCAACAGGTACCCATAATGAAGAGTATAACTTTGGAGCTCTCATCAAAGAAATGAGACAAGAATACAAAATGATGATGACCATGTCCCAAGAATGTATGAATATGACATCGCAAAGACTGGACCGTTTGGAGGAAAACATGGCTCTCCACCAACATACTATTGTAACAAAAGTATTGCCAGATGAGGATACTCACTTTAAATGGCAACCCCAACAGAAGCAAGATGATACTCATATTAAATCATTAATTAATAATGAATTGAGTATGGATATTCACCACTTGGACTTGCAATGTGAAGAGGAACATGGACAAATTAATGAGGATAGAAAAAAAACAAACAATCAACAGCCGTCGAACCCTATCCAGGTGCAACAAGGCAACCAAATACTTACACCATTTATAATTAACCCTGTAACATCTCCTGTGGCAAAGTTTATCCACATACAATGTTTTAGAGGGGAACCAGGTGGAAACCCTAGACACCACCTAGATAGTTTAAAGATGTTTTTCAAATTCCAGAATATGACTGAAGAAGAAAAAGTGGCGATCTCCAGTCATCATTTGAAAGAATCTGCTAGAGACTGGTGGAACACTGTCTGATCAACCAGTAACATTTAGGGAATATGAGCAAGCAGTGATGTCTATGTATTGGAGTGCAGAGCGACAGGAAGGTTTAATGTATTCCATCATGCATGAAAGATACCCAGCTAACCATCAAGAGACTTATGCTCAGTTTTTTATTAGACAGGTAAATAGAATAAAAACGCTAAATGCATTCAATTATCCGGAAATGCAAATAGTGAGAATGATTAGGCACAACATGCCACCTTGGATAAGGAAAATATTGATAAGTGCTCAAAGGCAAGATATTCAAGGTACAATTCATATATTAACAGATATTGACTACGGAAATGTAGAAGAGAATCAAAATGATAGGGTCTTGAGCCAGTCCAAAAATACAAGGCAGTACATACCACCAGACCCCGGAAAATTTAGAAATTAAAAACATAAATATAACTTGTCAGATTAAAAACAACACGGACTTGATTTAAAATATAGGAGAGTGAATTATGGATAAACTGTTAGTTATTTAGTAAAAGAAAGAAAACACCGTAGGTAGCAACAAGTTAAATATTACAGCAAATAAAGAGTAGGCTTGAACTCACCTGGCACAAATTCTTACCTCTGACCTGAAGCAACAGCATTTTTTTTTAACATTTTTTTTTTTTGTTCACTAACTATTGGGAAATGAAGCAATGGATCTGAAGTCCAATCCATGCTTCACATCTTCCTATAAACTTAATTAATATTGTAGACCTAAATTAAGTTTATAGTTCAATATCAGCAGGGTTTTGCATTAGAGTTAAAAATAATTATGCTTATTAAATGTGTATGACATTTAAATATTTTGTTTTAAATAAATTTCATTCTATTAAGAAAAAGTGCTTAACCTATTAGTCAAACATATATATACATCTAGCGTATATATATATGAGTTAATGCAAAATTCTGCTGAAATAAAATGCTTATTCTACTATAAAAAAAAATAATATATTGTTGTTAAAATTTTGTTAAAATATTTAGTATGATTTGATTTTGAGATAAGCCTGCCAACATTTTCTAAAAGAATGTATAGTTTTAATTAGTGAGCCATTCAAGTGTAATTAAAGATGGCCTTCTCTTTCTTTCTTTTTAATTAAGAGAATTCAAACTTTGAAGTAAGAAAGTTAGAGTAAAAAAGTTAAAGTTATTTTTAGAAAGTGTTGCTTTGAAACAAAGGAGCATGGGGAGGCTTATCAAGATCTCAGATCATACAAACAATAGAAGGTAGCTGACAGAGAGGGTATAAATAGAAGGGAGAACAAAAGATTGATTATTCAGATTTTTCTTTTTGAAGAATTCATAAGATTCAGATTTTTCTTTTTGAAGAATTCACATATTCAGATTTTCCTTTTGAAGGGGATTCATTCAAAGTTTTCTTGCTGGCATTCAGATTTCTCTTTGGAGAACTTTTTCAGATTTTGCTATTGGAAGAGTGATATCAGATTTTGCTATTGCAAGGTTGATTCAAGATTTTGCTCTTGCAAGTTTCATTCAGATCTGCTATTGCAAGGTGCATTCAGATTTTTCTTTGGAGAACTTTTTCAGATTTTGCTTGTGGAGATTTTATTTAAAAAAAAGTAGACAACTGCCATCTTCAAAATCATGGAGAGGTTTGAACATGCTCAAGTTAAAAGCAACAGTATTTTGAGGGAAATGAATATGCTTGGCTAGGCAAATAAATAGCTTTGCCTATCGCCGAGGTTCCGGAATACCATTCAAAATGCCTTAATATCCACTCAATAGTCATCTGAACTCTGTGCCGTGTCTGGAGAACTTTTCGTGAAACCATGATACATATTTTCATTGTCCGGACAATTACATCTCGACGGTCGGATCAAGCCACGAACGCCGTACGGAATATGACCAAGGAAAAAGGACGGTAATCGTATCTCCTCTATTGAACTATTTCGTATGCTACCTTTTGTTCATTTTTTTCTAATTGCTTCAGTGAATTTATATGTATTTGCTATGTAACCATGTTTATTAGACTAACCTTAAATATATATATAGTGTGATCATCTATCTATATGTAACCTTTTTCTCTTCGCTATTCTTCCTCACTAACCTGTGTAAATATATAATATTCCATTGCGGTTAAGTTAATAGTTAATTTTTGTTCATTTAAAATCTCTTTCCAGTTTTATTCATGTTTGTTAATTAAATACGACTCAGTTGCTTTTGTATGCCAACTTGATCTCTTTGATAACGCCTCTTTTGTCCGCCATTAGCTTATCACGTATATCTGATTTAGCTATATACGTTTTAAATAATTTTAAACTGTTTTTAGCGCAAAGCAATTAGAAATGCTTTGCGAAAGATCCTTTTTTTTATTGTACTTTATCGAGAAGATCGAGTTGACAATTTTATTAAAATTGGGAAAAGATTTAGACCGCAAATCTATTAATCCGTTTTTATTGTCTAATTATTTTGTTTCATTAATTTAGAGGAATAGCGGAGGCCATTATATCATTAGTCATATTATTAAAGTCATTAATTAAACATGATTTAACTATAAAAAGCTTGAGTTTCTTAATTATATTAAATGCTTTATTTTTACTTTTCAATGATCCAGGCACGCATAACGCAAAACACATTTCTTAGTACTTTTACACACATTTTAACTATTTAGCTCCTTAGGATTTCCCGTCCATGTCTCTACCGCTGTTGCTAAGCTTTGTGGCCGGTTGAAAAATAATTTATGCATGGCTCAGATAGTGTTGTTTGTTTGTGATCAGGCCTCGAGAACAGGCGAATGGGCAGAGGTCATATGTATTCTTGATTTATATCTCGCGTATGGTTGGCCTTGAGGTACTTTCGCCTAGTATTCGAACTGGGTTAAATCAACATACATCATCTGACTGTCACATTAATAAAAGAATAAGTACAGATAAATAATAGAAAGGAAGAAAAGAAATTAGATTAATAAGTATTAAAATAAAATAAAGGTGATAGATATATTAAAAAATAATGTAGAATGATAGATAGAAGAAATAAAAAGGAAGTAGAAATAATAATTAGGAAATAAGAGAAGGTATAGAGTTAAAAATAAAATAATGGTTATATGATTATATGTTGTAGCTCTGATAAAGACTTCAAGACAGTCGAAACAGAAAAATAAAGGAGGAATTATATAAAAATTGCATTAAAACGTATATGAGAAGATTTATAAAAAATATACAGTATATCAAAATTATTTTATAAATTATATTTTTTAGCAATCTTTTTCTAAATATATAAGGCTATTGATTTCATTTAACCTCAGATGCAGACTTTAAATTTTTTTCTTTATATATACATTATTACCTTGTCTTTTAAATTTTCTACTCATGCACCAGATCTCATTTATAATTAATGGTTCACCTTTACATTATTAATGTATGACTGGAGACATTAAGGGGGCGGCATACTAATAGTTTCTACAGAATATTTTTAATCATCTCTTCAAGAGATCTAACCCTACAGTTCTTTTAGTCACATTATTATCTTGTATTTATTGATATACTTTACACAAATTTTCTTCATAAGTGTATCTTTTTTAGCAAACAGTTGTTCATCAATCATTTCTCATTGCCTACATAAATCATTAGGTTAGAAATTATATTTTATTTAATCTTTAGAATTAACCTCAATATAACTACAAATGACTTTTTTTATGTATATTAATTCTCTTTATTTGGATTTTTCATATCATTTCTCAAATTACCAATTTCACTTAGTCTTCCATAATCTTCTTTATTCAAAAAAATCTTCAAATGAAAACTCAACTTGTAACAATTTATTTGTGTCATGATTTTGCAACATATCACACTTAATTATTCAGCAATCATATTGCATTAAAGCTGGATTTTATATGAACTTCATCTCCAAAAAATCAATTGCTCTGATAAAATCTGCATACTGTGATCCTATCACTGACAAATTTTATTATATTTTTTCCAAATATTTGCTAGTTTCCACAACTCTGCTTCAAAATTTTTAACTATGTATTATCCCCGCCCCCCCCTAAATTCTTTGCAATAAATAAAATATTAATCTTTTATAAATGTTAATTTTAATATTATCAACAAGATACCAAGTTTAATCAATCTTATTTTCTTTCAGGTGATTTGATGCGTCATGTGAGAGGTGTTCATCATCTACTCGATAAACCACTTACCTGTGGACATTGTACTAAAAAATTTGCCAAAGAAGCTACATTAATAAGACATTTTCAAAATGATCATAAGGATATTATCTTGAAATCATTATCACTCTTAAATGAGTAAGGTTTTTTTTTTTTTTTTAACAGAAATTAAAAAAAAAAAATTGTATTTATATCATACATATACAGGATATACAAAAGTTCATTCTCATAGCTAAAAACAAAAAGCATTTATTTAATATTGATGGTACTTTGAAATATGTGAACTGATTTCTAAAAATAAATTTGAAGTTACTGGCTTCAGACTGTCAGTAATGTGTTTCTGCAAATTTCAAGAGCTTCTAAAGAAAATAAATCTGGATCATAAGAAGGATCAATTGCATATTATTTCTGATATTTTGATGAGAATAAACTTTTGGAAATATCTGTACATATATATATATACAATATTTTTGAGATTTTTTTTTTCTTTTTCAGAAATAGAGTTGGAAAAGATTCTGAGGAAAATAATTCCTATCATTAGAAGATAATTTATTTTTAATGTACATTAAAAATATTAATATATTGTTTTGTTATCATAATAAAATATACATTTGTTTTTAAAAATGATCTCTCTTTTTTTTTTTTAAAGACTATTAGTTACTTTACTGGATCATCAGTGTTGGTACTTATCATCCTCTTAACATATTATTTTTGTATTTTAATGCTATATCATAAACTTTATTAAGCCATTTACATCATTAAAATAAAATGTTTTTTTTCTTCTAATTACTGATTACAAAATTTCTTAATATATTATTTAACAATATAGCAGTTTTACCATATGTCACATTTAGTTCCTATCTATATGAGAGATTGGAAATCATGTAAAATAATGAACTGTATTATACATATATATTTTTATATATTTATAATTCTTTTCAACTCCGGATAACTGAAACCATAACAGAAATTGTAGATATGGGTGTCATAAAATGCATACATCCAATTGCTGTTGTCATAACAATTACAAGTAAAAGGATGTCTAGACTTTTCTCAAAGTTGCCAAGTTCAAATTAAAATTCCATATATTTCTGACACCAAAATTATTAATTACATCATTATCTCATTTACTGCTTATCAGATAATCTTTTTTCTTTTTGAAATAGCAAGATTGCTACATAATTTCTGAGCACTAAATTTTTCAAGTTTAAAAAAAATGATTCTATTTTGTTCCAGAATGCTACATAAATTGACATAAAGCATGCTGTCATACTTTGTATCTCATCCAAGTTTATTTTAAATGAATTATATTTTTAATTTGAAAAGAAGTTAATCAATATAAGAGAACAAGAGAGTAAGTTTAATTTGGTCTTAAAAACTACAACTATTTAACACACATAACACAGTGAGGAAATTTAGTAAATGAAAAAGCATGAAATGGAATGTATTTTTTTTCCAAAGTTTTATTATATTCTTTATCTGACAAATATTACCATTGTTAGCATTAAATTGATCACTAAAATATATAGCTAATAGTCTAAAACCAGGCCTGTATTAGTATGCAAATCTCATGTTCCTTATTGATAAAGGCCAATAACCAAAAATTATGACAGGATTTGGATGTGGCATAACTAATGTTTACTGGTTATTCAAATTTACAAGATTATCCTAAAGTAAATTATATCTAAAATGGTGACCTACTTTAACTTACAATAATCACAAAAAAATTGTGTCTAGTATAATTCAATTTTTTAGTGTTATTTCTTGGTATGTTAGAACAAGTTAATTTTCTACTTACATAAGCTTTTCTAAGATATTACATTATGCATTACATGTAATTGATTCTTCTAAAATCCTTCTGTTTAAAGTCAGTGAGCATCAATATTATTCTAATCCTTTTCATTTTTTTTTTTATTGCACAGTATGTTCTTCACATTATTCAGACATTACTTCTCTCCTAATTTTTTTAATCATTTCTTTTCTTCCTTAAAATAATATTTTCATCTAATTATTAGTGTCTGATTAAATGTCTTAAGATGGACTTTTTTATTATAGTATTAATTAATCAACTTTCTTTTCATCTTTATTTAATTAAAAGTTTTTTTTCCAGTCGATCTGATCTTCAGCATTTGTTTCTCTGACAATATCCGGATTTTTGAACCATAGAGCTTATCCAGATAATACTTCATATTTTTTTTTTGATTCTATTGATATATTACTCTATATTAATAACTGTCTTTTCTTATGGAATGCTCTTTTTGCTTATGCAATATTAGGTATAGATTTTTCTCTTTGAGGTTATAACAAGATATCAAAATCAATATTTTTCTAAGCAATCTCCACTTAGGATATTACTTATTTATATTTTCCATTAATTTTATTTATGATTTTGCATCCTCTTAAACTTTCAAAATGTCAATATGTCTTAAATTCTAAAAATTTTGAACTATTAATAATCAGAACATTCTTTAATAAAGTCTAAACACAATGATTCTTATTCATTTCTTTACGTGTTAGAAATGAAATGATTTTTTTGTAAAGAGACCTGTTTCCAAATCTTTTTGTAGAAATCCATTTCAAAATCTTATCTTTGAAATTTGCATGTTTTTGTTTAAGTGCAAACTATGAAATATTTTATCAGCTTTTATTTATTTCTTGATCAATACATGAAAACAATAATGCAAACTACATTCCTATTTTTAATTTTTTTAAAATTATAGCCATTTTTTTGTGTGTGTGCAAAAACTAATAATATTCATAGGAATATATTTTTTTGATTCAGCTGTCTTAATTAATTGGCATTATTTATACTAGGTGATAGCATTTAATTTTCAGTAATCATTTATTATAATGATTAGCAAATTTTTAATTTAGTTTATTGTAAAATTTAAATATGGTAACAAATCATTGAACAATTAGTTAAACTTTTCCTTAAATTAACATTTTAATAGAAATGCTATTGAAATGAAATCTTAACTGAAGAAAAAAAATTAAATGATAACCATAGAATTCTATTTTAATCCACATACATGCTTAATTTTAAAAATTATTTAGCACTTTTATAAACAATTTTCATTTTGATTAGGTTAACCTTTTATCAGCACAAAATATTCTTTAGATAATTAATGCTATGTTTTTTAATTTATTTATGGAATTAATTCAAGAAATATGTTTTAATTTTTGAATAGATCTGTTGTGTATTCAAATGCAGGCATTCAAAATACCAACAAATAAATCAATAAATGAAATTTACATAAGAACTGGAATAATGATGAAATATTATTAATAGCGAAAAGTTATTGATACACTCCACAGTATATATAATTCACTTATGTTTCAATTCCCAGAATGCACATAACCGCTTGCTGCTTTCTGGACAGTTTCCTTTGGCCCCAGTTTCCAAACACTTTGACTCAACTCCTCAAACTTACAGTTCTTTGGCTTCATTCAGCTCCTACTCACAATCATGTTGGCTCCACACAAGAGTACTAGCATGTCTCTAAAGCTTCTTTCCACCACTGAACATTAAAATCACCCATCAACAATTCACTTAGTAAATCCACTGGAATGAGAACCATTCATTTTGCTGCACATCCTATTTATTTATGCAGGTGGGCCTCCAGCAATCCAGAGTTCATCCTTGATTGTTATTAGTTTTGTTTTCCTCTTGGTGTTTTTAATTAGTTGGTTCAACTTCTATTGTATCAAGAAATATTTGTAATTAGCAAATATTTCTTGGCATTTACCAAACGCAATTTTCTTATCACAAATTATATAAATTTTTTCTATTATTAAATCCTATGCAAAATTAATCATTAATTAAACCTTTTTACTTTCTATCTGATTTAATTATAAAAACCCTTGTTCAGGTTAATAAATGTAACTTTGAAAATTATTTAGACTTCTTTTCCCTCACTAGCTTGGGTGCTTTTTTTTTATCCCATTTGGAGTAACTATTCCCTTGTTCTTTGGTTTGTGCACCTGACACTTCACTGTCTAAAGTTTGCCCTTCTAAACAATCTTTAAAAATGTCCATTTCATTTTCACTATCGGCCAACATTTCTTGTAGCTCCATTTCATATTGTTGCCAAAACACTAACTAATCTGATAATTCTTTTACTTTTTCATTTCATTCTTCTGCTTCTTTAAGCAGCTGATTATTATTCTGCAGTACATACGGATTTTCTTGTAATTTCTGTTCCAACTCATTACATAATTCACCATTTCTGGATTCTAATTCAATTTCTTTTCTAGTGACTTCACAATTGATTCAGACTCTAGCAATTTGGTCTACAATAACGCATTCATTTCATCTTCCATGTTACAGGACAATTCGTTCAAACGATGTTTTTGGCATTATAAGTGGCTCTGAAAACTATTCAGTTTCTTTTAAATCCTTATTTTCTGTTTGCAATTTAGTCATATCTGATGTAATTTAAAATTGTTTTCTCATCTTGTCTTTGGAGTGTCGTCCTTGAGAATTGGTCCTATCTCTCACACTAATGCTTATCCCTATATGCTTGAACCAGTTGTATCCTATTAATGGACTGACATTTTTCCATACTATGTATATTGGTAAACACATAGTTTTATTGCAATATTTTATAAGTACTATGCATTTCAATGTCTGTATGGTTTCCTTTAATATGTTTCCACAGTTTCTCAGAGATTATTGATATTCCTGACCCGCTAGCAATTTCCATGTCTATTTTTTTGTTAACGAGTTGTAACTGCAATGTAAATTTACTCTGTCTTGGTTGATGCACAGTTAATGTTATAAATGCTATCATTTATTCTTATGTTAGCTTGTCTTCTTGACTATCACTTTCTGGTGATTCTCTATACATTTGTGCTAGGTGACCTTTCCGGTTACAGATATGACATTGTTCATCTTTAAATGTCAGTCTTTTTTGATATACCCTGGTTTTCCACAGCAAAAACACTTAATTTTTTTCCTAAAACCTTTGCTCACAAAGAAACTATTTCTGTTTCACACTCAGTCTTATAAACTGTTGTTTTGCTGTAATTTTCATTACTAAATAGCACTACCTGTTCCATGATGCATGAACCACTCTCTTTTTAATGGCCTCTTAGAAATTTAATTCTGTATTGGCAAGCAGGTTTTGACAGTCTGTCCTTCAATATGCCTCAGATTAATTGGTCTAATAGAATCTCATCTACATAATTGCCATATTCACACTCTTTAGACAGTTCTTTTAATGCAATTCCATAATGTTTTATCGATTTGCCCTTCCACTGCCACCTGTTTTTTAATACTAATCTAGAAAGTGTCTTGATGGTCTGGGATTAAAATGTTCACTCAGCTTGTTATTTCTTCATATACTATTCTGTTTTCTATGAGTATGCCAAAATACTTAGTTATAATGTCAATGAATTTTAGTTCTGACATACACATTAAAGGAGCTATCTTTCTTTTATTATCTTTAATTTCCTTTAATAGAAATTTTCCAATTGCGTGGCATACAACGGCCAATGACTTGCATTACTCACGTTGAATTCCATTATTACCGATTGACCTAGCGACATTTTTATTATCCCTGAGATTGTTAACTTTTTAAATTTATTCGCTATTCACAGGTTCAAGATGGTGACTGTACACTCAGAATACCAACAAATAAATCAATAAATGAAATTTGGATAAGGACTGGGATAATGATGAAATATTATTATTAGCAAAAAATTATTGAAACATTCCAACACAATATATATATATAATTCACTTATGGTTCAATTCCCACATTGCATGTAACAGCTTGCTGCTTTCTGGCAGTTTCCTTTGGTCCCAGTTTCCAAACACAGGCTCGACTCCTCAAACTAGCAGAGTTCTTTGTCTTCGTTCAACTGCTCACAATCACTGGCTCCACACAAGAGTGCTAGCCTGTCCTTAAAGCTTCTTTCCATCACTGTTCATTAAAATTTCCAACCAACAGTTTACTTAGTAAATCTACTGGAATGAGAACCATGCACTTTGCTGCATACACTATTTGTTTACGTAGTATGGCCTTCGGAAATCCAAAGTTCATCCTTGATTGTTATCAGTCTTGTTTTCCTCTTGGTGTTTTTAATTAGTCGGTTCAACTTCTATTGTATCAAGAAATATTTGTATTTAGCAAACACAATTTTCTTATCACAAATTATGTAAATATTTTCTATTGTTAAATCCTATGCAAAATCAATCATTAAACTTTTTTACTTTCTATCTGATTTAATTATACAATGTTTGCTTTTCTTAAATTACTTTACCCAAATATTCATTAATTTTACTCTTATCAGTTAGTGATCTAAAAAATATATTTTCCTTACTTTTTCTGGAGTACAAAAAGGCTTATAATTATTGCATTGCAATGTACGTATTTTTACAAACATGACAAGGTCATATGTTTAGCTAAATTAATTTGAAAATTTTATTCTCATTAGGTTTGGCCAGATTTCTTCAGCATAATCTATTATTTGGATTTGCAAGCTGCTCAATGTCACATTCATTATTGTAATAATAGAGTTCATCTCTCTCATTGCTGATTATTCTTCTCTTTCACCAAAGCATTTTTTGATGTACTACAAACTTTATTAAATGAATTAGATTAACTCATAACATGAGTTATCTAATTTATGATTTAAGAGAAAGTTCAGATTTAATCTGAGTATTAGTTCTTTTTTTTTTTTTTTGGTAAACTGTGGTATTTTTTAATTAAAGTCTTTGCTATCACTATACATCAATAGTTTTTCTATTCTTTTTCTGTATCCAGGTTTCATATCATAAGAATTACAGAAAGTATCATAACTTGAACAATATTACTGATTTAATTAATTAAAATTAATGATGTCAAAGCTGGAAGTGCAAAAAGTTTGACATTTGTAAATCAAACTACATTAATTAAAAATATACTAAAAGTATGAACTAAAAAATTTATCTCTTGTTACTAAATAACTATCATATTTTTTCATATACAGCCTGACTTGGAAAATAAAACTACAAGGATTGTGTAATCAAATTAATATAATTAAAATAATAAAAATGAAATTTTTAATATACAAAATTTTACATTTTTTTTTTTTAAAGATTCAAAATATATTATTCACTTCAATATTTTATACATTTTTGTTAAAAAAAAGTTTTAAAAATGTTCAATCAACTGTCTCTCATTATTTTGATGTCTCTAAAAGAAACCTGAAAGAAGAAAAAAATGTTATTTTAAAAATTTATATATACCAACACTTTATTAAAAGGATTTTATATATGAAATAAATCTTGATGTAGTAATCATTTACATTTACTATATTTATGTAGTATTTAAATAAGATACACACACACAATCAACAATAGCTGACAGTCCACTACAAAGCAAATATCTTCCCACACTGATCCAGAAAATTTGTTGATCTTATTCTACCTAAAGTTAGTCATTTTCCAAATACATTTTCTCTACTTGAAACAGGCTGGTTTAACTATGTCATAAGATACTTAGATGAAATAGTAATAGATCACTACCGGAAGTTGCATGCCATCCTTTTTTTAAATTACCTTCTTTTCTTAAGTATGTGGCCCATTCCATCATATTTCAATTTAGTTCATTAATCTTACTAATGCAAATTGAAAAGTAAAATGAAAATCATTTTGATGGAATTATGTACAATCCAAAAGATTAATGCACAATAATAAATTCACTCTAAAAAAATACCAGTTATTCTAACAGCCCTTAAATGCAGCACTTTGGATCTAATGTTGCAATACTTAAAAGATTTTCATAACCAAATGAGTCACAGATTCAACAACAATCACAAGCAGAGTTTATTGAAGTGGCTAATAAAAACACTCCAGCTGCATTTATAAAAATGATATTTAAAATTGTATTGAACTGTAGAATATTATTCTAATAATGATCCAGAATTTAAATAAATACTGAGAATATATAACAAAAGTCTTTCACATTAGACCATCATAAAACCATGATCGTATGCTATGTTTTTAAAAATTTTTTATTTTATATTGAAGCTGTGCATATATATATAAATATATATGCTGGCTTCACCATTCACTGTGGACTAACTAAGACCCTAAGTCCAACCACAGTAAATGTATGTTTCTTTTTCAAACTAAATTTATCGTTTCTCAAATAGTTGCCTAAATTAAAAGATTTAATAAAATAAAATATAGAAAGTTAAAATTATAATTGCAATTATTTTTAAAATATATTTGGTAGAATTCGATGAATTTCTTAATTAAATAGAATCCATTAAGAAAAGGAATTTAATTAGTAAAACATTTTTCTGAATTAGATAAAAATAGATAACAGGAAAAATTTGAAACAACGGGCATGATTCGCTACTAATTAGCAGATTAAAAACATAATGGAAAAAGGGTATAAATAAAGAACTTTTCTTTTGTCCTTGGTCTTATGCTTGCTGGTAACCTGTGCTGAAGGTCAGAGAGAAATCTTAAGAATTTTGTTGGAAGAAATTTTGCTGAAAGATTGGACAATATAGCGAACTCTTGCTTGCTGTACTTACTTCAAGCTGCACTCTATTCTTTCAGCATATAAATAAAAGAATCCAGAAATGTGTTGCTCTGCAAAAATGCAAGGGTAACTTCTTTGCCTTCGCTCTCCTGAGCTGTTCCTGATGCAGGAGTCATAATCATGTAAGCCATCCAGAGAACAAAAGTATCTGTCCTGTATCCGTGAAAATCTGCCCGGAAAAACAAATTTGAAGAACCGAGAAGACCTGCGGGGAAACATCAAATGAACTCATTTTGACCCACCCATCTAGTTACCGGTAACGTTCCCATAAATTATTAAAATATCTTTGTAATTTGCAATTTCAATGTATATTTATGCTTTTCTATATATATATATGTTTTTTTAAATCTATGTATTCGAATCTTGTGAAATTATATTTCATTAATTGCTTTCTTTTCTTTTTTTTTTTATATCGTAATGGGAGGGGTTATTATATATAATGGTGGCCATAGTTCTTATTAATTTAATTGAAAAATACTTCGTTTAACTTTCTGCCATTATACTCCCGTAATTAAGTTATTTATTTTATATAAATATTTATTTAGAAAGAAAAGGAAGCAAATCATAGAAAGTGCAAAACTATTTTAAAATCAAGATTTAAATTGCTAGATATTCTATTATAAAACTTTCCAAACTTTAACTTAGTTTTTTTATATACATATAAAAGAAAGATCCTTATCGAATGCCAGTATATTTTAGTTAATGAAGGGTTACAAATTTAAAGTTATATTTTAAAGAGCGTGAAATAAAACGTTGACATTTATATTTTAGTACTAAGAGAGAGTACATTTTGACAATATGTATTAAAAAATTATTAAATAGCATTGGCTTAGTGGTGAATGGATTAAATTTCAACTAAATAAATAAAATATCCACCCACTTGTTCTTTTTATTAATTCAAATTTTATAAAGGTGAAGTTACTATTCTTCTGCGGATTTTCAGTGATAGTTGAGCTTTCCTAAGATATATATTTTGCAGAGGGTTTCTTTTTTAAATTTAAAGGTCGTTGACCGCATTTATATGGTATTGTGCCTTGGGTGATCTACTGGGCCGCTCAGCATAAATTACAGTGCTTCTTTTGCCAAGTTTGCTTAGGTTAACATACCTACATTCGGACCTTCTGAAAAATAAATAAATTGTTCGGGATCTCATGTCGATCTCAGTTCCTTAAATGTACGTAACTGGACATAAGCAACAAAAACTCCGATCCTGAATCCGGGTCACGCGTTTAGCGAACGGATTCCATTTTTCTCTCTAACCTAGTTTAGAGATGGAGAGCTATCCGGTCTTGTGGTAACCTCTTGGTAACTGTTATGTCTCGAGCCTCACAGCCCACTATATGCTATCGCCTGTGTGCATGGTCTTATATATTTTTATTTATTAGGAAATCTTTCTCAAAATATCATCGAAATGTTTCAATTATAGCTGGAAATTCCTGCTGGGGTCACTTTATCATTCTTCTTAAATCATAAGTAGGGCAGTGATTTAAACCTGTCCAAAGTGTTTAGTTGAGTTTGACCACCTATTTATTTCTATGTTCTCCAACCACAGAGTTAATGAATCATCTCTCTCTTGATTTCTTTTACGTAACACTTCCATTGGCTGGAATATTTTAAAGAAAGAAATGATAATGTAAAATTTTGTCTGTTCTTATCATTACGATCAATGGATCTTTCAAATATGTCTATCCGGTTGCAGTGAAAATATTAATAAAACATTGTATGCTTTTAATGTAAATAATAAAAGTTTGTGTTATCTTTCATTCACTATAAATAAAACCACTTAGTATTGTTTTCTTTTGTAACATATGTATGTACATCTGATCATTATATATGTAAAAATTCCTTTTAGTGGTCTCTTCTCTCCATGACCACCGGGCATACATTAAGATTAAATTCTAGTGAGGTTTGGGGAGTAAGTCGCTTAGTAGCAATCTAGAGGAGTAGGTGAGGTTCGAACCCCCTCTATCTGCATCTCTAGGTTAGGTTAAAGGAGCTCTACTTTTCTTACCATTACAATATACATTGTAATGGTATAATATATATAAAATATGGGGAGATAGAAAACATCATCCCCATTAAATCAGAAGGAATAAATATAAAAAGAATGAGCAAATATAAAAATATTAGGAGCATGAGATCAGCACTTATTAAATCATATAGAAGTGATTATGTAAGTACTTATACTAAATAACAATAAACTGCACTATTCTAGCATTGTACATAAACAGTCAAGCTTTGTGATTGGATTTAAGAAGTATACTATAAAAAAGGCTACTTATCTAGCCACTGCCAAACTTAGGGCAAAATATAACAATCCGGATGCAAATACTGAAATGCTAATCTAATTCATAAAAAAATAATGCTGGGATGCTTGACATCATCAATGCTTTGGCCAACTATAAACTAAATTTTCTCTTAACAAAAATTAAATGCAGTGAATGGACTTTATAGATAATACCTTTGCATTATCCAGAGTTATTATCTGGATGTCTACCATAAACTCCCACATTTAAATAAACCATTATTGCTCTAAACTAGCTCAGGACCCTAGAGAATGGCTGTGAACAAGAGATAAATATAACAGCTTACTCTATTTCATTTTAAAGTTTTACTGGAATAATTACAAATCCCTAAAATACTAAGCTGTAATGAAATCTTGTCACACTGCCAATTCAAAGAACTGATAGCTTGAGGAATAAAGACATTAATACTAGATTTATAAACAATTATTTAATAAACTAAGTGATTAATAATTACAACTATAATAATTCAAACTTAAAATATATTATCAAAAACATTTCCTATAGTAAATCTGATTAACCATTTGACTTATTATTTCCTTTTTAGTAATGAAAGTTGGAAAACAACTAAAAATCAGAGATAAGGAAATTTTAAATTAGTTAAGCCCCCTTTTATAATTTTGATGTAAAAACAAGTGAATAAAACATTTCAAAATAATGTGATAAATTAATAAAAAATATTCAATATGACCAAACTACAAAAATTTTACCTAACAAAGAAAATGTTTAAATTAGATAAAACCCCTTTTTATAATTTTGGAGGGAAAATAATATGACAAAGTTCCCATTGTAACAGGAACTGAGTTCAAACCCTGTTACAAAAAAAGATAAAGAGGGTAGGGTTTATATAATTGTTTTGGTATTATTTCATTGTATGATTTGTTTATTGGAAAAGTCACACATACAAGCACATGTATTTATTGAGATAATAAAGAATGATGGTGTTTATGGGTTTAATATATTTTTATTTGGCATACGTGTGTAGATGATAAATGTTTTAAAAGAAAAAAAAATAAACGAGAATTTAAAGCTTTAAAAGTTTCTTTTTACAGTTGATTTTCTAATTATTCTAGAAACAGATGGGACTAATTAATGGCTATCTGGTTTATTTCAAATATTCGGACTGTGTTTAAATAATTTTAATTAAAGACTTTGCTTAAATAATTTTTAATTAAGGAAAGAAAGCAATGTGGAATGTCCATTATAAATCAAATTCTTTTTGATTGCTTTTGTCCAAATTCAAAGTAAACAAAAAAAAAATTTCTAAAAAGTTCAAAAAAAGAAACAAAATGAGATAAGTAAAAAGATCGATGTTGCTAAGTGGTTTTTCTTTTGTTTACATATTTTTGTCGAAATATACTTTTGGAACAAAGAAAAAAATGTGAGAGATAATGAAAAAGAAATTCAAATTATTAATTCTTTATTAATCGACAGAGGATGAAGCAATATACTTAAAAATTTGTCGAAGAACATATGAACAGAAAATAAATTATTGGGCAGTAAAAGTAGAAAGAGAAGATGTGAAATAAAAACGATTATTATCACCTTCATTGCTGGGCAGAATTTTTTTTTGTGAAATGGAAAATAAAACTTTAAAGGAAAGCTCCATGGACCATACGGGGTAAATTTATAATTGTGCCGGAGTCTACATTCGGATTCAGCTCTTTGCCATCTATGCCACGAAAGCCATTAGGATCTTTATCGTCCTAAGCATAATACTTGCCATCCGAAGCCACAGCCACTGGATATAGTGCATGACATTCGCTATCCCTGGAAATTATATAAAAATAAATCAAAAGAAATAAGTTACTTGAAGATAGTCTCAATAATTGGAACGGTATGTAGAAAAGATGGATGCCAAGTTTTGCCCATGCTAATCCCGAAATTAAAGGTAATGAGTGCACTCAGAATCATACCTATGGATTGCTGATTCATGAACACCAGTAAATATATATTTTGTCTCATTTCCAATTTTAAATACAATCCAATCAAGCCATGTATTACTAAAACTTTTATATGTGTATTATTTTGTTTATTGCTCTCTAATTGTAATTTTCTATAAAAATACTAACAATATTTTATCACATGCATGATTTATGCAATTTTATTTCTTTTATATGTATTACACAATTGTTTATGTATTTTAGTATTAATTTAGTAATACATTAGTGTATGTGTTGGCATGCCTCCAATAAATATTTAGAGTAGAATAAGTGAGACAGAAAGTTTAAAATAGATTTTAAAAGTTCGTTCCAGATTTTAGTGGGAATTAAGAGAAATAGAAATTCTGAGAGAATATTTAGTTTGAAAGTTAATTCACTCTCCGTTTCTTCTATGGCATATTGTGCTACCACCCCTGAGTACGAGCTAGTTTTAATTAAGATGGGCATAAGTTTTTTTAAAAAAAGGCTGAGTTAGATAAATTATTAGTAGATCCTAAGATTCTTGCTAATTAGCAAGATTGGCGCTTGGGAACGGACAAAAAAAAAGGGGGGGTGTTATCCATAAATGTAGAAATCTACGCAAAAAAAAAAAAAAACTAAAGCTGGAGGGATTGGATTATCTCAGTTTACTGATATATATTTGTATTTCGCGATCGGTCCTTTCTCTAACCTTTTGAATGACCCACTACCAAGGAAAACACTAAAAAGGGGGAATGACTCAGAACATGGGAAAACTTCGTACAGGAAGGGCCGTTTAATATGATATATGTGTAAATTCACCCTCTGGAAAGAAAAATATAATTATTAGATGAGGTTAAGATAATTTTCTAACTACAACTATATCTAAAATTCGAATAAATAAAGGACGAAAGCAGAGGTCCCCCGCATCGATCGTTATATTACAAAACAAAAAAAATACTTAATAACATTAATTATTACCAATTATTTAATTTGAAATTCATAAATTTAAATATAATATACACCTTAAAATGCCTTTTTACTATAGTTTTATTTTTCTTTGGAATCCTTTGATAGTTGTAAATATCATTCATTTTCCATGGTAGTTTTCTTCTTGTAGGCTTCTCCATTAACACTTGCAGACTAATGTACAGACAAATTTCTCATTTTTGCAATAGAATATTTTCGGGCTTCTTCACAAATGAATTTATCCATTTTTGCCATACAATATTTAGGCTTCACAGGCTAAATTTACACATTCTTGAAATCAAATTTTTAGTCTGACTAAAACAAGACATTCATGTTCCTGATGGAGAGATAGCTTGTTGCAGATCACTTCTGGGATGTTCTATATTTTCTTTAGTAAGGTTATATGGCTGAGATTTGATGTCCAGCTTCTTGCTATGGCTTTCTTTAACTCCATTTTAAAAACCATTTTTTACAGCTAAAATTATGCTTGTTTTCTCCAACAGCTGAATTAAAAATAATTGGTGCTCTCTTCAATAGACTGACTTCACAATACTCTGAGGTCTACTGATTTATCCTCTCCCTATCTTATTTTTTTTTTAAACAATTCTATGTCAAAATTACAATCTTGTCTCCCATCTGAAAATTTAACTATGACCAATTGGGTTTATTTTTATAAAAATTATTTCCCTCCAAAATTAAAATTGCAGAACAAGAGAAAATAAAAAAAATAAAATTCCCATCACAAAAAAAAATCATTTGTAGTTTTTTTCCTATGTGAAAAATAAAGACAATACCTTAATTATCCTTGATCTGGTAAAGATTGGCTTTTGTTTTACAGACAGAGAAAAAACTTTAATTAATTAAAACAACGTTCAACAATAATATTAAACATTACTTTTTCTCTTTCAAAAATCTTGCTAAACAAAACTTTACCTATTTTATCTCTCAAGTTAAAATTAAAAACTGTTAAATAATTTTTGAAGAGAATTTTTTTTACTCTTAATGCCTTTTTCAAAATTAAGAGGTAAATAATTAAAACTACTGGAAAGAACAAAAGCAATTACTTAGTTGATTTTATACCTTTCTCTTTTACAACTCTAAAACTTTGCACCACTCCATATAATTATATTTGTTTTTAAAATTATTTGCCACCTACTGAGAATTTTTGCTTTATTTTTAAATGCACACATTTTGCTGTATATATTTCAATGTAAAATTTCAGTTTGGGAAAAACTCAATGTCCAGAAATGCAAAAATTGCACAAAATAAGACTTTAGCTTTGCCTGGACAACTGCTTTTGTATTTCTGACATCTGCCTTCATTAATTTTTTTACTTTATTTGGAAAAAAGTTTGAATAACCAAAAATGTTATCGCCTATTTCAAATTTTCTCTCTACCATTACTCTCTCATTACTTTTTTGTCAGGTAGGTAACAAGATTGACAATTTATTCCTTATTTTCCTTTCAGCTGGGATTTTTCCACTGGTATTAGGTGGCATACAATGTTGATGAAATGCTATTTTAAATAAGGCTTCATATGTATTTTCGTTTTTAATGTTGCATAAGCTTTTTTCATACTTTGGACCATCTTCTCAGCAATTCCATTTGACTCAGGGTAATATGTTAGTGATCTTGTGTGTTTTACCCCCCATTTGTTAATAAAATTTTCCAATTTCTCCGAACAGAAAGCAGTGCCATTATCTGCCATGAGGATCTCTGGTGTTCTGTGTGTAGCGAATATCTCTAAGTTTCTCTATAATTGCAGATGAACTAATATTTTTTACACCATAATATTCAGTCCAACGACTATATGAGACCACTACTACTAATAATAATAATGTCCTTTCTATGGACCGGCATGGTCAATGTGGATTCTTTCCCAAGCTTTCTCCGGCATAGGCCATGAAATATATTTCTTTGGCGGATGATCAGCAGTGATTTAACACTCTTCAAACTTTTTAATAAAAAGTTTGAAGTCTCTATTTATCCCTGGCACCATACATAACTGTGAGCCAGGATTTTAGCTCTATTCTTGGATGACCTGATGTAATAATTTAAGTACTTTTCCACAACCATAGCTAGGTAAAAGTACTTTACTGTCCATCAATATACAGTCTTTATTTACAGATAGTCACTAGTATACTTTCCAGCCCTTTACTTAAGTAGAGAGGAAATCTAGCGGGTGATTTGCTCCCTATCCAAATTTTAAGAATTCTGTAGCCAGTCTGTGTTAGTCCTATCCGACTATTAATACTATTTGAAGCTAGCTGATCAATGTAGTTTATGTAAATTTCTGTACTTGACAATTGTTTTATATGGGCCTCTAGATAATGCGTCCACATGTGATATATTTTTACTTTGCAATTCTATTATTGATTTTCTTAATGACACGCATCTTTATGCCTAGGGATGCAAACCATTCTCAGCCTATGATTGGATTAATTTCCCCGCTCACTATGTACAGTGGTAGTATTTCTTTATTCTTCTTTGTTTCTATCTTTACTTTTGCAACTCCTAATATTCTTATGGAATTTTTGTTAGCATCCCAGGCTTTGAGGTGAGTCGTTTTCTCTACTTTTGGAGGGAATTTTCAATTCTTAATTAGACTTTCCCAGTCTCTGCATTTCATCAGTGATACCCCTACTCCAACTATCATTTCCCATGATTATTGATTTACCGAATAATTTTACATTTAACATAACTTGATCAGATTCGTCTATAGTAGCACTTTTTATGTAGCTACTTTCCATCACTCTGCATGTAAATTCTCTGATGTGATGTACTATGACTTCTCCTTAAACAAAGTCAAGAATCTCTCAGCAATTATACCCAGAGAAACCTGTTAGCCACTTTATTTTCCATTCCCCATTCTTAGATTTCCCATATTCTGCTGCATCCCATTTCCACAACATAATCTTTGTCAACTCTATGGCCTTTATATCTCAATCCTCCTTATCTTTTCGCAAATCCAGCATAAAAACTAATAACTCACTTTCTGTATAGTCACTTTGTTCATACCTATTCTCCCATAACTTCATTATCTGTACCCTTTCTGCTTTCAAGCATTTACATTCAATCAACAGATGCCTAATATTTTCTATACCTTCCTTACACAATTTGCATACTAAATCACCCATAGTTTTCCATTTACATGTATATTCTCTTGTTGCTAAAGATCCCGTTCGAGCCTTAAACAATAAACTACTTTCCTTACTATTATCATATATTAACTTGCACCTAATATTCTGTTTACTTCTATATATATTTAAACTCTTTTTACTCTCCATACTAGTTCTCCATCTTTCTAACTCCCTATTCTTTATTAATAAATCTATTCTTTTATCCCATTCCTTACCACTATAACACTCAACAATTCTCCTAACACAAACATCCCATCATTTGTACAAATATATTGATATAAATTCTTTATCCAAATCTTTTGCATACCGCATTACCTTTCTCACACATCTTGTTGCCTGCCCTTTACTTTTAACCCAATTAAATACTATTCAGCTATTCTTTTATTATTCATAAACTGCAATCTACCAAACATTTTCATTTTACTTTTTGCATCTCTCATATAAAAACTTGACCACCCCATTTCTCCTTGAATTGCCTCCCTTGCTGTCCATACATCTGCATCTACTGCATGTCTTCCTATTTCCCTTTGTACTTTTTCTAAGTAATCTAATACCCCTTTACAAACACATAATGCATCATTACCATATGTTAACACAACTACAACTCCCATATAATTCTAGCTACATCATATTTATTATATGAAAACACTATTAATTTCTTTATCAATCCCTTTCTTTTCTTCATTGATCAATTTTTTCTCCCATTCATCCAAACAATTTTTCTGATTACTTAAAATAATTCCCAAATAACTATATCTATTTGCCACACTTAACTTTATATCCCCCAATAAAAATTCTACATCTTCTCTTTCCCCAGTATTAACCATGATTTTTCTTCACTAAATTTAATCCCCATCTCTTTACCCACCCTTTAACATGTCCTCAGCATAACTTTCATATCTTCTCTTCTTTCTGCACACAAAAATATATCATCCACAAAAAAAAAGACCTGACAAAATATATACTCCCTTACCACCTATTAACGGTATCTCTATTCCTCTTATTAATCTTTCTATTGCTCTTTCCATTTCACTCAAATACAACACAAACAAAATAGGTGACAAAGGGTATCCTTGCCTTAGTACCACTCCATTTTTAACTTTAACTGATTCCATAGTCCCTAATTGATATATATAGTAATTATTTTCATATAATTTCTTAATAATATCCACTAAAGCTTCATCCATTTCCAAATTCGCTAAACTTATCCATAATCTATTTCTATTTACTCTATCATATGCCTTCTCTATATCTATAAAACTCATATATAACTGTCTACCTAAATTCCTACTCATATCCATAAGTTGTGTAACTACAAATAAACGATCTCCTATACACCTATCTAATCTAAAACATCCTTGCATTTCCCCCACTACATTATTCCCTTCAATCCATTTTACAACTCTTCTAGCCACCATATATGAGAAAACTTTATATAAAACGTTACTGCTATCGGTCTATAATTATTTAACTTTCTATGATCCTTACCCTTTCCTTTAAATAATAATCTTACTCTTGTATTACTCCAATTACTCGGAAAAACTCTATTCTGTGACATCTTATTAAAACAGAATAATTACTTTTGCCCTATATCCTAAATTCATTACCATCTCTGCTGCCCATCCATCTAAATCTCTTGCCTTTCCACTTTTCAATTTCTTCTTTACCTCATTCAGTTCATTTTTTGTAAGCCTAATATTCCCATTACTATATGCTTTCATGTTTTCAATCACTCTATCCTTCACATCTAACATCTTTTTCTTTTTATGGTGGTGCACTCTTTTGGGAATTTCAGTTATTTTCCTATAACTTTCACTTTCTGGCATATTGCAATCACGGACTTTACGACAGATTTTTCCACACCGGAAACATTTAACTTGTTTGTCTGCTTTAGATTTAACTACAGATGTCTTAAAAATTGTAACTTGAAGTGGTTCTGGTCCTGTGAAACTTTTGACTGATCTAGTAGTAGTTCATAAGCTATTCCATGTCTGATTGCTTCCTCATACGTTAGACCCTTTATTGCTAATATGTGCCTAAACTGATCATCTATTATCCCATATAATAGTGTTCGAGAAGAGCTTTCTCTTGCCATCTCTCTTAAACCAATGCCATAATCTTTTATTTTTCCTTTGCCTTCTGCCCTAAAATGCAATCAAACAATAAACTTGAATGGCTGGGGGTTGAAATAATCATTTAGCTTTATTATAAGCTCATCGTATTTTTGTCTCCAGTGAATTTTCACACAGTTCATTAGCTATTTTGATCACCCTTTGGCCTGGGAAGCAAAGTAATGAAATTACTTTTACAGTATTCTTGGTAATACTATTTAGTGTAGTTTTTTACCCTGTGAACATATAGTTGCCAATCATTCGGATTATCTACATTAAACTCGCATATACCGCCATTTTCTCTATTTATTCAAATTCAATTATGACTATTTCAGTTTGCTGTTTAGGCAATTATTTAAGATTCGATTCCTGTATTGACTATGCCAATTTGCTGTTCAGGCAATTACTTAAAATTCGTTTCCTGTATTGACTGCGCCAATTTGCTGTGTCCTATGAGTAGCAAGTAAATAATTGACAAAAGCAGAATTGAGATGATAAGCTAATAGTTTAATTGAAATACATACGATTATATTTATATATTCATAGCCTATTTAAGGCCTATTAAAATAATAAAAGGTTTGACCTGCACATAATAACCCTAGTCCTGCTTTTGGACTTACAGAAGCAGGAGTCTCTGATTTGCATTAATACCAGACCCCTCAAGACTTTGGAGTCTTTACATACCTTACTATTATGGTGTTTTCTTATACACCCAGTATTTTTTACACTCCTCACCATATATGGTGTTTCATACAGTTTTCTGATCTTATAAGGCCAGCTGTGCAACTCTATGACCTAACAACATTGCTACATTTTATGGTTACAGTTATTTAAATAATTATTATATATATATAATTATTTACACACAATCATTATATATTTATTGTTGCACATATATATACCTTGCTTGACTTTGAACACTGCATTCTAAAAGTAGGTGTTAATGGGGAAATTCAACAATGGCAGCCATCAAGAAAACTGAAAATTGCAACCATCAAATGACTCAAGAGAAAAAACCATGGTAAAAAAAAATTTAATGTGAACATTTTATCTTCATTTATAGTAATTTTTTTAGGAAATAATTAGTGATAATGAATAATTTTTATTAATGTAACATTTTCTTTTATAAGATGTTTTTTTTATTCATCGGATTTTCCCTCTAAAATAATACAAAGAGTTGATACCTAATTTAAAATTTCCTTATGTCTGATTGTGAAGTCATTTTACAACTTTAATTATTGAAAAGGAAATGATTTAATGAAAGTAAAAGTTAATTAATTTAATGAATAAAATCAACTGGTTAATCATATTAACTATAAGAAACTATATTTTTGATAAAATGTATTTAAATTTGAATTATCATCTTTTTAATTATTAATCAGTTAGTTTATTAAATAATTGTTTAAAAAATATTATAATGTTAACATTTTTATTCCTCCAATTATTTGTTCTATGAATTGGTAATGTGTGACTTGATTTCATAATATTAGTTTTAGATTTTTAAATTATCCCAGTAAAATTATTTCAGAGTACAATAAGTTGTTAAATTTATCTTTTTTTTTTGTTCAGTTACAATCCCTAGAATCTTATGATCTTGAGCTAATTTAGAGCAATAATGGTTAGTTATATGGATGTAGGACTTAAGTTTTGTGTTTAGATATCCAGTTGATAAACCTGAGAAGCAAAGATATCATCAACTTTAACACTATATTTTGGTTTTTTATTAGAAATGAAGCTAGTTGGCCTGTATACTTAAGGTACCATATGACCAGAGCACTGATGACGATAAGCATATATAAGTATCTCAGCATTATTTTTTATTACAATAGATTAGCACTTATGTAATAATTGTTTGTATATAATGCCCTAGGTTTGGCAATGGCTAGATAATTACCCTGTTTATAATGTACTTCTTTTAAATCCAGTCACATGGCATGATTGTTGATTGATTATTATTACTACAATTTCTGATAATTTATAGCTTATAACTTATTATTAGTATAACTATATATTATTAGTCCATACTGATTCTCTGCTCATATATATTTATTCATTTTATATTTTGCTCATCATTATTTTATGGAAAGGATGATGTGTTCCCAATCACCTCCATATTAGCCCTTATCTTCTGTACCATTACAATATATATATATAGCTATACACATACAGGTAAACACCATTAATTCTAAATCTTGATTTCATGACATTTTTTTTGATTTGTGAATTTTCTAGATTTCAAGAATAGATATTTTTTTTTACTGTAAACCCAAACTCTATTTAAAAAAAAAAAAAAAAACTAACTGTAATTAGTTAATGTTCTTTTTCTTTATTTTTATTTATAAATGAGTCTACAAATTAATTAATTTATTATAAAAAATTAAAAAAATCACTTTTAAAATTTTATTTGGATATAGAACTTTTTGAATAATAGATGTAATTAATGGTGTTTTATATACTAAAACAAAAGTTTTCATATATCAAAGACATAGTTTTTGAAACAATTTCAAAATACAGTTCATAGTTTATTTACCTTGAGTTTAATTTGAATATTTGCTATTTATTTGATCATTATTCATAAATTCCTTAATTTAGGATGTAGATTTAGCAGAACATGCTCAAATATTCACACACACATATAGTTATTAGGAAATGATTTTAAAAAAAAACATGATACTAACCATTCACACCTGGCTGTTACAGCTTCTTTTCGTACCAGACGTTTTTTATCATCCAAACATTCAGATAGTTTCCTTAAAACTTCACCTTGCAGAGGACTAATAATATATCTAGGTTGATTTATCATTTTAGATAAACATTTCAAAGCTTTAATACGAATTTTCTATAGAAAAAAAAAACAACTTTTCTAAGTGGATATATACAAAAATAATTATATATATCTCATATAACAGGTAAAAAATGGGACAATCAGAATCCAAATAGTATTTACTACATTATAAAAATGTATTAAATTTAATTATTACTGTAAAAATATAAAATTTAATGACACTTGTCTCCTCAATTTTAAGATCTAATATAATAAATTGAATAAAAACTGGCATGTAATTATATATTGGAATATTTTCAGCATCTAATATTATTGTTAAATGTCTTTTAGAACATTCAACCATCATTTAAACTTTTCAAATATTTGGTAATAGCATACAGACATATATAACACATCACTTCAAATGATATGATTCTCTCTTCTTCAGAAACGGATGGACTGGCCAGAGACAATACTAGCAAGGGAATAGAATTAGATAATGGAAAATCCAACATATAAGTAAAATGCCATTATCACAAATTTTGAAAAAAAGAATTTTTTTTTTTAAGTTGAAAAGGAAAAGATAGTTTTTTAATTTTTTTAATATAAAAAGTGTTAAAAATGGTTTTTTTTTTATTATTTTTTTTTTTTATATTTTTTAAATATATAGTAAGCCTACAGAATGAATATTTGGTTTTAATTCAACATTTTCATTATATTATAACAACAATTAATTAAAGTTGTTATATACAACAACAAAACATATTGTATAATGGTAAAAAGTTTAATTATGTTTAGATTAAATCATTTTCTTTAATTTTAATTAATACTTATTCTATAATATATGATTATATATATTTTTGACATCTATTATTTTTATAACATCCATTGCTCTATTACTTAAGATTAATCATACTCTAATATTTTTTATAAAAAATGAAATACTAAATGGCAAAGTTCTTTATTGGATATCACTATAGCTCATCTATGACATCATTTTCTATTTATCAACTTGAGGTCTGAACACTTAATTGCATTTAAACAAAAAGTTTGACTTTTTTGGTCTTTGGAGTATGTGTTTTTAATCAAACCTACCATTAAAATATTAATATTTTAGTTAAATTCACAAAATATACATTATAGTTAAGCAAACATTACTATTGCAACTGACTTGTCCATAATATCCAAAGAATGACAAGTGAGATCCAGCAAAACTATTGTTGCTAATTTAATGATAATAAACTTGCTGTTTGTGTGTATGTCGAAACTGGACAAGTTAAAAAGGACAAGTAAACAAATAAATAAAAAACGGGCTGAGTAGGCAATTAATGAACTAATTAATAATAGAAGAGTAGTTTTCTTTAAGGACTGTGTATGTACTATAAATACCTATTAGCAAATTAACCTGCATCTTTCTTTTGCTATCAATAGCCATTCATAAGTGTAGTGGACTTAACCTTGCTGTCATTACCCAGTAGAATCCCCACTGAAGGTTAAGAAAGGGAATGTAGATATTAAAGAGGCCAACTTGGTCTACATTATTCTTTGTACACCTTGGAGTTACTAACTGTTATCATTTATAATATGATGGATTAAACTAAAGATCAGCATTTCAAGCTAATGCACATGCGCTTTATGAATCTTAATAATAAATGAATACTTTCATTTCCAACACAAGATAAAGTCTTTGCGAAAGAATAGAATGAATCCACCTATTCTTTCAACCCAAACACTTAAGTATAGGCAAATCTTAAGCACTGGAAAGACTTTATCTTGTGTTGGAAATGAAAGTATTCATTTATTATTAAGATTCATAAAGCGCATGTGCATTAGCTTGAAATGCTGATCTTTAGTTTATTACAATTCATAAACATCGCGCTATATAAAATAATATCTCATTTAAATATGAGGTACTATTATTACTTAAATCAAATTCCTATATGCATATAATTGTATAAATGCTATAAATTCTAATTGTATAAATTAATATTAACATTATTAAATAAATAACTAAACGTGCTCATGTGCCTCATTTTTATTGTGCTCAATTAATAATCGATACATAGCACAACTCAAAACAATATTCACATCTTTCACTCGTAAAAATCTTTGTAAAAAATATTTAAACACATAAATCATCACAAATCTATAAGCAAAATTATTATTGTTTTGTTATATTAATAAATAAACAAACCACACATTATAAATTATATCTAAAGTACTGTAAGCAATGAACCTTTATAAACATTTTATTTTATGGTTGTAAATAAAAACTGTTTCTTTTATTTATTAACATGACATAAAGCATTAGCAGAATTATATAAATACTTGCACACCTGCAATGTTACGTTTCCTGTAATTTAGTAAAAATTTAATGTTTTTTTGGCACTATGATTACATGAGAAACATTTTCTAAAGCAAATAATTGTATAATATGTAATTTCTTTTTTTTAAAATTAGGTTGACAAGGAAAATATTACAGCAAAAAAATACCATTACTTCTTCAGGTTAGCTATACTGATCTTAAATACTCCATATAAATATTAGATAATAATATCTGAGCTCAAATAATGGATAATTAAATATACTACAAATATGATGAATACTAAATAAAAATTTATATTTAAGTTATAAAATAATTAGCAATTAAAAAGGATTACAGATAACTTTTTTTTAAAAAAATAAATGAACTATTCTATTATTTAAAATTTTATTTAATTATTTATTATCAATTTTAATTAATAACTTTTATTATTAATAGAATTTTTGATTTAAATCAAAACAATTTTTACTTATAATTTTAAAAAATGCTACATAATATCTATCTCTAAGCTATGTATAATAAAATGATGAGGTAAATTAAAAATCACTGTGAGCATTATTCCTCACTGTCTAATCTGTTTTTAATACAATGATGCAATGAAAAAATACTTTTGAATTGAATTACTTGTCATTAAAATTTTGCTATATAAATTTTTACTTAAAAACAAGTATAGAGAATTATATTTATATTTTTACAATATAGTACCTATTCTTGATAGTTTCATTATCACTTTTTTTGCCTGCTGACATTTTAGCCTAAGGAGATATTACTTTGGATTATATTAGTAAATATTAAACCTCAGGTAAATAATATTAAGGGAATGGCATACAATAAAAAATCTCATCTACAAATCCTTAATATTTCTTTGTTGTCTCTAATTGCTTAAGTACTTTAATCTGCTTTCAGAAAAATATACATATAAATAATGTATAGTGAACTTTTGATGATTAAATAATAATTTTATTTATTTCAGGAATTGGGTGTAAAAATAATGTAAAATCATAATCAATATTTTGATTTTTTTAATACAACATTAATAATTCAAAGCAGAATCTCCGATACAAAAATATTATCTACATAAACACAATCACAAATAGCTTCTCATATAAAAATAGTTTTTTTTTTTAATTTAAAAAAAAAAATGCAAAAACTATAATATAATGAGAATATGAGAAATAATATATAAAATTAAGTTTATGCCAATAGCTGCTTCATTTTATTTAAATTGATAGTTATTTTATTTTAATTTTGCTTTTTATTTTCTAGATATCAAATAAGTATAAATGTTATTTTATTAAAGTTCTAGTCTTCTTCTATTATAATGTGTACTAACTTAATGAAAATAAATTCATTGTAATCATTAAGATAACAGAGTGAGCAATAATAACATAAATTTATTGATTCAACTGTTTCCCTTTCAAAATAAGTGAGATTGTTTTATCTTTACATATTCAGAATTTGAATTAAAAATCAGGATGATCAATAAATTTTCTAAGATATTTATTTCTGGGCAAAGAAAATCTTTCATAAATCTTTATTTTATTTATCAATATATTTTAAATTATTCAAGACTGGTTAAAATTTTAATTTACTCAGATTTAAAATTACTTATCTTTCTCCATAAATTATAAGAAAAAATTTTAAGACTACTTATCTAAATAAGAGTGTAATATCAGAAAAGCCATTTATACGAAATGACTAACAATAATGCAGATTGTTTTCTTGAAGGTTTGTGATGATGGTGTTCTAATTGTATTTTCATATTGGACTATTTCCATCATCTAATATGCGTATTGAATGTCTTTAGAAAAATTTAACTTAAATTTTTTTAAAGACATTCAATATGCATATTAGATGATGGAAATAGTCCAATATAAAAATACAAATAATGCAGACTGTTTATTGTGTACTATAATAGTGACAGAACACTGAGTAAGAACTTTGTTGTATAACTACATGAAATTAAATCTTAACTATATTTTATTTTCATTACCAGTTCAATTTGTATTTCTCTATAAAACTGATGATTGGATTTAAAAGATATACATATAAAAGAATTTTAAAAAATATTTTATAATTTGTGCCATGAATTTTATATAAATTATGTACAAGAGAAAGTAAAATTTTCCAAAATGCATATGTAGTATATTGACAAAATTGTGTAAATAATAAATAAAGTTGCATGTGTATCTGTACATAAATAGTCAATATAAGATATTAATAGTCACTCTAAAAATAATGAAAATGCATAAAAATGAAACTATGCAAATTACCAAATTAATCTAAATATGTTAATTTGCAAGAAGATAATAAAACTGTTTATGCAAATTATATCTAAAAAAACAAAACACACCATCTAAAATATCAGCAGAATGTTAGGAACATAGCCAGAGAGAGAAAGAGCAGTTATGTATTAAGTGAAATGTGAGCAATAAGATGTTTATGAATCCAGCTGTACAAAAGCAGTGAAATATATTGAAAAGAATACTGTCATGAAAAGTTAACAAAGAAGAGTTAATAAAGTGAAATAAAGGACTGTGATAAGAAAATGCAGCATTATAGTTCAACACTAAAGAACTATATTTACATAATCAAGATTGATTTAATTTATAAAATTCAACCAGCAAGTCACTAGTTGAATATACTAATAAGCTACTAATATTATATATTCTGAATAATGAACTCATTGAATTAAACTTTTTTCTTAGTGTATTATTTCCAAAATAATAAAATGAGTGTAGTTGCCTTAGGTCAAATCTGACCTTGTACACATAACCATACCTACAAATATACTGTGTACATACAATCATATAATTATTACGTAGATAGTAGAGAACCATATGTCAGTCTTTTTTCCTATTTATAACAGATATAGGATTTATTTCCTGATCTCACTGATCATTCATATGTGTTATTAACAGACATTTACAAAATCAAATATCTGTGACCAGTCTTCATTTAACAAACTCAAATATTTCTACAACCTTCGATTTTCCTTTTTAACATCATCTATTAAGAATAATATCTAAATAATAATCATATAGTTAGTTGCTCAGAAAATCATGTGAGTTCAGCACTCAAAGCAAACTGAGCACAACAGCTCCATTTAAATGATCAAACTGATTTCATTTTAGCTTAACAGGAAATTTATTCAAGAACCTTTAATACTAGAGTCTGTCACTTTATTACTCTACTAATCACATAGGACAATAACCCGCCTCACCAAAATTAGCATAAAATTTCATATAATCTTTTGATAAATATCATTTCAAGTGTGATTATATTTATTTTTGTAATTAAATACAATTTGGGTTCTCATTGTTCATTCCAGAAATAAGGCAAGGGTTTTTTGAAATAAATTTGAATTTTTCATATATTTCAGAAGCCACATTTGATATATTATTAAAGGGTGAAAAGATCACTCAATTACATCTTAACTATGTAAAAAAACTCATTAAATCTATAAAATAAATTTTGCTTCAAAAATGGCAAACTACCACCAATATTAAAAAAAAAAACCTTTGCGGTTTGTCACTCAGAAGTTATAAGATGTTTGATGACTAGAATGAGCCATGAATTGTGGAACCTTCGTTATCGGGTCTGCATTCTACCAGTGCATTAAACCATGCAGCACTACTAATTATGTGTAATTATTTGACTGTAATATCTATTATCTAGTTATATAATAAATTAGACAAAAGAAAAAATTTTGTAAATTTTTGAATGAAGAAAATAGTTAAAATGAGTAAGTTAATAATATAGAAATATTGGGAAGAGTTCAGACAATGTATTACTAATAAGGAAAAGCAATCATTATGAAACTGAAAATAAAAGGATTGTGAAAAATAAAATCATTAAATGGAAATCTAACGGTGATAATTATAATGAAGTGATTATAAGGAAAACTCACAGCAACTTTTTTGTGAATCCATCTAATGATATTTCATAATAAGCTATGAAGTCAACAGATTAATTTAAAAATAATGTTAATGATTATTATTATAATTAAGCAAATCTTTAATCTACTAGATAATACTGTAATAGACATAAGATTATAATACATTTTGGGCTAAAGATTTAGATTTTATAAAGATAATTACAAATTGCTTAAATGCAAGTAGGCACTTGCAATCAAAACCTTCTTCTGAATTAAATGCAGTTACGATGCTTTTATTAAATAATATTAATAAAAATAATAATACTGTATATTTATGGGATACTAGTGACAATATTTATTATACTGTTATACAAATAGGTCTACTAATTTGTATTACCACACAAAAACTTTTTAATAGCTAAATTATAGAAAACTCAAAAACTAATGCACAATCTGAGATCAATAAAAAGCTGTCATGCTTCTAAGCTTAGTATTTATCATACCATTTCCAAAGTTATAATTAGTTAATAAATTAATTTTCCAAATAATATACTTCAGATTTTCATTACAGTAAATCAGTTCTTACCATGGAATCTTTATGAGTTGAGAGGTTTAATAAATGTGGAATTAGAGACTGTATATATAATGTTAGGGCTTCGGGAGCATCTTTACATAATGATATCAAAACTAATAAAGTATTTAATTGTAAAAGGTTATCCTTTTCCTGGAGAGACATTACAATAAGAGGTAATATCTAGAAGAAAAAAAAAAAGAATTACAAAAAGAACAAGTTTTAATAAAAAATTATATGTAAATTATTAAATTACATTTTTAATGTCATGTTTATATAGTTCATTATTTTGCCAAAATACAGTTTAGTTAAGTATATATATATTAGTATTAAATATGTTTCAACTATTTTTTTAAATCATTTTCAATTTGAAAAAAAAAAAGAATAAACAATAATAATAACTGAATAATTTAATGTTCAGAAGTTTATAAAAATCTTGGAACATTGGGAATGACAATTGGTTTGTGAGAGATCTTGAGCTAAAAAGTCTACCATTTTAACATTATATCAAACCATGCAGAAAAAAATAAAATAAAAACAATTATAATATAATTAATTCTTTTTTTGCATGTGAATATATATAATAAAATAATAATTACATTACACAGAGGCAAAACTCTCCATACAGTAACGCCACTCAATGCAAGCCAGGGTAATCAATGGATTCAGAAAGGTTTGTGCATAAAATCCCTATCTAGTGCCTACTCATCCAATATCTCCAGACTAGTTTCTAGCTTGTATCTTTTTCATCAGTGAGGAGCCTAGGATCTGAGAGCACTGCACATAGATCTTAGGATCAAATGCAACCCTCCAGCAGCCACCTTTTACTTTTTTACTAATTATAAAGCCTTGAGTCCAAAATAAAAACACAATAATGTTTTCAAGCTAAGCTCATTAGCTTGTATAGATCTGAACTCAGTTCAGAATCCATACTTTTGGTGTCTTTGATAACCACAGTCACCACAATCCTATTAGGCAGGATTGGTATTAAACCATCAAACATCACATGATCACCATGTTTGATGGTTTAATAATTACACTAAACAATTTTTAAACAATCCAGCCTATCAAATTGTCATTACTATAACTTAGCATATTATATCTCCCTGTATGATTATTTCACAGTTTACACTCCCCTCCCCTGACCCAGAGCCATATTAACAATTTCAATGCAATATAAAAAGCTCAAACATTTTAAATGCCAAATATAAATATACACAAATTTTAAAATTTGAAATAAACACAAGGTAATCTTACATAAATAAACATTCAAAGATTATGACAAATTATTTTAAAACAGAAGTGAAACCAACTATAAATTATAATAATCAAATTTTTATTGCACTAACAAAGTTTAAATAATCCAACCTATTAAATTTATCACTTTCAACATTATTGTGTATTCAAATAACTAATTCAGTCAATTAAATTACCATTGCTAAACTTAGCAACTTCAAACTCCCCAGAATGTTTGTTCCAGACTTACAACATTGAATATTTATCAGGCTGTGAGCCCAACAATAATATTTTAATGCAATATACAAAGTTCAAAGATTTTAAATGTCAAATACAAGACAGCACAGAATTTAAAGCATAATCATTACAGTCTTTCGCTATAACTATGATACAGACTTACACTATTAAACATTCAAACATTATTACTTTAGTGTAATGTATAAATTGATACACTTGGTAATCATGATTTATAAGAGATTGTTTATGTCACCATTTTGAAATTAAAAAAAAAAAATTACAACAGATATAATTTGTAACATATCTTCAGTTTAAATACAATATATATATATACATTGTTAGAAAGAGTAAGTATAAAGGAATGTAATGAAGTTGAAAAAATAATCATTATTTTAAAAAAATTTAGGAAAATTAACACTTTTAAAAATTCTTATTTTTGCATAGGTTCACAAATTCTATAAATTTTGACAGGTAAAGGATAAAATGATATTTTTCTAAACAGCTTCATCACATTCCTTACCTGAGATAATTTTTCATTATTAAATCTGCAAATAAGTATTTGCTAGTGTCTCCCATTTTTACTAGCTGATCTAGACTTTGTCCTTCCATGAAGGTATTTCCTGGAAATGTATTTCTAATGGCAAAAAAGAAAAAATTTAACAATAAATATTGTATATCATAATCATGCATTGTATATCAGATAAAATGCATTGCATATCAAATATTATACAAAGAGAATTTTAGTAAACTGTAATTTATCAAAAAATAAAATTAATTATAAAATAATTACAAAAAATTAATATAAAATGCATATAAAAGAGCAAAGAGAAAAAGTAACAAGAAGAAAGACTAAAACGTTTTTTCAGAGTACATGTACATAATATTTGTACACATGATGATAAATAAACAAGAAATTTTTTTTTTTCCAATTTAGTGCAATATAAAATATTAATGAATTGTGACAATACTGGTGCTTCTTAATATCAGTTTTATATTTCATTTGCCTTTGAGAAAATTCCTAATAACTTACTGTGGAGATGGCTTTATTTTAGGAAAATTATATCAATTGTTATAATAAATATGATATTAAATATAACTTGCAAAAAATTATACTGTTTGTATAAAAAAGTAGAAAAAATACCTATACATTATAAAAGTTATATGATTCTGATACATACTCAACAGACATATGAGATACTACTTACAGTAACATATATGACAATGAAATAAATTTGACTTTTCATTATAGTCATTACTTACAAAAAAATATAGTAATATTTTTATATACAAGTAGAAAATAACTAGATTGAAAAAAATAGAGATGAAATTGTTATAGAATAGACAAAAACACAGAGGTACATATACATATATCTAAACATAAACGTTATTTTAGAGCAAAAATATTACATAATTACAGCTTTTATAAGAATTATTATTGATTTTTTTTTTTTTTAATTATGAACATTTTATTTTCTAAGCCCTCAGACTTACATATATGTGCATCCAGATTTATAACTGTTCTATTGAGAATAATAAATCAATAAATTATCAAATGATCACCATTTCTTATGCTTGCTTACAACTGTTATTAAAACAGACAAAACTCTCTATATGTATTGCCACTCAGTGCAAGCCAGAGTAATGAATGGATGCCAGAAGGCTTGTGCATAAAACCCCCATCTAGTGCCTACTCATCCAATACCCCCAGACTAGTTTCTTGCTTGTGGCCTTCATCAATAAGGAGCCTTGGATCTGAAAGCACTGCACCTAGATCTTAGGATCTAATGCAACCCTCCAGCAGCCACTTTTTATCTTTACTTAACTACAAAACTATGACTCTTTTCAATCCTAGCTCATTAGCTTATATAGTCATATAGGTCTGAATTCAGTTCAGTACCTATACATTTTGGTAACTTTGGTTCTTTAATAATCATAGCCACCACTATCCTATTAGGCAGGATTGGTTTTAAGCCAATAAACATCACATGATCATCATTTCTTATGCTTGCTTATAACTGTTATTAAAACAGACAAAACTCTCTATATGTATTGCCACTCAGTGCAAGCCAGAGTAATGAATGGATGCCAGAAGCTTGGCATAAAATCCCCATCTAGTGCCTACTCATCCAATACCCCCAGACTAGTTTCTTGCTTGTGGCCTTCATCAATGAGGAGCCTTGGATCTGAAAGCACTGCACCTAGATCTTAGGATCTAATGCAACCCTCCAGCAGCCACTTTTTATCTTTACTTAACTACAAAACTATGACTCTTTTCAATCCTAGCTCATTAGCTTATATAGTCATATAGGTCTGAACTCAGTTCAGTACCTATACATTTTGGTGACTTTGGTTCTTTAATAATCATAGCCACCACTATCCTATTCGGCAGGATTGGTTTTAAGCCAATAAACATCACATGATCATCATTTCTTATGCTTCCTTATAACTGTTATTAAAACAGACAAAACTCTCTATACGTATTGTCAGTCAGTGCAAGCCGGAGTAGTCAATGGATGCCAGAAGACTTGTGCATAAAATCCCCATCACCATGCATTCTTTTCCTCGACATTTAAAAGAAAAAAGAAAAAAATTCCTTTTACTAAAACTGTCTGCTGTGTCTGAGAGCAACAAGTAAATAATTGACAAAGGCAGAATTGAGATGGTAAGCTAAAAGTTTAACTTAAATAACCAATTTACAAGTGTACATAGTCTATTTAAGGCGCATAAAAATAATAAAGGGTCATGGTGACTTGCAAATAATAAATCCTAGTCCTATTTTTTGACTTATAGAGGCAGGAGTCTCTGAATTACATTAATACTAGAACCCATATACTAGGTCCTGGGAATTTATATACCCTCACGAGTTCTGGAATCTTTTACAAACCTTAACAAATATGACATTTTTTTACATACATTAATATAAAATAACAATTCTTGTCAATTGTTAATACAGAGTTTAATATAAATAAATAAAAACAAATAATATTTCCAAGCGCTTTCAACTCTTACGAGTCCTTATCAAGGCAGTGTAAAAAATTATATTTTCTCCTAGGTGATGAATCTAACATTTCATTGTATTGGCCAGGAACAACTAATCGGAAAGCTGGTTAATTTTGAATTCATAGCACAAGAATTTTTTACACTGCCTTGATAAGGACTCGTAAGAATTGAAAGCGCTTGGAAATATTATTTGTTTTTATTTATTTATATTAAACTCTGTATTAACAATTGACACGAATTGTTATTTTATATTATTTTTATATTATATACAGAAGTATTATTTATTTATTTATTTACATACATTACTGTATATATTGTCTTTTTTACATGTACATGTTTTTTTTTTTTACATACCTCACCATGTATGACATTTGTTTACAGTTCTCTAACCTTATGAGGCCAGGTATGCAACTCTATGACCTAACAACATAGCTATTTGATATCTATTTTATTATGATAGTTACACATACATTGAGTTATTGTATATAACCATTATATACAATTTTATACACAATCGTTATACATAATTATTATACTTAATTACTAAATGATTATTATTCATAATCTACATAATTATTCTATATATTTTTTATACATTATTGTTGTACATATATATATATTTCTTGAACACTGCACTATCATAAAAAAAGGCAATTTTTATCATACAGGAAAAAAAAAAAAACCATTGGAAAGAGGATAAAAAAAATGAAAATGATGATGTATGTCACAGCCTCAAACTACTTAGCAATCCCGCACTATAATAATTTAAAGTCTATGATTGGTTAAAATTCTAAAAAAGAGGACCCGGGGCTTCAATGTTTTCAAAAAAGTTTTAAATTAATCTTTGGTATAATTAATTTAACAATTATATTCAGTTAACTTTGTGCATCTTTGGATTATAATGAATATATTTAAATGTGAAATGTTTATATACAAAAATATTTTATTAAAATCATGTAAAGACATTTAGCTATAAAAACTTAATACAATAAATGTACGTATCTATATATATATGTATGTGTTAAATTTGTTATTAAGACAAATTAAAAAAAAAAAAATTGAATTAAACAGTTGTTTAAATTACCAAAAATTTCTTTAATTTAAAATCAAAAGAAATTTTTTAAAAAAAGTATATAATACATATAAGAAATTCCTACCATTTCAAAATCAAATCTGATCTAACTGAATCTTAAAAAATTTTCAGATCAAAAACATTTCATCCAATAATAATTTGTAATGGTTATACAGATATTCTTAGTTGAAGGTAAACATCTCAAATTAATCTAGATTATTCAAATGAGAGTCAATATGCAGATTGTAAAAATAAAATATGATTGTAATATGGTAATAATAATAATTTTTTATTTTATTTAAATATTTTCAATAATCTTTATAATTATCCCATGGATAGTTTTTTTTGTAATCATTAAATAATTTTAATAGTAAGTTATTTCATAATTATCTATGAATTAATACATTCATAAAAATTTTCTACTTTTTATCAAATTATAAATTTATAATAATTAATGCTTTAATTTTTCTGATATAATATCAATATGTGACTAGATGGGAGTCTCGTCACCCCTGATCCTATTACACATGTTGGCTTTAAAATAAAAAGAGCACTTAAAAAAAAAGTATTATTTCTTTCTTAAGACTTCTCATTTTGATTAAATATTTTACAATGTAGAATTTTCCAGAACATCACAATTTTTTTCTTATATTAAATGGGGATTATTAGTTTTTTCATTTGTAAAGACAGTTAACTTTAAAAAAATTTTGATCAAAAATTTGTAGATTCAGAGAGAAAAACAAAGATGATAAATGTGCAGATAAAAAAAAATATGCATAAAAATCCAAAATAATATTTAAATCAAATTATGAGAGTGAGGGATACTGATGACACTGTATCTTAAACATCAATATCTATATGAATTGTAGAATTGAATTTGGAAGATGATAGTATTATCTAGAAAACAATGTTGCATTAAGAGAATAATATAATTTCCCAAATTGTTTAAATAATCTACAACTGATCTATCAATACAGAATAAAGATTAACTGGCTAACAAAATTATGACAGTTCCATAATTATGTTTCATTGAAAATTTTGGAGAAGGCAGTCTAAATAATGCATTTTTTTATATGTACAAGTCTTCCAATGTTTGAGACCTGTAAATAATGATTAGTTCAATAATAAAAAAAAATGAATCATTTGCTACTCAAGATGTTTATGTGACATTAAAACCAGACTTCGTCTGTGACCCTATTTCCTACACTAAAATCATACAATTTCTATGACATAGAACTACATACATATTGTAACGATATATAAATATGGCGTTACATTAATTTAAAATAAAAACTTAAAAGTTCGCAAATAAAAGTAAAAAACTAAACGCTAAAATTAAAATGTTTGTTAAACGTATATACATTCGCACAGATGCCAAACTTTAAAAATATTTTTTTTTAAAAAAACAAATAAATAAGTATTTGAACGTACTTTTTTATAAAAAAAAGTACAAGATTTAAAAATAAAAACAGGTATTAATTAATTCTTGTAATCTGTAAATGGAAATGATTGTTTATAAATTGTTTGAAAAGCAAGCTAGCCTTGGGCTCTTGTATAATTAAAATGATCTGATGAAAGATAGATAAGAAAATAAAGAGGAATTAGCTTGACCAATGGAAGCACCAAGCCTTGGCTCGGACCCTAACGAAAGTGATGGATTAGTGACGTTTTGTTGATTGAATCCGTGTGGATAATATAAAAAGAGAAATACAGTTTTTTTGGACAGTTCCAGCGTTTTGTGTTTGAGAGATGTGGTAGGACGCACATACCACACTCTCTGTATAAAAAAAAAAAAATGAAAAGACTGTGATACCTTGAACCAGCTATTGCCATCTCCAGAACATTATCTTCCAATGGAGGCGTCGCGGGAATTAAAAGCAGAAACCTGGACTCTTCTACCGTGAGCTATGAACTTTACAAATTAACAACAACAAAAAAAAGTAATTAAGAACTTTCGTCATTGTTTTTTTTAAAGATTCAGCTAATTTAAATTTTAAAATGAACTCTTATTTGATTTTCAAATTAATAATTGATTGTTTAAATTTATATAGTTAAGTTTTGCTAAAATCATTTCCATTTTTATTATTTTTATTTGTAATAATATTTATTGTAGAAATTATTAAATGCATTACATTTAAGTTGGGTATAGACGTTGCATAGATTCGTTAGCGGTTGATTATGTTGTGGTTTTCACAGTCGATTAGAACATATAAGTCAACAATGTCACTGCGGTGTCTTATGATGAACACCAAAGGGTCTCCTGTATTCCCTCAGCAATTGACGTTATCGATTGACTTTGTATTTTGATCGGTTGTGTTTAATTTGGAATGTTTTTGACCGTGGAATCTGTGCAGCCGATCTATACTCGACATTATAAAACAAATTGTATAAAAATAATCTGTGCGAACGTATTTAAATGTTAAATTTAAGTTGGGCGTGAATGGCTATATAGTTTTGTAAAGTTATATTAAGGGAGGGTAATCTTAGGTTATTCATTTCGTAGTTGAATTGGTTCAATGGATTGGATATATTTGTGTAATTGTAGATGTAGTATGAGATCCGCTATGGGCAGGATTATATATATACGCCACACACCTTCTGTTTGCCTATGGATGGGTTTGTAAGACGGCAAAGGACCACAGTCCATTCCTATGGAGTTTTATGTTTATTGTTCTACTCGCCAACAGATGTCGCATTCCTGGTTGGTAGAGAGACAATTTTTTCTCTAATTCTACTTGCTGTTCAGATGTGCATTCCTGACAGTATGGTATTTTGTGTTGTCGTATTTTCATGCTACATTGAATACATAAATGTATCAGATGGATTGGCGCCGGTTTGATTGCGAAATTTGTTGCCTAAGGTTAAATCTGGGAAGAATATTTTCTTTTCAAATGCAGATCTATGTAGTCTATTCATAATCAACTCACTAAATAAATAGTAAACTCATGGTTGTAATTTACTTAAATGTAAAACTAAAGATTAATAGAAAAATCTAAAATGATGAATTTATTCCTCAAAATTTAAATGTTATTTTATATGTGCGTAAATAAATATTTTTATGTGTTAATTTCTGGCAGTGGCTTTTATTTATTTATATTTAAGATATAGATTTTTATCTCTGCGTCTCCACTGAGCTAGTGACTTGGGCTAACGATCTGAATATTTAAATAAAGTGGAATCTTAACAGCGCGTATCTGCCTACTCTATAAATTTTTCTAGGTTTAAATGCCTAGATGGCGCCTTGTAGAGCAGATATCATAGTTTGCGGTTAGATTCGATCTCCACTTTCATTCCGATCGTTATAATATATAGCAACCACTTAAACACACAGAAACCTGACTACATATAAATCATGCAGATCCATTTTTCTGTTTATTTAATATTTTATAATATTGCTTTTTAATTTCTTCAGCAGAAAACTTTTCTTACTAAAATATTTCAAGTAGCCTCTTTTAATGAAAAGTAATGTATACTACATTACTAACAATAAGAATAGTTGCTGTTTTTAGTATTTTCAGATAAAATTAGCTTCTTTTTAATGAAATGAATTGTAGCTCGTTAATGTTGATTCTGTCATATCTTTCCAATGAAAACCATCAACATAACATTTCTTTAGAATGCTTGAGATAATTCTTATAATGTAAATAGGATGCACCTCTTCCATGAAAACCATGCTCAAGTTCACTATAGAATACTTTTTAAGGAAGACTTGCAATGTCTAATCCAACAAGGTGGTACTTTACAATAGTGCTGTGTCCAGCGGTATTCTATTGCCTGCTGGATTGCAAATATAAATAACACAAATAATTGCTAATTAATGAGGCAGCTCGGCAAGTACATTTAAGTAACAAGAATTTATTTACAAAGTTATATGAAGATAATAAATCTTGTTTAATATATGCATATATGACGATTATATACATACGCTATATAAATAACAATAAGGACCCGAAGGTGTAACAAAATAATAATAAGATCAATACAACCTGTTTGCAGTTCCTAAGTTTACTTTTGAACGTCCGGAGGTAAACTTCTCCACAAGGCTAAGTGAAGGAGGGAGCTGACTGGGGCACCCGAGGAAATGGCACATCTGCCTTTCAAGAGCTTCACTTAACAAGTGTCTGGTCTCAGTTCTATTCTAGATCTGATTTTTCTATCATGTTTTTAGAGTAGACTCCCTTGATTGGCCATCCACTGTCCATGTGATGATCATCTCTTTAGTTACACTATTCGATCCCTGATCAGATAATGCAATTACCTTAAAAATGTCTATTTTAAGCAATGGCTTTGTTTACATTATCTTAATCCTTTGCTTGCATTCATCTAACTTTCTTGATAAGTTAGTTTATAGTTTTTCATTAATTAAACTATTTAATTAGTCTAATGCTTTTATAAAATATTGTGAATGCCATTGGCATCCACGCACATACATTTAGTTTACCGTTATATCATTTATAACATTTATTTTGTGTATATATGAATATGCACACACAATTGGAAATCCGTTTAGTTTTCAATTATAATTATTATTTAACTAATAATATGTATTTTATGTATACATAAATATACACACACATTTAGCAAATAGTTAATTCTATAGTATCATATCCAGCAAGTTGAAAAACATATTGATTGTTTTTATGATGATGCTTTTATATTTTTAAAATTTTATGACACATTTTAAAATTAAACTTTTTGAATATTTTTATATTGCATTGATAAGATATCCAAATCTCACTTCTATCTAATAAATTAGGTAAATTACAGCTCTCTATATAGTTAACTTAGCTGCAGCAGTTATTTGATGAAATACCCTATCTTTTAACTTATTAAACACATCAGCAACAAATTGAAGTCTGTGTTTTAGAAATTATTATACAATAATTATGAGTAGAGAAATAAATAAAGTAGATGTTTTTCATTTATCTTTCATTCTTCATTTTTATTATATAAATAATAAAAGAATATATAATAGTTAATGGTATGTTCAGGAAAAAACAGCATAAAGATGTTCATAATAAAACTGAATGACAAACTTTATGAAATCTTTTTTAAACATTAACAAAGAATATACAAAATTTCCCCCTGTTCTATTTTGTATTCATATTTAATATCAAATACTCATTCATCTTTTCTATTTTATATTCTCCATTATCACCTTCATTAAAAGCATAGAGCTAAACTAGTCAATAAATATTCAAAATTACCCCAAATTCACAACTCAAGCAGACTAGACAAGAAAATAAACTCTAAAAAGCTAGCAATGGTTTCACTGCTACAAGCAGACCTCTCAAGTGCTTTAAGAAATTATTGTTATATAAATAAGAGATTAAATAATTCTAGTGGGGTAGCTTTGTTTCAAAAAGATCAATTTTATAAAGATTATTTATGTAAGTGATAAATTTGTTAAAAATATTTTATTTAATAGTAATAATAATTATATTGATGTAAAGGATAAAGAAAAATATGATTTTATTTCTTTACCATTTAAATTGTCTTCTTATAAAATTGTACGTAAAAATAGTAATTTGTTTGGAAATAAAAAAATTGCTTGGAAAAGAGCTATTACTTTGAATAATTTATTAAATAATACAAAGGAAATTTTTGACAGAAAGACTATTCCTGGAGTAGTGTATATTATCTCTTGCTTTTGTAAGAAGGTATATATAGGTTAGAGTAGTTTGAACTTAAATGAAAGAATAAAAGTACATAAAAGTAAGGTTAGAAATAAATGTTAATTCTGCCTTATATATTCATGTAAAAGATACAGGACACACTATTAATTTTGATGAAGCTAAAGTTGTCTTCTTTGAGAGAAATGAAATAAAAAGAATTAACTTATTTAAAAGTTCTTTTAATATTAAAATTGGACGGAAATGGAATTGTGGGTAAGGTTAGTATAAATATGTTGTAATTTTGTAGTTCTTTACACTTGACAAGTCTGCTTGTAGCAGTGAAACCATTGATAGTATTTTAGAGTTTATTTTCTTGGCTAGCCTAGTTGAGTTATGAATTTGGGATAATTTTTATTATTATCATCTTCATATAAATCTTGTTTGCTAATTGTACAATCCTATATTAACTTCAAATAAAAATATAATTTTCCTTTTTTATTTTTATTAAAAAAAATATATAAACTTACAAGTTAATAATACATAAATGGATATCTTTAAACAATTGTCATTCCTTTTGGAAAACAGAAATCCTTCAAACTGTCTCAACAAAAATGAATGCATACAAACATTAGTGTATAATAATATAAATATGTGAATATTTAAGGAGAATAAATATCTTTTTAAATATAATTCTTATTATTGAGGTTTCCAACTATTCTCGAATAGTCTGTCAACAAAATATAATAAATCTATAGCTACTAGTTACAATTTAATCAAGAATTTCAAATAAATTATGAAGTGATAACAATATAAGAAGGTAGACTGCAAATTTAATTAAACAAAACTTTTAACAAACAATATTCAGGTGTCATGACAATTTTAACATCTGCATTTTTATTAATCCATCTTTTGAAAAAATATTAAATAAAATTAAAAATTAATAAAGAAAAAATATTTTCTAAATTTTCATTTTCTGTTTTATAATGCAACCACTAGGTACTGTGATTGCAAAGCTGATATAATCTTTCTCAGTAAAGTAGCTTGAATTTTTTAACTTAATGAATCACTTATACATTTCATTACAAAAATGAAAAAGAATTCTTTAGTTCTTTTCTTCTTAAAAATGAGAGATTAAATATATTCAATCTTTAGCTATTTCTATTTGTCAATTTAAACAAAATAGTAAAGAAGATAGTTGCTTAGTCTTTTTAATTACAAAAAAAAAAAGCAATGCACATCTTTTCCATTACAAATCACAGTTTATTTTTTGGTTATTTTTGTTGCTATCTTAATGTATATAATTTAAAATAAATTATCATTATGCATGATGAAAATATCTTAACTATACATGTATGTGTATTAAAAATGTATATTGTATATACGTTTGCTATTATCTGACCCAAAGCCTTGAACTAAATGTTATAGATACAAGACAAAATAGTGTAATTACTTTCTACCTAGTTTACTATTAGTTCTTTTTATATTAAATTAAATTATATTTATTTCATTATTTCTTTTATTTTTATTCTCGTATGTTTTGGTAAATTACATTAAATTCTGTTTTTACTGCGTAATATAATAGTTTTATTTTTTTATTTGAAATTATTTGCAACTTTAACATTGGATTTTTAATATTAGATTGAGATACTGTATTTTTAAAACTATTTTCTCCTTCCCTATTTAAATTCTCAGATTTTATAAATAGAATGATTCTTCATAAATAAATAATTTAGCAAAATTCAAAGTTAGAAAATATAAACAATTGACATCAAGAGGATCAAATAAACTATTAGGTTTCCATTTAGACTTTTTTTTTTTTGCCAAATTTATTAAATAAATAAATAAATGTTAATGGTAAAAAAAAAAAAAAGTAAATCAAATAAAATTATTATATTATTACTATTATTATTAGTTTTTTAATTAATAGTCAAAATATTATCATCAAATTAAAATTAATAAACAAACCATAACAAAAAAATATTTATAACATTCATATATATATAATTTTACTCTTCAACATAAAATCAAATACAAATATAAACTTACTGAGGGAGCTTCACTAAGATACACTTGATTAGGAACATAAGTTAAAAGATGTGATAAGGCAATTAAGTAATGCAGCTTTAAATCTGTAAAATAAATGAATATTGTATATTTAAAGTATTAATTAAAAATTATTATTATTTTTTTTTTTGGTACTTAAAATGTTTTCATTTTATATTTCTTAATAAATAACAAACTACTATACAAAATTAGTTTTAACTTGTCTGATCTGCTTTTTAAACTTCAAACCAGATTTGACTGACTGATTTTTAAAGTAGAGAAGTTTTCTTTGACTTACTTTATTAATCTATCATTTTTCAAAAAGTCATTGTGACCATAATTGTCCGAATAATAAATAATCCTGGTTTGTAGAGTATAGAAAAGAAAAGATTCTATCCTAAAATTATATTAAATGAAAAATGGTAAATACAAATAGCTTAAGAATTCATGCACTTTAATAGCATACAAAAATTCTGTTCTTGCTTCCAAGCCCACACAATATGTTACCAAATTGAATGAAGTGTAATCAAACTAGACAATTCCCGAAAAACTATATAAATGATACTGATGATCAAAGTAGAAATGATCCTCCCTTCTATTCAATCCTTCAGTCACCTCACTATTATGCTTAATTCTATAATGATGGATTTCATCCATTCTAGTTGCCAGTTGTCTTTTGACTTTTTATCATCAACTTTTTACATTTTTTAGGCACCAAAGTCTTATCACATAGTAGGGAAAAAAAAATTTCAATATCTAAAAGCCATTTATGTTTTAAACAAAAAGTTAAAGATAAATATTTTTTTTTTTTTTTTAAAAAATTGAAATACTAAATTTTAACTATATTTATATACACAAGTCTTTCAATAAATGTGTAATGGCTATCTATTCTTTTTTTCCTATTATAAATTTTATACTAGACTTATGAGTTGTAAAATAATCATTTTAACTCTATATATTGTTAAGCCCTATTCTTAACTGAAATAAAACATCAAATATCATTTTACTTTTTATAAAAAAAATATAACCTTAAAAAATTTCAATTTCTCTATTTGATTAAATATAGAAATGAAACAGATATCTATTTTGAGTTTTTAGAAACCATAATTTTATGATAAAATTTTACAGTTTGTGAATTTATTCCAAATCCATTTCAAATAAAGAGATTCAATCTTACTGTTTTATATAAATAGAACATTGATGTGCTTGCTAATATATACTTTTCCTAGCTCTTATTTCAAATTTGATTATTTGACTTTTCCCATTTATTTTGCTTAAATGGTTTCTATGTTAATTAAGACTGAAATAATTGATTTTTTTTTTAACTATTCAAAATTAATATTAACATCAGAATTAACTTTTTAAAAAATTATCATATTTTTGACAACCTCAATAAATCTTAGCAATTAAGTAACAGTGACTATCATCACATGATCACCATCTATAACTGATTATTTATGAACTAATATTACTAATATAGTGAAATATAGTAATTTCTTATTTTTCTCAAGAAGATAAAATGTCCAGCACTTAACAAGTAATCAGCTTTTTTAAGTATGCTTCTCAAGTATTCATAACATATAAATACATAAAAGCAGTCAACACTTAAACAATATCAATAACAATCAACAATGTCAAGGTGTTATTAAGGCAACCACAATAAAGGTGATAGCAGATTGAGATTGTTGATTGATATTGTTTAAATATTGACCGCTTTCATGTATTTACATTATTTATCTATATAGCCTTGGGCATTATTATGTAAGTAATATATATATACAAAAAAATAAAATAAAATACAAACAAAACTATTTGTAAGTAAAACTGTTACCTTATCAAGATATTATTAATGAAATTAGGCTTAACTAATACAAAAAGTATTAAAATAATTTGACATTAAAAGAGAAGTATGCATTATACAATTTAGTGAGAAAGGAGGACATTATTATAAAACCAATATATAATTAAAACAAATATTATTTGTCCTGTTTAAATTTGTTAATTAATAATGATAATGATTATAATAATTTAGAAGTTATAAATTTGTTTTATATTATAAAATGTTTAGATTGTTTTAAAGATAATAAAAAGAAAAGTCATATGTTGGAACTGCAAAGAATAAATTGTAAACAAGATTAAAACATCATTTAAATAATAAAAATTCTGCAGTTTATGATCATATGAGTAAATTTAAACATAAAATTTTTTAAATAGAACCTTTAGAATATATTAAATCATATTATGAAAGAATTATAAAAAAAGGAATTTATATTACTGAAATGAAACCTGTAATGAATAGCTTGTTAATTGAAAAAAAAAAAAAAGAATAATAGGTTGATTTAATTTAATAATTATAGGGAATTACATTAAGAAAGGTATTTAAAAAATGCTTGTAATGGAAATTTAAGATTGTTTATTAGAAGAGTTTTAAAGTAAGAGTTATTTGTATTTGTTATATGTATTTGGATTATTGTGGAATATTTGTACAGGTACTTATATTGATTGTTTTTTTTAATGTATTTTTTAGTTTGTTCCTTGATAAGGTCTATAAAAAAATATAGTCGAAATGGAGTGTTGTTTATTTATTTTGTAATAGTTCAAATAATAAAACAAGGATTTATAAAAAAGAAGAGCATGTGTTTTATTTATATATTGAAATTAATGGGTTATTTTTAAAATAGAAGACTGTTTCAGGATTGCCTGATAGGACTTAACTGAAATATCAGTTGTTTTCTTGAAGGCAGAATGAAGATGTGTGTAAATGAAAAAACGTTTTCCTAATAGATATGCACAATCATAACAGACAAAAATAAATATTGGCCCTTATTACCAGGAAGCTGTAAAGTCACTAACCAAAGCAGTGGTTGGGGTATGAAGGTGTTTAGAATTCTCAGATTGGGACCCAGGTTGCAATTTGATGATGATTTTTTATTTAGGTACTCACACCTTCAGATCACTTTCAAATGAAGGAAGACTTCAAGAATTGGAAGAACTGTTCCATATTAAATGGGACATTACTATAGTCTGTGAAGTTAGAAAAAAAGGCAATAAAACAATTGATTTAAAAAATGGACATGTACTGTACTACTAAGGTACAAATATTGGAAGTACAAGTGGAGTAGAATTCATTATAAATAAAAAGTGAAAGAACAGCATTAGGAGATTGATGGTGTATCAGACAGAGTACCCCATCAAGTTCTCATAGTAATGAAGTAGTAGAGGATTTTTATATGGATTTACAAAAAGCTTTTGATCAGACCAAACAACATTTTAAAACTGTTATGGGAAACCTTAATGCTGGAATTGGTAAACTGTTGAATGATGAAAATGATGTAAGCAAATTAGTTTATGGTGATAGAAATGAGAGAAGACATAAGACTTGTGGAGTTTGCAGAAAAAGAAAAACTTTATATTATGATTTTTTTTTTTTTGAGAAAAATGTTAAACGGAAATGGACATTGAAGCATCCAAATGAAGATGCAACAGAATTAGATCATATTTTGACTAACAGAAAATGTATTTTATGATTGTGATGTTCTTAATAAATTCAACACAGGAAGTGATCATCGATTAGTGAAATGTAAAATACAGGTTAATACAAAACTAGAGACAAAAATTACTAAGAAAAATAATATTCACAGTTGATATTCCTAATCTTTAGAAACATTCTAATGAATTTAAATTAGAATTTGCCAATTGTTTTCAAATATTAATAGATTTTGAACATGATTCAGATTTGAATGAAATCAATAGAAAAATAATGACTACACTTTTTAAAAACTGTAACAAAGATAGCTAGTAGAAAAAAGCAGTAATTGACCAATAACTAGAGAATTTATAAAGAAAAAAAGAAATATAAAAATGATGCATTAAGGACTTAATATCTCGAATTTTGTAAAATGGTATAAAAAAAATTAATATATAAAAAAGTATAATTGTGAACTAGAAAGGAAAGCTATAGAAGAGAATAAAAGTCTCAAAACAGTAAAACAATATTTTGGTATTGGTAGGAAATTTATTTATGCAATAAGAAAAAAAAAAATGAAACTATTACTAAAAAGAGAGATGACATCATGAAATATGTAGAACAGATCTATCAAGAATTATATAGCAATAAAGAACAAGGAAAAATATCTCCTACAACTAATATATCTTATGAATTGTTGAGGATTTTAAATGAAACAATGAGACATGCAATTAAATTTATAAAAAGGAAAAAGCTCCAGATACTGATGGAATTATAATTGATATCTTTAAAAAAGGTGAAGAAATAGAAAAAAATTTGATAAAGTTATATACCAAATGTCAAAATAATAAAGATATACCAGATGATTGGAAGAAAGCGGTATTAAAAAAGTAATAAAGAAGATATTAGAAATTACAAACCTATCAGGCTTTTATCAGTTTTATATAAAATTTTTACTAATATAATTACAATTCGTCTACAGCAAACTTTGGATTTCAACCAACCAAATGAACAAGCTGGATTTAAAAGTGGTTATAGTACAGTGGATCATGTTTGGGTTTGTAGATTATAAAAAAGCATTTGATTCTATAAGCATTTCCTCAGTGATTAAAGTATTGGATCATCAAGGTATAGACCCAGGATATTGTCATATTCTGAAGAATATTTATAAAAATGTGATGGCAACAATTAGATTACCCAATGATACTAGGAAGGTTAACATTGAGAAGAGTGTAAGACAGGGTGACTCCATATCTCCAAACCTTTTTACAGCAGTGCTGCAAAAAGTATTTTGTGGATTAAAATGAAAATCTAAAGTTATAAAAGTAAATGAAGATTATTCAAGTCATCTAGATTTAACAGATGATGTAGTTGTTTTTGAAAATAATGCTTACGAGCTTCAGGAAATGTTGCAAGAGTTATCAGATGAAAGTAAGAAAGCAGTACTAAAGGTAAACATTAAAAAAACTCAAGTAATATTCAATGGATTTTCTCAAAACATGAAAATAAAGATTGATAATGGCAAGTTAGAAGAAATTAATAACTATAAATATCTTGGTCAGATTATTACTATAGATAGAAACATAATGGATGAAATTAATCATAGAATTAAACTTGGTTGGAGTGCTTTTGATAAAAATAATTTAATAAATGTGTTTTATCAGTTCTTACTTATGGGTCCGAGACTTGGACACTTAACAGAAGAGCAATTCAGAGAATTCAGACCACTCAAAAAAGTATGGAGAGATGCATATTAGGAGTAATAAGAAGAGGTTAAAAATAAAATGCATGAGTAAAAGAATAAGCAGATATTACTGACATTGTTGAAAGAATTAAGAGATTGGAGTTGGTCTGGACATATCGATAGAAGAGATGATAATAGATGAACAACTGAAATCTTAACTGGAAGAGATTGTAAAAGATCAAAAAAGAGACTACATGTGAGATGGATGGGTAAAATAAGAACATGTATGGGGGGGGGGGTTATATGGAGAAGAGAGGCTAGAGATCGGAGAAGAATTGAACTTGGAGAGACTTTCATCCTGTACTGGATTGATAAGGGCTGAAAATGATGCAGATGATATATATATTGTTGTTATATTTAATATTCTGTTTATTTACATATGATTAGTTTCGTCAGAATATGAACTTGTTTCTAAGGACGAAAATATTTATTAGCTTTTCATTTTATCCATGAAATTAAAATCATTCAAATTCAAAAAAAGATATATCTTAGTAGTTCATGTTCTTCATTATCCATTTTAGCAACCAAAAGTCCTTTACTATTTAAAACCAAATACTTCCCTTGTTCTTTTAGTAAATGAAAGAGCCATACAATTTGTAAATTATCTGTTTATTGTTTAATCAAAATTTTGCTTTTCTTGAAATATTACTATAGGTAGCATTAAATGCTAAATGTCACTTGTATACTATCTTCACTATTTTTTTAAATGTCACTTTAACTTTCATATCATATTTCCAAATATTATGAATAAAAATTACTGGATGTTAGACTATCAATAATTTGTCCATTAGTTTTATATATATGACAAACCTTTGTAATAAATTATAATTTTTACAATCAATATCATAAGGCTATCTCTTAGAATGGTTTCCACTTAAAAAAGAACCAATAGCTCTAGGTATTGTTAAATTCTATAAAGCTTGGTTTTTAAAAGGTCTACTCCCAACTTATCAACAATAGATGAACTATTAGTTGATTTCTTTTTAAATGGAACACACTTTATTTGTTTTTTCAAAATTTATTGCACTACCATGGATGCTTTTTAAATTCTTTTTTCACACTATTGACTTCTGTTAATTTATTCAAAATAAATAAAATTAAACAGATGCTTCATCCCAATAATATTATGACATTTCTTTAACTAAGCATGACAATCGTTTTAATATTTTACTAAAAAGCAAAACTGATCTAAATTGTCAAAACATTTACTAGCAGCTAGCACAGATTGATGTATGTGTAATACATAAAAATAAATACAAATTTACAATGTATACATATTACTTTACCTGAGAGTGCATTTTCAAAGCCCTGAATAACTGAAGAAAATGTTTCAACGAAAAAATATTGCTTATACAGTAACCTTACGTTGGCATGCATGTCTGGTGTTAGAATTTCTTCACTGTCTATTAAAATTGTCTCAAAACCCATTGCAGCGATTTTTCCTAGGCTTGGAACAGATAATAGTGCCACCAACTAATTTATTAAATATATATGTATAAAATAATCAATCTTTAAAATTTAACAGATAATTTTTTTTTTTACAATAAATACACTATACAAAACCTTAATAATAAATTCTTTAGTTAACTCATGTCTCCGAAGAAGTAGGGCTTTACAAGTCCATATCCATAAAGTAAGAGCTTCACATCGTAAATTACTATTAACGTCAAAAATAGTATTTTCAAGTCTTGATTGATATTTAGCAAATAATTCCTTAATTTCAGATTCTACATATAAAAAAAATACAAACAAACACATGCAATATTGAGATTATGTACACACAGAAATATATATATCACATATGCACAAATATAAAAATTGATTAATATATTCAAATTTTAAAAACATCATAATATACTCTTTAATTGAACTGTCCTTATTCTCATTGCTTGGACATGTATAATTTTAACAATAAGTAGTTTTATAAAAAAATTATAAATATTAAAGACAATACACTATTGCTGAAAAAGTATTCTTATTATTATATAGTGTAATGGTATGGACATTAGGGATGAATTATGAGGAGATGGGAAACCATCATCATCCCCAAATAAATAAAATATAAAATTAAATACAAATAATATGAATAAATGAGCAATGAGGAATGAGCATGAAAGACCAGCACAGAACTAAGACTAAATAACTATAGTTCACCAGCATTACACAAAAACAATAATCATTCATCATCATGAATGATCAACAATAAAATCAACAGTCAATCTTATGATTGGATTTGAAATGTGTCTACTATAGATCAAGCTAATTATTTAGTTCTTGTCAGCATGGGGCAGATTATTTAAACAATAATTTGGATGCACAAACTTAAGTGCTAATCCATCAGAATATATGACAATAAAAACAATAATGCTGGATATGAAAACATGCTGATCATCATCAATGCTCTTGACCACTTAGTACCATTAATGTACTGGCTAACTATAAACTTAATTTCTAAATAAATAATTAAAATGAAATGTAGTGCATGGACTTTAAAGGCTATCTCCTTTGTGCCAACCAAGATCATCAACTGGATGTCCATAAACACTAAATATAAACCCTTTTTATATAACAGAGCATTATGCATGATGCCAGTTCAGAAAATCAAAGCTCTATAATTGTTACTGTGATCAGGAGATATAATACAAACATATAATATTCTAAAACTATTTACGATTGAACAAATTCACCGGAATAACTTTAATAATGAAATATCACTTTATTAATAACAATTAGAATGAAATTAAGGTCTGCTGAATGCAGCTATACATATAAAATAAGCCTTCTGATTTTGATTAATACTAAAAAGAAATCCACTATTACATCGTAATTTATATTTATGTCCCAATAGCTTGGCATAAAACACATATGTATAATATAAAATGAACATATTTGAATTGTGATAAATTAATAATAAAAATATGATTAATTTTAACATATATGGGTCAATCTGACACACATCTATACAAGCACACAGATATGTAGTAACATAAGGAAATTGTCATATAATAATAATAAAGCTATCACATTTTAATGACTCATAAATAATTACTGTTGTCACATATACTTGTAGGTACCCATGGAAATGTGTGCGCACATTGACATTTATTGCATGATATTTTAATTTGTCAAAATAATAAACTTATTAAAAATATATTTTTCACAATTAATTCCTTTGAAAATATACATAAAACTCACACATATATAGAAGCACTCAGATGTTTTGTATAATTTAAATTAGCATATTCAATTTGTCATAGACTTATATAAAATAAATCCACTTCATTTTTAATAATAGATAAATGCACTCATATGTGGGTATATATAAAAATATAGATAATATGAATCAAAGTTATTAATTCATTATTTCTAATGGTAAAAAAAAAAGAACTTTTTTTAAAAAAAAAAGTAATATCACTTCTTTGACAAACCATAAAAGTTTTCTTTTTAACAGGTTAATCCTAATTAATTGTAAACGTCTTTAAAAATACCCCAGCAACCTTGTTTTACTTTTGAATTAGAGATTTTAACTGTCAGTTTCACTAAATTTTAAATATTGTTCTCAATATATAGATATAACATACTCTACTCACTAGTTGACCTTTATATATATCTGATGCAGTATCTTTATCTGAGCTTCTCTGCATATAGATAAAAATGTATACTTATAAACTACTTCGACAAGCTGATAGAATCTTTGGGTAAGCTGGTCCCTTCTAAACAGTAGAATGGCTTATTGTCATTTTCAGGAAAGGTATAATCCGGTAACTGTTGACCAGAAGGAAGCTCTCTTCAGTCTCTATGCCAACTAATATATATATTATAACGGTCGGGGAATAGAAAGTCTTACCGTATCTGCTGTACAGCGTGCCACCAGGCTATTTGAACCTGGAATATTTATTAAGTAAGCAGATACACGCTGTTAAGATCTAATTTTTAAATATCTATTTTATTCCAACCGTCAGCCCCAGTCACTAGCTCGTGGAGCAGCAGAGATCATTTTTAATATAAAAAAAAATAAAGAGAAGCCACTGCCAGTAATAACACACACAAATATTTATTAAACATATATAAAATTTAGAATTATTTTAGTATAACTTTTACTTTAAAATTTTTTATAAAACATTATAACTTTACTTTAGATTTTTTTTATAAAACATTATAACTTTTCTTTAGATTTTAACTTACAATTTAACTTTTTATTTAAGAAGTTAGCACAGATGAATTTAATATTTTATTTGAGTGTCGAGTATGAATAGACTACATAGATTGTACTTGAAAAGAAAATATTCTATCCTTTATTTAACCTTAAGCCAAAGGTTTGCAGTCAAAACAATGCCAATCTATCTGATATATCGATATATTCAATGCAGCATGAATACGACAGCACAATACCATACCGTCAGGAATGCACATCTGAACAGTATGGTTTGAGAGAAGAAATTGTCTCTTGTCTAATACAGGAATGTTACATCTGTCTGGTGACAAGAACAATAAAAAAAACTTCATAGGAAGGGATTGCGGTCCTTTTTGCCGACTTAAATCCCATTCCATAGGCTAAAGAGGTGATCCAAGGAGCAGGGGGTCCATAAGAAATAGGCTTATTTTGCCCAAGTGCAGTGTATAATGTGATCCTGCATGTCGCGAATCTTCATACTACATTTACTAATTACACCAATATATCCAATCGATTAACCCAATCTAACTACAAAACAAATAACCTAAGATTTACCCTCCCTTAAACTAACATAACTTTATGAATCTATGCAGCCATTCACACCTGACTTAAATTTAACATGATTTAATTAAAAGTTTAGCTTAACAGAAAAAAAAATCATAATAAACAAATAAATTAATGGAAATATTTATTTTTTAAAAAAAAAAAATACATTCAATAAAAATAATTAATAAATAATTTAGTCAGATAGGAAATCCTATTTCTATTTAAATATTGAAAACTTTAGAATTTAGAGTTCTTACTGTTTTCAAATACTTTAGAAAGTTTTAGAATTAATGTTCATTAGTTATATATATATATATATAGTTCTTACAGTTTAAAAAGTTCGTCTTTAACAGCTGCTTGCCATTTGGGATCCACTGTTAATTGTCCCGATATCCTGGGGAGACCGGTATGCTGTTGGCCATTTTATTGATTCATATGGAGGTCCTTTACTTTAGCTGGTATTTTATTTCTGGGCCCTGATAGCCTGTAATCAGCAATATGGGAAAACGATGTCATTTCTTTTTTTAGAAAAACTGAAGGAATTGAAAGTGCGTCTTTCAATCCCTTCTCCTTCAACCCTCTCCGTCTCCCTATCCTTTTTATATTAATTTTGCGGATTAACTCAACATTGTCATGATGATGATGATCCTTTCATTAAGATCCATTTGCTGAGGGATTTCTTTTATTGGCCATTCTGTTTCCATTGTTTTTTCTCTCCTATCTGACTTTTAATTATACATTTTGGGATGCCCAAGGGCTAGTTTACTTTAACTAATTGAAAATAATCATTTCCATTTTACATAATAGCATTAATTAAATTATTGTACATTCTTTTTATCTTTAAATCTTTTAAGTTTTTGTTAAAAATTTAGTCTTAAAACTTTTTCGTTTTTTAATAAAGTTTTCTTTTAATAATTTTTCATCTGTGCGATTTTATATATATACTAGTTAAGATGAATTAATTTCCAATTTTTAAAACAAAATTTTATTTGCGAACTTTTAATTTAATTTCTAATTTTATTTATAAAAATATGTGATGGCATGTGTGCCCGTTACAATATATACAGGCTACAAACCATATCAAAGCTGGGTTTTACTTCCATGTGAATCCAAAGTATACCATAGTGAACTAATAGCAGCAGCTAGACTTGCACTGTCTTGTTTTCAGTTATAACTTCATAGTCATCATCTATTAAACTGTAAAAAAAATTCTCCCAATCTTTTTATAGTCCTGGATGGGAAAAAAAACACAGTAATTAAAAGCAAGTTTTCTTTATCTTGATTGAAAAACTTAATGACTCTTTTCAATTTACCTTATTTTCAAAAACAACTTTGTAGGATTAAAATATGTTATGCAATGTATAATTAAAAAAAATTTAATCTAATCAAAATAGGTAATGGAATTTTATAATTACTAGTATATCTATTGCACCATAAAAACATGTTTGTTTTAATTTCAAAATCAAAATTAATAAAATATTAATTAGACCTTTTTAAATATTTAATTTATAATAATTTTTTTTAAATTCAAAATTATTTAATCCTTAACTGTTATTCCGGTGTAATATAGAAAATATCTACAAAAATTTTTGTCTGTGTTTATTTCTACTTTTCCTTTCAACTTTATATATATATATGTGCACACACACACTACTATGTTGTTACATGCCATGAGACACATAACTGCCTTATATCCCTCCTTCATTGGGAAAAGGGAAATGAAACACCTATTTAAAAATATTTTACATAATATACATGCATAATTAGCACAAAGTTCATACCTCAAACTATGTTCTCATCAATTTTTTGAGAGATTTGACAGACCACTGACAGCTATCAGAATGAATAGTGACCTGCAACTGTGAGGTAAAGAATTTAGCTATTGGACTATAAGTACACAATGCATCATAAATGCCAAGAGGGTTACCTCAATTTAGATACTATAAGCTATCACAACCTTGATATGAAATAAAATGGCAAAAATCTTTGCAAAGTCCTGCTCTTTTGAGTCTTAGGGACTGAAAAATACAGAACAATGCCTTGGTCCTCTCCTTGGAGACTTGGAAGCTGGGATTATGGTAGGAGTATGTTAGCTGCACCATGATAAATAATAGGAAATTAGAAAGGAGGTTGAAACAATACCTGCAATAGAACACTCTATGGAATTGCATAAAAATATTGTATTCCCAAGGCAATGACAAAACCCTCCATTCGTCATCAAAACTGAAAATAAGCTAAACAAACTCCAACAGTCAAAAACCCATCAATCTCCAAAAGCATAGATTTTTTATTCAACTCTAAGCATAAACTTTTCAAATATATATGAAAACTACTATTTTATAATTTATAATCATCAATATTCTTCTCACATATTTCACAGTAATACTTTAAAATTAATTCTGCATAAAATGGACTTTTTTTATTTTTCAAATGTGGTTATATTTGAGATCAAGTGGCAATTTTGTTGTAATGGCTACCAGTACTTGATCATCATCAGCCCCAAGTAAATAAAATATAAAAAATATATAATGAATAACTATGAATAATCAATAAGAGAAATTTAATTGAGTCTGAGAGATCAACACAGAACTAAAAAGTAACTATAAGTTCACCAGCATTATTGTTTTTAATTGTTATATTCTTATGGATTAGCACTTAAGTTTGTGCATCCAAATTATTGTTTAAATAATCTGTCCCAAACTGGAAAGGGCTAAATAATTACTCTGGTCTATAGTAGACCCATTTCAAATCCAGTCACAAGATTGACTGTTGAGTTTTATTGTTGATCATTCGTGATGATGAATGATTATTACTTTCGAGTAATGCTGGTAAACTTATGGTTTATTTATAGTGTTTGTGCTGATCTCTCATATTCATTATCAATTTTTTATATTTTAATCTGGGGTTGATAATGATGAGCGCCATCACCCCAGGTGCATCGCTTGTTTTTCTGTACCATTACAATATGTATATACTAAAATATATTTCATTTAACCTATTTTAGCATATCTCTGACAGATAATCTGGTAATTAGCATGCTTCAATGTAATCATAGCTTGTGCAATGATTGAGTGGCAGATCAAGAACTTAAGGTTCCTGCATTGATTCTCAGCTGAATAAATTTTAAAAAAAATCAGTCAGGTAAACTGAATAGAATTGTTATACTCAATCTGGTAGTCAAATATCACACCTTTTGATCAACTAGCTATATAATTATTTTTGTTAAATGTTATTCAAAAATTAAGATATAAAAACTACAAGATTCATTACCAGCACTGATAGACAAGTTTTTTAAAATGTATGTAACTGAAAATAAATCAGTTATTCATAACTTTAAATTAAAAAATTATTCAGCCTAGATATCTGACTTATTAAGCAGGATGATATTCACTTTTATTAACTTTGCTTACTTCAAACAACTTTCACAAATTATGTAAATAAAACATTTTCATTTTTCAGTGGTTTCTAGTAACTAACATTTTATTATATGAAGAATTACTATCAAATCAAATGATAATTTAATATTATTCAGCATATTATGCATTAATTACTATACTTATCAAGTCGTCTGAATATTAATAAATTAAAAATGTATATGTTTTACTACTATCACAATTTGAGCCAACAATTAGTTAATTATATATATATATTTGGCTCAAGTTTTAGTGACAAAATAAAATAGTTGCTTAATTTCATCACAGATAAAAAAGTTATTAACAAAGCATCCTAATCACTTAAAATATTTTAAAAAAAAAACAAATGGTCAAGCTATCAAGCCTATTTACTTTCATGCATCAATTTTCACAATCACTAATACTACAAAGAAACAATAAAAAAATTAAAGTGGTAATTGTAATATCTAAACAAACTTTTTAATATGATTTTTTTTTGTGGTCCAAAATTACATTTAAAAAAAAAAAATTTAAAATATATTATTTACAGAATATATGCTTGTAAAAATAAAAGGATCAAAATGAAAAAATAATTTTAGTATTGAAAAAAATAATGAAAAAAACATATTTAGATAAAAATTATTACATGAATTTGAACAATATTTAAAGATAGGAATTTTGAAAAATATCTTAAGTTTGTAGTGAATAAGAGGAAATGAGGTGAAAGGAAGCTGAAAGATGAGCTTAAAAAAAAGATTGACCATGAATGCTGAAAAGTAAAAGACAGAAGGGTGAGAGAAAGCAGTTCCTATCAATGTATGGCTCTACTTTTGAGCAGCTAATCAGTAATGATAATTATTACAAACAATGCCACTATAATGTATTATAAAATTTAACTTTTATAGAACTTGAATACAATTTAATTTTGGTTGTTTAAAATGATCCATTTTTTAAAACATCAAATTAATCTAACAAGCAATGGTGCTGAAACTTACCATTTTTATGTTTGTTAATAAGACCAGCAAAGCAATGTGCTGCAGATAATGTTGACGGAGTATGAGATGATGAACAAGAGAATTCGAGCAGCTTTGACATAACATCCACACTGCTGGGAATATCTACCTGAAAACATTTATATTTTATGATAAACTAATATTAATTAATGCATTGTAAAAGAAAGAAATTTTTAAATAAAATTAAAATAGTAATTATCACCATTTTAATAATAACAGGATGATCAAGTCTAGCATCATAAAAAAACAAATAAAAAGACAAAACAATCATTTTATTTACAGAAAATGTTCAGTATATTCAATATTACTCTATGGGTTCACATAAATATTTAAGATTTTTACTAGAAATATACACTTTAAATGGCCCCTAAAATAAAGATCTAATGCAAGAAATTGTCATTCTCACTGATCTACTGATTCTTGACATCATATACAATGAGAAAAAAATCTTTCATCCAAGAATTATTTTAATATAATAATCTAAATAAGATTGAAACAAACAACTAATTATATTTACAATTATTTATCAACACAGCTTTCATCTCTTATTGACACTGTTTCAAGGTATCGTGAAAAGGTCTCAATAAGAAATGAGAGCTGAGTTGATAATTAAATAATTGTAAATATAATTAGTTGTTTGTTTCAATCTTATTTAGATTGATTATTATATTAAGTATATATCTATAACAACATTGTCGTAATTTTTATAATGAATATTTAATTATTACATATATTTTAAGAATTTATTTGAATGTTATAATGTGCAAAAGTGTTGATATGCTAGAATAATATTAAGAATTAACCATTTCATTCAAAACATTTAGAAAATCCTTCTTCCTTAAGCATGATTAATTTATCATGTGAGATTCTATTTTTTTAAAAGTCCACTAAAAGAACTAAGTGTTATTAATTCCAATTTGGATGCAATCTGATGAATTTTGCAACAGCTTATTTTTCCTAAGAGTAAAATTATTTGTATACATTTTTCTTTATTTCTATATATAAAATATACAAACTAATGTCCTAGAACACTGATCTTAAGAAAACCACTCATAAATATCCTATTTTAATTCCAGGAGGAGGAGGGATAGATATAACAAGACAAACAATAAAAAGATATGTTTTGTATTGACTATGCAAACTAAGCAATGCTCCTTTAGTCTTTTTTATTTGTATTCTATCTTTGGCAATATCTTTATAATGAAACCAAACAATACTGCACTTCAATAGAATGTCTTTAAAATAATCTTTATAATGCAATGTGATCAGTTTCTACTATAAAAACTATGCTCAAATTCAACATAAAATACTTTTATAAAAATCTGTTACTTTTCACTCATTTCACATATCCAAACCAATGATTATGAATCTTTGCAATAATAGATTCAATAATATCACAACTAGAAAAATCACCCTGTTTGGTCATATATTATTGTCAATATATTTTTAAGTTCTTAAAAAAATTTTCTAATGCTTTTAAGTTATGCCAATAGCGGGTTCATATATCATTTCTATATAGAAGTTGAAGATTTTTCTTTAACCAGTAACTAATATTAATTATTAAGTCAAAGCTTTGACTAGTTTATTCAAGTGGTAGAGTGATGAGCTTGAGAGGTAAAAGTTTCTGGATTAAAACTTTATCATTTTAGGTGCTCAAATGTTATATAACCTCTGAGTGATTAACTACTGATTACTTAACTCATGTTTTTATAGACTGTCTTTGTCATATTGATAATATTCTGTAGATCCTCTTTTGAAATGGAAAAAAAAAAAAATCGGATCAAATTAAAAACTCTACCATCAAACCTGTTTCATGAAATTAGCATTGTCATAAAAACAGAAAACAATGTTAAATCTAATACATATCTTTATTTAAACATTAATTTTCTACCAACAATAATATTTCCTCATATTCCATCGCATAGAAACTGTATATTAATAACCAACTAATTTTAACACTGCTTCAAACATACCTCAAATGCTATGAAAAAATTAATTAAAGTAATATATAAATCATGCCTTTAATAACTGATCTTTTCTTTGTATTTGTTCAATAACAAAAACCATGGCTGTAGTGCTTCTTGATTTTCAAAAATCAAGATGAATCTCTGTTAACTATTCATTTGTGTCTGAAAGCAATTTATTCAACAAAATTCTTCTATGCCCTTTACGTATATAAATTGGAACAATAGAAGAATCCATAAAAGCAGGTGGCACAACTTTTAAGGGTCCACACATTTCTAAAACAATTCTAATAATTTGAAGCTAACATATCAGCAATATATATTTTAAAATTTCTCAGGCCATCTCATCAGGATTTGTAATCTTTCCATTTTTAATATTTTAAAAAACTGTTTTAATTTTATTAAGCAAGATATCTTTGTCCAAATTAAATTTTCTTTATCTAGAAAATGAGTTTCATTAACAGCCATTATATCAATCTTAAATATTGAAAGGATATTTAGCTATAAGTGTTATCCACTATTCTAATCCTGAAAAATTCACATCAGAAACATTTAGCACATTCCAGAAATCTATATTCAGAAAAAATTAAAAGTAAAATATTTACCTTTATTACTTTACCTCCTGCTTATCACAAATATATCAGTGATTTTATGATTATATCTAATGTTTTAATAAGTGATCTGACAAGCATGATGACTTGGCCAGATTGCATGTGATAGTTCTTAAAACAAATTTCCTAAGTCTTTTTCATCTTTTAAATGCTATGTACACAGAAATATACACAGGGTATGGATAGCATCAATGAGTTTATCATGCTCTAAATTTAGGTAAAATTCAAAATTGTTGATTTTATTCATCTTTTCCCCATATTTGATAAATTGTAGCAATTTAATTCTAACAGTGTTATGATGTTTTAAAAAGCAGTAAAAATGCTGATAAACTAAGTCTTATAATTAAGTGTTCAATTTGCCTAGATATGATTGAACTAGCCTTTATATTTAATAACTTTATTACTAATAACTTTTATTACCATAGTGGTTAAATCTTATCTGCATTAATCCAATCCTAATGATATTAAACAATAATGAGTTCTTCAATTACTTATTTATATTAATTTAAACACTGGCTAACTTAATAAAAACCAGATATTATGTTAAACATCACTATAGGTAATATTATCAGGATAGCATTTGGCAGAATTCCTAAAAAGTTGCCTAAATATACTAAATTCAGTTCCAAGATACTCAATATTGATTGTTCTGCCTGATGCTAGATCTTAAAAAAATTGGAATCAAAATTTCTGTGCATATTGTTAAATAATGGAAATACTGTTGCACAATATAAAATTCATTGTCACAGTTATCCAAATGAATTATCAATAGTATGAAAGGCTAATTATGACTAGGCCTTTTCTAACTTAAATAAGTAAGAATACAGTAATCAAGCACTAGTCATTATTTATTGACTAGTAATCTTAATATTTTAAAATCATCTGAATTCCATCAGTTATCTGAGTATTACACACAATAAAATTAATGATCTACAGCACACTCCAAAATGTTCACCCTTCTTAGTACCAAATAAATATAATATTACTTAACTTCATTATTTAGATGAGAATAGGTGCATTCAGCACAGATAAAAAAAAAAAAATAGTAATAATTATTGCATAGTATTTACATGTATTTGTCTTTTAGTTTCAGAAATAAAATAAAAATACTTGTTTAAAAATAAAGTTTTATTTGTTTAATAGAAAAAAAGAAATGTATTACAAAAGTAAGCAATAGAAGACCTGCTAAGTGATTCTAATTTTTGATTGAACAATTAATCCAGCTTCTGAATATATATAATTATAGTACTGATTACTAAAATAAATCTGCTATTTATATTTCATTTATCCATAGTTATATAGAAAAGTTGATTCAGTTCAAATAATTTCAAAAAAGCTATCAGAAAAAATTGCTAAATGAGACAGAGGTTCAGCATCAAGAATCCATCAAAATAATGAAAAAAGATATTTGGATAATAAGTCTGAGAATTGAAATATATGTTACAAAAATTAAAAACATATCATTATTATCAGAAAATTCAAAATATTATGTGTACTATAGTATACACCTATAACAAATAATTAGTGACTAACCATTTAATGATCAAGCTGTAACTCCCCACTAAAATAAGGATTATCCTAAATACTAATCAAAATCAATTGTAGAATTGAAAGAGAAAAAAAAAAATACAAAGAAGAGTTGAAATCATTCAACAGTAATAATTATCTCACATCTCATCAATAAGTGAAATCCCATCATTACCATAAATTCATCCAATACTCCATTAATCATCAGTGACCATATACTAATCAGTTACATAATCTTCCAAGATGCCTGCAAAAAGGACACTATAGAGGTCTTCAGCATGCTGGTAAAAGATCATATCAAGATCAAATCAAGTTCATTTCTGTAAACATTCATTGTGTTATTAAAATCAGTTTATGTTTTGAATTACTTGCTAATAGTATTTTTATTAACTTTTGACATTTGCACTTCCTCTATTTTTTTATATCTTATTATTTTTCTGTCAAATTTTACTTGCATTTGCATATTAGTGTAATTAAAGGAATATAACAGTAAGTATTTCACTAGCTCAAAAGGAATAATAAATATATATATCAATATGTATTTGAAGTGACATTATGACAAAGTAGACCTATTTATTTACTTTTCTTATGTAATAAATTGTATTCGTTTCTAATTATTGAGTTAAATAATAACAAATATTGTATATATAAAAAGATAGGTAATATTCACCATCATACATTTATAATAAATAGATATAGTTTTGAATCAAATATTTATAAATTAGAAATATTATTTTATATATAAATATATACACGTAAAAAAAAATATTTATGTTTATTACATTGTATATAAACTACTTAATGCCAAGGATTATTGCTCAACCAAAATTTTTAGTCTAGTTTACTTAACGATTTGAGCTGGACTTTAAAACCTATAACTACATGACAAGTTATAATAAGTTCTACAATTAAGATACATGACTTAAGACTAACTCTTAAAACATTTGCAAAATCACCATTGCCAATCACATTAGTTACAAATATTATTCTAAAACATATAAACAAAATTTCTAATCTCATTTTTCCAACTTTTCTATTTTCCTCCAAATTCACATATTTAAAACATTCAATATATACTAAGTCAACCACACATAACATATATCATTAGTTCCTTCAAACCTTTTCTCTACAGCATTCAACTGTTAAACTGGATCTCATACAAATGCTTATGTTTTGTCCGCCTTCATTATATCTAGAAATTTTTTAAAAAAACTTTTCCTTTATTGTTAAATTCAATTTATATTTTATTACCTGCCACTTTTTACTTCAATTTTATGACTTGCTTTTCCTATCAAAACAGTTTTTTTCTATTACATTTAGTCAAAGCATTTTTTAATAATATTATTTTCCTATATTCATTTTCTAAAATTATTGTCAAGTTATACCTGTTTAGATTTTGATTAGCACTAACTTAATTCACATTTCTATTTTCTACAAAACATACTTTTTTCTACTCTCATTTTAATAATTAATACAAAGCTAATCCAATAGTTTTTTGTTTTTTTTTAATTCTTACATTCTTTACGAACCTATTGTTGGTATAACAACAACATCTAAATGTTTCCTACTATCTATTTATTTGAATTAACTTTAATATTATGTCTATAATTATTTTCTTACATTTAAAAATTCAATTTTTCCCCCTATTAGCTCTTTTCAATTTCTCAATGACCTACTTGTTTTCTGGCTCAGTAGGTTTTATTTCCTTAAAAGTGTTTATTTCAATTTTATCACTATTAAAATATAATATGAAACCATATCAAATCCAGTTTGTGTACAAGCATTCTTAATACTATTTCTAAATACACTATGAATCAGAAAATAATCCAATTGCTTTCATTTATTTATTATTACCATGCAATTATCTTTACAAAATATATAAATCTATCAATTCACCCTTATTCTCCAACCATCACTTCCCGTTCTACCATGGCATTCCAACCCCTCATTACTATTATATAATTATCTTGTGATATTTTTTTTTTTCTAATTTTTTTTTTGGACTTCATATATATTGTTAGGTAATCAGTAAGTGCTCTGGGACTTTTTTGGATACTAGTGGTAAACACCGAATAGTCTCTGAACAATATGATTGCCATTGAAAGTAAAGTTTGTCTCCTTTTGTATAAAGCAGTGGTAGAGTGTATCATATGTAATGAGTTTTATTATTTGAAATGCTTAAATATGACTATGAAGGATGTAATAGATTTATGGTTATGTAGACAGTATGTAAATGTGATAAAAGAGGTGAAAAAAGGGTTACTAAGTGTAGATAACTTAAAGAAAAAATCAGGAGAAATAGAGCAAAATGTACTTGAGAAAGATAGAATAGAGTATGTTTTTAGTGGGGTGACAAGAGATATGGATGAAACAATAGGTAGTGCAATGGAGATGGTTAGCCCAAGAATAAGTGAGATAGAGGAAGAGGTAAAGGATGTAGAAGCAAAATTAAAATCATTAGGGATAAAGTGTGAGTAGATAAACAAATTATTGAATAGAAATGATGTGGAAGAAGTAAATAAGGAAATCCAGAGGATGGACAAGAATGTTACAGATGAAATAGGGAAAATAAACTATGGGACTGTATAGATAGGAGATTCGTTAATTAAAGGATGTGGAGATATAATTGCAAGGGAAAATAGAAACAGTTATATAAAAATATGTCTGCCTGGAGCCAGAATTAGGGTTGTTACAGATAAGATGAAGAAACAAGGGAGTAGATGTTTATGTTACAATAGGGACAAATAATTTGTCAGAGCCATTGGAGAGAGTAATGGATGAGTACATAGAATTTATTAGGAATTTGAGTAAGATTAAAGGAAGAGTATGAATAGTTGGATTATTACCGAGATTTAACAATGGGTATATGTTAGATAGGGCATGTTCTAGAAATGAGAGATTGAAAAAATTGTGTGAGAAAAATGATGTCATGTTTGTGGATGTGTGGAATTTTTTTATTACTAAGAGGAAGTTATAAAGTAAAGATGAATTGCACTTAGCAAAACAAGCAAATGAAGTATAAGGGAGTTTGATTTATAAAGAACACAGTTCAGGAATCTTTTAAAGGGGTGGGAGGCGAAGTTTTGAATTGCAGTGTTATCAGAAAAAACAATAAATAGGATGTAAAAAATAAAGAAAGGGTAGCTGATTTGAATATAAATGTAGATGTGGAGAGGAAATGGGTTTGTAAAATTAATGCTAAACAAGCTATTTATAAATGTAATGGAGAAGAGTCAAAAGAATTTATAAAAGATTAGTTAGGAAAGACAAAATTGTTAAAATTGGATATTTGAATATGCAAGGTGATAAGAGACCAGAAAAGTGGCTGGAATTAAACAAAGTAGTTAAAAATGAAGAGATTGAAGAATTAGCTGTAGTGGAAACACATCTAAGATGAGAAGAAGAATCTATAATGAAAGACTTGGTGTGGCAAGATATAAATAGAAAGAAAAAAAGGGGTGATGATATAGGAGTTATGTCAAAAAAAATATTTAAATACTGTAAATGTCAAGAACTTTTGTGACTTGAGATAAGGTTAGGCAGACAAGAATGGATGCTGGCTATAGTGTATATAGCTACTGGAGATAGTCAAACCATAATGGAGTGGAACAGTAGCATATATGAATGCTTAGTTAAGGATATGTCGAAAGTTGCAAAGAAAATGGGATGAGAATAATGGTTATAGGGACTTAGATCGGGCATATTGAAGAATTGATGATGCAGATAACAAGAATGGACAGCTTTTGTAGAATTTTTGTCAGAGAGTAAATTTGAGCATTGAAAATTTGTCATATATTTATGAGGAACAATACACATGATCTAGAAATAATGTATTTCATACAATAGATTATGTATTAGTAGAGAAAGAGGGAATGAATAAAATATGAAAAATTAAAAGGTTTGATAATGAAGAGAGAATAAGTAATAGTGATCATAATTTCTTTATAATATAAATGGTTAGTAATGTGACGAAAAATAGTTATAAAAGTAGAAAGGATAGTGAAAGATATGTATGGAGAATAAATGATAAGAATAAGTTAAAAGAATATAAAATAAAAGTTGAAGAAATCATGGAAGAGTTGGTTGGAGATGAATAATAGGATTAATGTGATGAAGTAGAAAAAGTGGCAAATAGGGTTTTAAATGAGGATATTCAAAATAATAAAAGTAATAGTAAAATGAGAGTTAGTAAAAATGTAAAAGAGAGGAAAAAGTATGCAGAGAATATAAATATGCTATTAAGAACAAAGAAAGTGAAAAAGATGTTGATGTTAAATGGGAAAAGTATTTAAAAAAAAAAAAAAAGAAGTGGGCTAAAATAAATAATTATAGAGAGAGAATAAAATTGAATAATAAATTGTTGGAGGATATTAATAAAAGAGGAAGAGATGGGAGAAAAAAGTTTTGGAAATACATTAAAAGGAATGTAGAGGAAAGAGACAAATAGTATTAATAGACAATGAGAGAATAGAATGTAGTTCTAGAGAAGAATTAGAGACAATCTTAAATAAGTAAGTAATGGATATAGAAAAGATGTTAGATATGAAAGACAGAGTGATAACAAGCATGAAAGCTTATAGTAATGGAAAAATGGAATGGCAAGAGGTTTGGATGAATGGGCCGTAGAGATGGTAATGAATTTAGGACATAGGACAAATTTAAACCTATTATCATGTTTTAATAAGTTGGCACAGAAGAGAGATTTTCTGGATAGTTGAAGTAATAAAAGAGTAAGACAACAATTTAAAGGAAAGGGCAAGGATCATAAAAAGCTAAGCAATTATAGACTGATAGAGATAATGTCAGTGTTATACAAAGTGTTCGCATATATAGTGGCTAAAAGGGTCACAAAATGGATGGAAGAAGATAATATAGTGGGAGAAATGCAAGGAGGTTTTCGATCGGATAGGCATATAGGAGATAGTTTATTTGTAGTTACACAAATTATAGATATGAATAGAAATATAGGTAGCCAGTTATATATGGTTGTTATAGATATAGAGAAGGTATATGACAGAATAAACAGAAATAGATTATGGATAAGTTTAGTAAATTTAGGAATAGATAGAACTTTAGTGGAATTATTAAGAGATTATATGAAAATTATTACTGCATGTATCAATTAGGGAATATAGAATTAGTTAAAATTAAAAATGGAGTGGGAGAAAGGCAAGGATACTTTATGTCACCTATTTTATTTTTGTTGTATTTGAGAAAAATGGAGGGAGCAATAGAAAGACTAGGAAGTGGGGTAGAGATACCATTAGTAGGTGGCAAGGGATTGTATATATTATCAAGTCTTTTATTTGCAGATGATGTCTTCTTGTACACAGAAAGAAGGGAAGATATGGAAGTTATGCTGAAGAAATGTGAAAGAGTGGGTAAAAAGATTGGGATTAAATTTAGTGAAGAAAAATTAAAAGTAATGATGATTAATACTGAGGAAAGTGAAGACAAAGAATTTTTATTGGGGATATAAAGTTAAGTGTGGTGAATAGGTAAAACTATTTGGGAATTGTCTTAAGTAAGCAGAAAAAATGCTTGCATGAATGGGATAAAAAAATTAATTAATGAAGCAAAGTAAAGAAAGGGACGGATAAAGAAATTAACAGTTTTCATATAATAAATATGATGTAGCTAGAATTTTATGGGAGTGGAAATAGCATGGTTTACATATGGTGACAATGCATTGTGTGTTAGTAAAGGAGAGTTAAGAGTTAGATTACTTAAAAAAATGTACAAAGAGAAGTGGAAAGACATGCATTAGATGCACATGGCGGACAGCAAAAGAGGCAATTCAAGGAGAAATGGGATGGTCAAGTTTTTATATGAGAGATGCAAAAAGCAAAATGAAAATGTTTTGATAGATTGCAGTTTATGGATAATAAGAGGATAGCCAAAATAGTATTTAATTGGGTTATGAGTAAAGGGCAGATAACAAGATGGGTGAGAAAGGTAACACAGTATGCAGAAGATTTGGATAAAGAGGTGGGATGATTGTGTTAGGAGAATTGTTGAGTGTTATAGTGGCAAGGAATGGGATAAAAGAATAGATGCATTAATAACGAAAAGGGAAATGGAAAGTAAAAAAAGTTTAAATATATATAAAAGTAAACGGAATATTGGGTGTGAGTTAATCTATGATAATAACAGTGAAAGTAGTTTACTGTTTAAGGCTCGAACAGGATCTTTAGTAACAAAGAAATATACACATAAATGGAAAAATATAGCTGAATTAGATGTGTAAGGAAGGCATAGATAATATTATGCATTTGTTAATTGAATGTAAATGCCTGAAAGCAGAAAGAGTATAAATAATGAAGTTGTGGAAAAATAAATACAAACAAAGTGATTATACAGAAAGTGTGTTATTGGTTTTTATGCTAGGTTTGGAATTTAGATATAAAGACTGTGAAGTTGACAAAGATTATGTTGTGGAAATGGGATGGAACTTAGGGCAGGGAATGAAAAGGGAAAAGTAAAGTGGCTAACAAGTTTCTCTGGACATAGTGACTGAGAGATTCCTGATTCTGAAAAGGGAGAAATCATAAGTGTGTTACATCGCAGTACAAAGAGAAGTAGGAAGGCATGCATTAGATGCAGATGTGTGAATGACAAAGGAGACAATTCGAGGAGAAGAAATGGGATGGTCAAGTTTTTATATGATAGATACAAATAGCAAAATGAAAAATTTCAGTATATTGTAATTTATGGATAGTAAGAGAATAACCAAAATAGTATTTAATTGGGTTATGAGTAAAGGACAGGCAACAAGATGGATGAGAAAGGTAGTACAGTATGCAGAAGATTTGGATAAATACTTTATGTCAGTATACTTGTACAAAGGATGGGATAATTGTGTTAGGAGGATTGTTGAATGTATAATGACAAAGACTGGATAGATAGGGAGCTGGAGAGAGGAAAATTAGCATGGAGAGTAAAAGGAGACTAAATATATAGAAGTAAACAGAATATTGGGTGCAATTTAATTTACGCTAATAACAATGAAAGTAGTTTGCTGTTATAGGCTAGAACAGGATTGTTAGCAACAAGGGAATATATACATAAATGGAGAAATGTGGGTGACTTAGTCTGCAAGTTATGTAAGGAAGACATGGAAAATATTAGGCATTTTCTAACTGAATATAAAAGCTTACAAGCAGAAAGGTACAAATAATGAAGTTGTGAGAGAATAAATATAAACAGGTGATTGTACAGAAAGTGGGTTATTGGTCTTTTAAGCTGGAGTTGGAAAAAGATAAAGAGGATATAGATACAAAGGTCATGGAGTGAACAAAGATGATGTTGTGAAAATGGAATAGAGCAGGATTGAGAAGAATATGGGAAAACTAAGGATGGGGAATGGAAAGGGAAAATAAGGTAGCTAGCTGGTTTTTCTGGGCACAATGGCTAAGAGATTCCTGATTTCGATAAAAGAGTAGCTATATCAGATCACATCACATCACTACTGAAGATACTAAGAAATAAATTTGATGCCTACTTTTGATGAAAGATGTTGTTTTGCAGATTTTGGTTAAAGAACAATCATAAAGAAAACACACACACAAGACAATTTTAATGAACAAATAATAACTTTTTTTTTTTTTTGGCTGAATGTAGATAGCAGAATGAGGAATAGTTTTTTTTTTTTTTCAGATTTATCACTGCTTTCAAGTCAAGCTAAATTTTGTTAGTATATAGATGATCTTTTTTAGAGATTTATCACATCTGCCAGATTTTGTTAGTTTGTACAAGTTTTCCTTTTGAGGGTTTAAACCCATTTTTACGTTAAGCACCTGCTAGATTTTTTCATGTTTATACAGGTGACAAGCATGAAAATTGATAAGTGGAGGCATTTTTTTAATGAGATTAGAAGAAAAATGAAAAAAAAAACAAAAAAACAAGGGAACATATGTTTCTTTCTTGACCAAAATAAAATGAAAATAATAATTTTTTGTGTGTATTACAATCAAAACAATTCTACATTGGTAAACTGGCAATAAACTATCGAAATTTTAAAGCAACAAACAGATTTCTCAAGAAAGGAGCCTAAAAAAAATAGGTAATGGGAGTTAAATGCAGTTTTTTTGTAATCAAATAAAGTCAAAATAATCACTTTAAGTGTGATTTCTTAAAATAATCCTTTAGAAAGTTTATAACAACTTTACTGAAAACTGCAAAACATCTTAATTCAAAATTACACATCAAATTTATTAAAAACAAATAATTCTTTTCAATTATTGTTTAGCTAATATCTGCAAAACGACTTCTTCTTTCAAAAGTAGGCATTAAATTTATCATTAATAATCTTAAATAGTGTTTGAAGATTATTCAGAGGCTATCCCAAATATCTAAAAAGTTCCAGAGTACCTATTAAATGATTACTGAATTCTTTCGACTTCACTATTTACAAAATTTACCAAGTATAAAATTCTTTTTTGTTGTTGGCCTCTTAAGGCAGTGTTATTTTATTGCTTCTACAGTTATTTCTAAAAGCAATAAATTTTTAAACTCCCCTTCTCATTGCTTCAAAGACTTGTAATATCTAGCCTTTTCCTTAACTGTTAACAATAAATTCTTTATTTGCTATATTTCAAGTCCTCACTGTTAGTGCAATAATATTTAATTGTAAAAGAATCTAGATAAAAAGAATCCTGTGATAAAATATTCCTCCTGTTACGTCCTTTGTTTTCTTCTAAATTACCAACATGCATATGATAATTTTTAATTTAAATATATTTTAAAAACAATAAATTTACTAGCTATGTATTGAAATTAAAATAACAATAAACAATAGAACAGCCTTTAGGATTTATTACAGGATAAAGACTGAATCCCTCTATAAATAAAAAGCAGAGAAGACGATACTCATCAGATGAGACAACTGCCAGTTGTCTTTCCTGTTTAACTACTATCTTAAAATGATTAGTTACTTATTAATTAATCAATAAGTAAATGGCTGGCTATGTTGGTGCTATATCAGTTTTCTTGAAACCCTAAAAGTTTCCAGTTTAATCTAGTCCATATTATAAACTAATTTCTAACAAGACAAAAAGATATACTAATCATTATAGCACAAGACCATTTATATATTGACATAAATCTATGAAAATTGAAAACTTCCATTCTCAAATTTATTAGGATGAACGCATCATCCTATTAAAAAATGATTTTATTGAGTCACTCCAACTCCAAACTTCCTTTATTCTTTATATGTTAGTTAAACATATATATTATAAAATCATGAAATTTTTTTTATATAATGGCAAAATCGAAAAACAACATTTTAAAAACTGTAAAACGTAGCAATAGTTTAAATATAATGGAAAACTAAATTATCATAGAAGTATACTATTAATTAGATAGATAATTAAACATGTATTAAAAAATTAAGTATATTCTCTTATTCTTCTCTTTCACTTTCTTTACATATCTTCATATAATCATATATATATAGCTTATAACACTTTTTTCATATACACTTCAATGCAAACAAATTTTCTTAAAAACTTCTTTATTTTCCTTACAGTTTCGACTGTCCAGCAGTCTTCATCAGAGCTACAATATTTGAATAATATAAATACATAACCATCATTTCACATATATATAAAAAATACATAACCATTATTTCATATATATATAAATACACACACACACATATATATCAAAATATACACATATATTCCCTTCATACATATACATCTATATGTGGATTTATATATATGTCTATGGGTGTATGTATATCTGTTTATATATATATATATGTATGTTTAAAAGAGGTATGTGTATATATTTTGATATGCATATGTATATATAGATGTAAGTATGGAATTTATATATGTCTAGGGGTGATGTAGATCTATATGTATATGTATAAAGGGAATATATGTGTATATTTTGATATATTATAACGGAACCGCGGGGTACACCATATGACGACGCGAATACGACTCAGTAGTTGGATGACTTGAATACAATGTGTCAACCAACCTACAACAAGTCATATCCTACATCCATGATTCGATGACACATTTGGGTGTGTCAGTTGTTATTGAATCAGGAATGGCATATAACAAAGGGAGCGCATCTCACTACTGTCAGACCTAGGCCTTCGAATAGGATGCTAAAGATGTCATAATGAAATGTCCAGTTCCAAGTCACATCTACTTTCAATATATTAACTCATAATTTACTTACAATATTTCAATATGACCTAGACTAATGCATATTCATTACATCTCCCTTTTTAGGCCCCATTATACCACAGAATTCAAACTCAGGGAGTTCTTGCAGTCAGCTCTCTTCAGGGATGGACTTACTCAATTATTAACCAAGTATGCCTATGTATAAGCATAGATATAAAAAAATACTGATGATGATCAATTATTTATAAGAGCAATACATAATGATGATGATGATCCCCAAACCTTTAATGGTGTAAATGCACAATGATAATGATGATAAAACTTTTAATGATATAAATGCACATTGATGATATTGATGATCAAACATCTAGTGATATAAATGCACAAGGATGATGGTGATAATCAAACAGAGATCACATTGGTTTAAACAACTTAATATGTTTATTAACAACATATATAATAAATATTTACAAACAAAAAATAATAAAATAAATAAATATTCGGTTATCAAGAATGGTTTTCTATCATTTTGATGGCTTCACACAACAAAAACAAAATAATTTGAAGTACATTATATACAAAATTATATTATATAATTCATTAAATATATATATAAAACAAAACAAAATGAGAGTTCACTAATTCTAAAACTACCCCATTAATGTAATTATTAGAATGATATTTTTAGGTTAGGGTAAATATATTTATAACTATTTTTTTATTTAAATATATATATATATATAGCCCCACTCCCATCTATATATGTGTGTAAGTTATAGTGAAAGTTAATGATAGATATGAAAAAGACCATTTACTCCAGTGGGTTAATTGTGCATTCAGAAGTAAAAAAAAATTTCTAGTAAATATTATTAAAACTTATTAGTAAATAATATAGTTTTGTTTGTCCTAAAGTTTGCCCTCAATGTTAAATATATAAAAACTTTACTTGAGGTCACCTTGATGGATCAATGTTGAATTTCCAGAGGAATCTGTAAATTTACTTTTATATAAAAAAAAAAATCTATACATATTAATTGACTATGATCCCTTTTTTTAAAATACATCAACATATGATATTTATCCATCCACTGCTTTCACTTTTAAATTGCAGGTGATCAAATTTGGAAAAAAAAATCTTGAATACACAATAAAAAAAAATTACAATACATAACTTTCAAATAGAAATGATAAAAGCAAAAAAAAAAAAAATCACGTGATTCAAAACAAAATATATTTATCTTGAGGAAAGCAAGCATCTTATCTACAGTTAAGAGTTTATAAACTTAAATGTCAATCTCCATGTATACTGTTTTTGTTCACCAACTCTGTTGCTATTTATGTATTTTATGCTACTTGGTTCAAAACAAACACATACCAATTATCTCTTTTGAACGTATATAAATCCATTGAAGATTGATGTTCACCAGAATTTTATAAATAGACATTTTGATGGAAAATTTTATAATTTCATAATGACATTGAAGCTAGCTTTGGAACGTCCTACAGCACTGGTCTTTTACCCTGAATACATTGTAATGATTCCTTTATTATAAACTATTATTTATAATGTGGCTTCAATACGTATATATATTGAACTAGCTTAAAGAAACAGTTAATTTTTAGTAATTTCACATATCTTTTCCATCATTTCCATAATAATGAATTCCAACTTGCAAAATAAATTAAGTCATTAGTTCATTCCTGCTAATTATAAATTGAAGTTTAACTTTCCAGTTTCCTTCTATCCAAAATAAAGATTTTATATTATCCTGAAACTACAGATATTAAAATTTTACTATTTTTAGATGCCAAACATTTACCTTTTTTTTTTTTTTAAACTAAAAAAATAAAAGACTTTTTATCTTTGTGCTGACAGTTCAATTGTTAGTTTCCAAGTGAAGAAACCTAGATTTTCTCGTGCTAGTTAAAACCTATTGTTACAACTTAATAAAAAAAAAACAAATTATAAAACATTATTATTATTTTTTTTATTTAATCTTCATTATTCCAAATTCGATCACTTAGCAACAATTTTGACCTCCTATAAATTTTGACCTTTGCTTATGTCGGTTCTATAAGTCAATTAAATAGTATTTTAGTTAATGATATTAAATGAATAAAAGAAAAACAACTTTTCTACCAATAGACAAACATATTAGTTTATATGTATGTTTATATGCATATATACTTCATGTGTATAATGAATTTGTTTGCTTTTTCACAATAAATAAATAAAAACAAGAATTAATTTCTCAAACATATTAGTTTATATGTATGTTTATATATGTATCTACTACATGTGTATAAGCACGTATGTAGGATAAATTATTTGCCTACCATTTGGTATGAATTCAAACATTGTGAAAAAAAAACTGAGACAGGTATGAACGTTGGTTGTAAGTCATCTCTTACAATATATATGTGTATTTATATATATATGTGAAATGAGGGTTATGAATTTTTTATATATATGTAAAATGATTATGTATTTATATTATTCAAATATTGTAGCTCTGGTGAAGACTGCTGGATAGTTGAAACTGTAAGGAAGATAAAAAAGTTTTTAAGAAAAGTTGTTTGCATTGAAGTGTATATGAAAGAAGTGTTATAAGCAAAAAATTAAGTAATAACATTTAGATAAAATTTTAACCTGTTGCGAAGCAGAGCAGACTAGCCCAGTAAAAACAACTATTAACTGTGTCTGTTGCCATCCTGAAGATACCTAAAATAAATATATAAACCAATAAAAACTTAAGTCATAGAAATACCTGTAAAGCTTCATTGAAAAAAATAAAAACAATACATATATATTAAAATTTTATGTAAATTGTTTTTATTTTTAGAGTATATCAAACATTAAAATCAATAGATATAAGATTTAAAACCATACATAAATTTAATGTGAAAATGAATCTCTGTTAACCTGATCTATTAATTCAATTATAAAATGATTTTAAAAAGTGGCATTATGGGCTCATGTTGCAAAGAAAATCTATACAAGTATAGCACTTTACAGTTTGTAAATGAAAATGTATTAAATGCTCTCTAGATAAAACTATCACAGATAAGTATATAATTGTTCATATGAATTGTTTAAACTTTCCACAATATGTCAGAATAGCCTCAAGATATATACTGGATATTTTATCTGCCTTGACAAAATGCTCTACAATTCGAATCTGAGAAAAATTTGAAATGTTTGCAAACAGTTGAAAATTTCACCATTACATTTGAAATTTTCTTGTGTAATTGGTTTAAAACCAATTCAACTAGCCATTCAATACTATTCAGTGAATGAATCACATTTACTTATACATAAATAGATAATAATGTTTCTAAAATAATTAGGATTCATCAGGTAATTGTAGATTCTCTGACTACAAAGCAGAAACATAGTTGTCAATATAAAGCAGCTTTCAGCAGTTATGAAGAAAATATTATACAAACATTGAGTTCATACTTTGAGTCTTCACTTTTATATAGTATTGATTGTGCCACAGTTATATTCAAATAATAACCATAACCTTGTCTTTTACTTTACATTTAAAATGCATAATCTTTTCCTAAAAATGATCCTAACTAATAATACCCTCTACAGTTTGATAAATATTTTAAATACAAGTATATTTTATATACCTGGAGTCCAGATATAATATAGAGGATTTAAACGTAGACTTTCAAGCTCCCTTCAGTCATCCACTCCATCTCATACAACCGATACATATGATCACACACATGTGAAAAAGATAAATGATCTTCAATATAGGTTATTTTGTGCTGAACCAGCACTCAACAGTTGGTCCTGATCACCATCCCCCACACATATATATAATCAGTGCTCAGTTTAGATTAAGATAGCAAATCTTCACACTCTTTTCCATGTATTTAAATGGACAAGGTCCTATACACGAAAGGTCAAATGGACTTTAAGTCAACATAGATATGACAATAATATTGGCATTAACAAGGGATTTGGGTATTCCATCATCAGATTTTCAATGGTATGAATTGTTGAAGAGTTGTAGAGTGGAGTAGATTGAAGCCTGTCCATAAAAGTGTGAAGACTGAGCACTGATTATATATATGGGTGGGAGATGGTGATCTGAACCAACTGTTAAGTGCTGGTCCAGCATGAAATACATATATTGAAGATTATTTATCTTTTTCACATAAGTATTGTCATGTGTATCAGTTGTATAAAATGGAGTGAATGGCTGAGGGAGCTTGAAAGTCTGTGTTCAAATCCTCTATATTACAGCTTGCTAAATAGTATATTTGGATAACAAATGTGCTTAAATTATTTATCTGTAAGGTTTAAATGTTAATCTAAAATATACATTTACACATATTGTTATAGATTTAATCAATTTTTTTTTTTCTTTTTAAATTTACAACTTAAAAAATATTTTGGGTCATACTTCAAATGGTGCAAATGTCATATCTCCACAATTCCTGTGATTTGGTAAACCACTGAAATCTTGTAAAAGAAATGCAGGTATTATTTTGCCTAACAATTTTTGAGAAAGCCTAAAAAATATATATATATATATATCACAATATGTATACATATAAAAAAAAAAAAAACGAGTAAAGCATAAAAGTCAAAAACTACAAACTGAATAATAAACGGGCTTTTTTCTGGTTCTTTCATCTCTCAAAATATCTATTGAATAGTCTTCTGGAATCCTGCATTTTCTAGGCTAGGTTTGCATATACCTTTTCTACTTTTTTTGGTGGACAAGCATCAATGATAGAAAAAATGTAACTAAATCAGTTATTCGATAAAATATAAATATTTTAACTTTTTCTAATTGTGTGTGTATATATATATATGCACAGTTTATTATAGTAAACTTTTTCATAAAAGATGGGTGATCATTTAATATGCACTCGGGTAGACTTTTTTATATAACTGCAGGAGACTCTAAATTTTATTAAAAATACTAAGCAATAAATTTGATACCTGCTTTTGAATTAAGTGTTGTTTGCAGATATATTTGGTTAAACAAGTCAGAAAAAAAGTAATCATTTCTTTTCAATAAATTTGATGTGAATTTTTGAATAAAAATGTTTTGCAAATTTGATGAATTATAATCAGAAAGAAAGTGATCGTTTCTTTTCAAATTTTTGTTCCTGTTAAATTTTAACAAAAAAGTTACTATTATTTGCTCAAAGAAATTTGACTTCACTACTACAATTTCTTTGCAAACAAAAAAAAATTACATTTGTCAATTTAAAATTGTCAATAGTTTTTTGCTATCTCTCTAATATAGAATTGTTTCAATTAAAACACACACAGAAAATAATTACAGAAAAATTGTATAAACTAATAATAAAATCTAGCAGGCCTAAAAAAAAAAAATCAATTCTAAAAAAAAAACAATTCTATAAACTAACAAAATTTAGCAGTCACTTGAAAGCAGTGAGAAACTCAAAATAGAAAAGTTTTAAAAACTAACACCAAAAGGGGGAAATTCCTATTATTTGTTCATTTAACATTTTTTTACCACTTGTTCAATGTGATGTTTGTTAAACCTTTTTGTGTGTGTATCTTTGTTAACAATAAAAAAATAATTATTAATAAATTAATTAAAATTGCCTAAAGTTTTTTTCACACCATGCATAGAAAATAGTTATTATTTTGGTTCTCAAACAAAAATGATGTATGATTGCCATTAACTTTTTTTTTTTAGTTTGTAAATACAAAAACTTGAAAGAAAAAGCCATTTATTGTTTAATATGTTCAATATGGTTTAATAGCTTCACAAAATATGTAAAAAAAAATGCCAGAGTGCATACCAAATGATAACTGAAACATGAATTTAAAACAAATTTTGGTACAACAGTATTTTTTAAAAAAAAAATGTTTTCAAATAATAAAAAAATCTTATCAACACAATATGATTATTCAAAACTAGTAAAGTGAGCATTCAAATGATGATATAGCCAAAATGGATATATGCAACATATGGTAATGTACACAGATAAAAATACAACTTTTTATGCTAGCCAGTATCAGGATTTTATGCTAGCCAGTATCATAGTTTTATGCTAGCCAGTATCAGAGTACTTAAGCAGTGCTTTCAGTAGTTTTACAACTTTCAAGTAGAAAGCGTTGTGTTTTCTATCTTTAAAAAAAGGCTACAGAATGTTTTAGCTGTGTGGAGTGATGATCACATAACAAGTGCACACAGAGACTGCTTTATTGCTTATTAACTAAAATTGTAACAGGTAATGTACCTCTTCAAATTCCAACTCACTTACCTTCTTCAAAATAGTGACTGATATGCCAGCTCCATCAAACATCTTTCTTTGTAAATATTTCAACTTTGTGATTAGAAGAGGATGAGTCATGAAGTTCTGTTGGATAAGTTATATCTGCATTTTATTTTATATATGTATTTTTTTGCTGTAAAATTATAGTAACATTTTATTACTTGTAAGCAATCATTTTGCAATGATCATTTGATTTTACATTTTAGGTAAATTCTACTTAACAAGATAAAATCTTTTTCATAATGTGAAACGTAATTCAGATAAAAAGAATGTTATTATTATAAACAAAGCAAAACTCTCCATACAGTATTGCCACCCTGTGCTAACCAGAGTAATCATTAGATAGGGATTTTATGCACAAGCCTTCTGGCATTCATTGATTACTCTGGTTAGCACAGGGTGGCAATACTGTATGGAGAGTTTTGCTTTGTTTATGAACAGTTATGTGCTAGTATAAGATAGTGATCATGTGATGCTTAATGTTATTATTATTAATATTCTACATTGCCCTAAATTGAAACTATTTCATTCTGTTTAGTTACACTATGCATTGAATCCGAGCAATTTACAGTCTGAACAGTATTTAAGACTAATTTATTCAACTCTGAAACTTTCTTTTCATTCATTATATATGAAAACTTCCAAGAAAATTTTTTTTAAAAGACTTCCAGAAAAAATGAAAGATATCAATGGCTCTGTTTTTTTGATGTTTTAGACTAAAGAATTGTTATAGGTAACTTATATTATACATCATTTATTAGAAATTTTATAAGGAATATAATGAAACTATTAATTTAAAAAATTATAAAACTTATCTATTAAAAGTTTGAAATTCTGAAGAAATATAGAAATGATAATTTTGAAAAATGTTGAAATCTTTTCTTTTTTTTCAAATGTTTATTCTATACTTTTCTCGTTTTATTACATTCCTTAGTATTTTATCTTTCTGATAACATAAATTACATGATTTTTGTATAATACTAATTGTAGTTATCTTAAAAATTGTGTTTTAAACCAATTCTCCCAAAATCCAATATGGCTACCAGTTCAATGAATCATTAATATTTATTTAAATATTGTTATAAACACTGATGCCACAATACCATTTAAAGCTCAATCTATGATCAATCCATTATTAATTTTCAAATATGTATCATTATTTCTAAAATATAAACTCTTATCAATTAGTCATAAATATTCTTGCATTAATAATATATATAACTTTGTTATAATTTTCCCTTTTTAAAAAAATGTAATGACTATATATTGTACCGCTAGTAAATAGCACTACATATTTCGTAATTTTTTAAGAAAAATTATGGTTAGTTTAAGATTTTAAAACGAAATTTTAAAAAAATAAAAATACTGTGGAATCATTTATTATTAAATAATCAGACTAAAATTCACAAAAGAAACCAGTAAAGTTTTAATAAAGAGAAATACAATTTAGAAAAGTTTTAAGAATGAGAAATAATAGTCCTAAAATGTTTAAAGAGTTTTTTTTTTTAGAAACACAAATCACCAAAAGACAAAGTGTTGCATCATCAAGAGCGAATAGGGGGGGGATTAACTAAGTAAAAGATTAAAACTCGAGTTCTCTCTTTTCATAAACTTAATTAAAGAAAAAAAAATGTGTATGTGTAAAACAAAAATTGAGTCAAATGTGAAAGAAAAGCATATAAACTTAAATCCACTTAAAGATTGCTCAGTCGATAAAAAGAAGAAAGAGAATAATAACTCTAAATTGCATTAAATGAAAACAATGGAAAATAATTGAAGACAGTATCTTATTTGAAGACTAGATTAATCTATGCAAAAATGCAGATTAAAACACAATGGAAATTGTAATTAATAAAATTTGTAAATTAATTAAACCAGATCAGAGCAATAACTAGAGAGACAATAAAGAGGAATCATATAAAGGGTCTGAAAAATCTATTCATGGCAATTTTTTTAGTTTTCTTAATGTTTGCAGTTCCAGCATCATTCAGTTTAATTCATAGTAATCATTAAGATTAAGATTGTACTCACATTACTATTGTGGAAGAGTTTCCAGCAAAGAGAAGATGGGGAAAGCTATTAGCATCCCAAAATGTGATTAGGTATCTTCACATTTACCGAAGAACCATCTAATATCGCAATGGTAGACAGTCACTGGAGTATATGGCCTGTTTTTAGTTCCGGTCCTCCAGAGCATCAGAAGCCCTCCACCTAGAATTCATGCCCACTTAATAATCTGAACAGTCAAGCAATATCTATCTCGGTGAACGTAGGAAGCCAGCCAAGAGTCAAAATCATTAGTGGAGTCCAAAAATCCAACTGGTTTGTGATCAATATGACAGAAAAAACCAAAGATTTGTACCTTTAGAAGTGTAAAGTGCAAAATCTTAAATAACTATGAATTTCTTTATTACCATTCATAAACTGATCGTGCTCGAATAAAAGACTTTGTTGAATGTTGATAGCTGTAGCAATCTTTAAGTGTCTCCAGTAAGTAATTGTATAGAATGAACCCTAATATGGGCATGCATATTTAATTTTCTCATAATGTATTTTAATATTTGCAAAGCTTTCCATTGAGTAAGAATTTATATTTCAATGTGTATGTGTGCGTATTTAGATTTAAATGTTTTAAGTAAAGTATTATTTATTATCATATATCTTAACTATGAGTGTGTTTAAACAAACTTATAATGTTCTTTTATTATAATACTTTTATTACTTTTTTTTTTTTTTGATTAGAAGTGTTTTAAATAAGTCGTTTGTTTGCTAATTAATGCTTGGTTGGTTCTATTTGATAATTATGCCAATAATAAATAGTCTATAGTTAAATGTAAGCATTAAGCAATACGTTATAGTTTGTCTCCTTTATACTTAAATAAAAAAGCTAGCATGCTAATTATAACTTGTGATTAGCTGGCACCTGAGGTTTTACCTCGAAACAAATAAAAATGCTTTGGATGGCAGGGGTTTGAATTTAGCAGCCAAGAAGTTCTATAGCCTGGAAATGTGGCCGCAGGTTATACTTTGTATAGCTTCGGTCTGGTTATAGGTGCCGTTGATCTTATCCACCTTCTGTATTAGACTTCTTTGCTTGAAGGGCCGGTTTGCTGCAATAGTGAAGGTGCAGCCAGAGTGATCGAGATTTTTTTTTTTAATTTATATAATCAGAGCCCACCCGGTTCAATATATATTTTCTTTTTGCGGTATATTTGGATACATTTGTTCTATATCAAATGAATTTATTTCTTCATTTCTATTAAGCTTTATTTCATTAATTACTTCAATAAATTTCTATGAATTTTTTATTGTAAATTGTTTAAATTCCAATAACTTTTTAATTAGTTCATTAATATATGAACACATTTATTAAAGTTATAAACTAATCTTAATAGTACTTTTTTGCATATTTATTTTTCTTTTGCAAATATATTAGGAAGAACCCCTGAAGTAAGGTATAACTTTTTTTTGTCATTTCAGAAATTAAAATTTTATAGCTTGCTTTTATAATATTAAGAGATATAGATCATAAAATAAATCATAACTAATATAACAATAAAAGAAAATATTATGCATTATTATATATATAAATATAATTTTTTTTTTTTAATATCATGAAAGATTTCACACATTGATAGATGGTTTATAGGTAAATCATGGGATTATGAATTAAATGTACATTTTATTGTATTTGAATGCTAATGGTTATAAATATATAGTTATATAAACTAATTAAATATTATATTTAAGACAATGATTTTAAAAAACAGGGAAATGGATAGAATATTCATATAATTGTTTATGGTATGACTATAACATTTATAGTTTACAGTATTTTATTGATTATTAATATTATTTTAAATTATCAATTTTTACTTTATAATGATGAGATAAATCAGGAATCTGGAATATTCATGAAACAAAGAGCCATTCCAATAAAAAAAAAAAAAAAACTATAAAAAATAAAATTTAGGGAATTATAATTTTAATTCAATTTATCCTGATCTCTGGAAAAATTTAAAATAATTGAAGCTGGGTAATTTTGTAATTATAGTATATTCACAAACTATGCCATATTTAATTACATGACTTCAAATATATGTTATCCAAACAAAAATGTAAATAAGCTAACAAAAAAAAAACCCCATTAAAATTCAAAAATATTACTATATTCATGCAGATATTTTTCCTTCTCTGAAGGCCAGATGTAATCACATTTAAAAAAAAAAAAGTAAAATTTGTAAATAAATTTTATGATATGCCAGACTGTTTTTCCGTCTTGGAGCAGTGTATACTATTATATTTATTAACAAAATTTCTTTAGTATTAAAAGCATATTTATTTAATTCTTTCTTTATTGTCCTTTCCAAATTTGATGTGCAATATTTTGCATAATAAAAGTATTTTCTGAGTGTAACACTAAAAACAAAATTTTAGAACATACTTAAAGTTGATACTAATTTAAAATTGTCAAAACAATTCAAGAGATTCTAATTACTTGATAACGATCAATATTATATTCATATAAGAGAAAAAAATTATTGCAAAAAAAGGGAATATCACCCAAAGCATATTTTATAGTGGCAAAAATCAGATATTTCACTATTTACTTTATTTTTAAAATAAAAACATGAGTTTTTTTTTGTTTTTATTGCTTCAGAGAATGTGTTAATAAACACACTCACTAAAATATATGTAAATGTGCCTACTCAATTTATTATTAATAACTATATTATTATTTTTTAAAAATTTTGTTTATGCTATAATCTTAATGTATATATGCATATTATACATACAAAAAAGTGTGTTATAAATACATATGTTGAAAAGTACTGTACATTTGCAGTTCAATAAATAATACATATTCTAATCTAATCAATGTTTATCAATAAAACATCAGCTATAGCATAGTTTACAGTTCCACTGAATTTTACTATTTACACAAACACAAATTATACAGATATAAGATTAAAAAATCTCTCATGCTAAAATATAGATATTGGAAATACAATAAATATAATAGTATGTTTTTTGCAAATTTTCATTTTAATCGGAATGCATATTCAAATAAATACAATAAATATGAACTGGCAAAAAAAATTGATATCAAGTGAAATGAAAAATAAATATTTATATCAAGCAGTCATAAGCAATAAACAAAAAAACAATGCAACTTTTGCTAATTCTTAATACTGTGTTGGAAAGTCATGTGTAACCATAATAGATTACCTTCCTTTGTTATCTATTAAAACATATATGTGTGAATAAATTTCCATGATTACAATAAATTATAAATATATATATTATAAAATGGTCCATGTAATGCATTACATTATATTCTTTTCAATAATAATTTCTGTTAGAAAAGAATAAGCCTTTCAAGTTAATGGTTCAATAATTTTTTCTAACCTGGATAAATAATATTATTGCTTTTGTTGAATTAATATATCAGTAAAACACGAGACAAAAGGGTGCATTTCAAAAAAGATTGAAGTTTAAACAGAATACCAATCATCTTCCAAATTCTGAAAAAACTTGGTGACATCCAGCTAAACTATCAAGAGTTACTGAAATGTTAGATAGATAATAGCTTGTAGGATCTGTTGAGAATTCAAGAGTGCCATTGGACGACTTTTATAATATATATATTGTAACAATATTTATAAATTAATATAATATGTATTTGTAATTATTAAATTAATATAAAAGATATGTATTTGTAACTATAATTTGTAACTATTTTAATATGTCACATTTGTAACCATAATAAATATTTAGATAGGGGAAATTATTAATTATTAGATATATGCCTATCCAATCTGTACCATTTGTAACTATATTAATTCATCATAACATAGATAAAGAAATTATAGAATCACTGTGCCACTTGAAAATATCAGCATAAAAGATTCTTGGTATTTATTTATATATTGGGGCAGTCATTTGAACAATAAAACATACTGGCCATTGTCATCTAATAAAAATAATATTAAATATAGCAACTGAATAAAAGTACCCACTGTGAGATTCCTGGAGTGCCTTATGCTTATCTCCAATACTAGGTTCTTCTAACAAAGAATCCTTCCTATTCTTCTTTCCAAATATATAAGACCATTCATGGTCATATGCACACACGGGTGCTATTCATGACAACTTATAAAAAAATATATTTTATAAAACTAATATTATGAAGTTGGAAAGGGATGATATCACTCTTTATTCAGTTTAGCTAAGTACATGTGTTTTCCCATGAGCGCCACTAGATTGTTTTCAATCTAGATAAGTATCTATTTATAGTGTACTTGAGTTCAAACTCATTCAGTACATATTTATTACACATGACTTGGATGACTATTGAACAAAAATGACATTCTTACATTTTATCTATATTGATAAAATTACAAGATCCCAATATTACCAAAGTTTATACTATAGATCAAAGATTCTTATAGACATTGCTAGCTCATTAGCGTATATTGATGAACAGACATGTATAATCCTATTAATGGCTTCCAAACAAGCATGTGAAGACCATTATTGATATTGATGGCCATTTAACTAGATTATTTATCACAATAAAGGTAATAATGATGATGATGATAATAATATCATAATAATGATAATAATAGTGATATCATAATAATGATTATAATAGTGATGATGATACCAGCCATGGCTTATCAATAAACTCACAACAATAAATTCATCTTTATAAACTTATAGGCATCTATTAAAATTATCCTATTTCATACTGGGATTTAATAATACTAATGGTGATGATTGATCATCATGAATCTCTTTGCATAATATTCAATTTTCTATAAACCCCTATTTACTAAAATATATTCATTACGCTAAACATTAAATTTAATGATTATAATTTATTAATGATGATTGATGGCGATCATAACTTTTATATAGTATTATTTGAAACATTTTTAACTAATAACATGATATCCATCATTGATGAGGATGATCTAAATTCATGGACACAACACAATTTTAGCTTTCTATGTTGAACTATAATTATCAAAATTTGGTTATTCTCAAGCATAATCCTTAAATACTTAAATATCAACATTCTAGTTTACCTATTATTTTGCGGACGCTTAATATTTGCAAGTGATTGCTCAATATATACGAATGGTAATACTTAATAACTGCGAGCAATGATGATGAATTAAAATGATAGAATTA